>JARHVA010009312.1:0-333154 GCA_037957365.1 Torreya grandis
AGTTTTCCATAATGAAAGACTAGGTATATAAACAATAACATAATTTTGCCCATATGCTAGAGTAAAATCCTCAAATCGATTTAGTTCAGTTTGAAAAATAATTGTTATAAAGATACTAGAATAACCTACCCTGAAGGTTTAACATAGACCCAATTCAACTTATCCTATTTTATTCATAAATTAACTTCTTTAAAAACCTTCAGTATTTACCTATGTTAATAAACGAAAAAAACCCAATAGCTTGAATCATTGGAATCAAAATAGAGGTTTTAAAGAAATTAAATCCATTCATTTGAACAATATAGGGGTTTGTTAAGTAGCCATATAGATACTTATGACATTCCTTAGTAGAGATGGTTCAATAATTTTTCAACACTCAATCAAATTAAGGTGCATCAGTAAGTTTAGATTTGCCATATCATGAAATTTGTAGAATAATAGGAAAAAGGGAAAAATTCAATCATTATTCATTAAAAAAAACTAACCAATTTAGTAGTCAGATCAACTTACCTGGTCCAATGCAAGGGGAGATAATGATCTTAATACAAGAAAAATAAATCTATAACTATTCCTTGCCTTACTCACGGTACGAGGTAACCAATTATATCTGAATCCATCTCAACGCAAAAAGCCATTCATGCCTCTACGTATCTTCCTCTTCCTTTTTATTCCCCATACATTCCTTATTCTCATCCCCCCTTCCATTATTATTCCCCATGCATTTTTATTCCCACTCCTCCATTCCTACCAATGCATCGTTTTTACCTACCCCTTGACTTCTTTCTTACTCCATGCAACTCACCCAACTCCCCTTTCCATTTGTCACACTCCCCATCCCCTCACCTTACTCCCTTCCATTCCACATTCAATGTGGAGAGAGAAAGTCTTTCACCCCAAATGCATCGACCTATTCCCCCATGTGGCCCTCCACACTAAGCTCTCCTAGGACCGCGGTCATTAATGACCTCTTTTCAAAATATGGGCCATCAAGCTAATATAATAATAGACATAATTAATAAAAATTTAAATTATATATATATATATATATTATATTTAAATTACTAATTAAATTTTAAGAAAACAAAAAATGATAAAGATAAATAATAAAAATAAAAATAATAAAAATAGATATTATTTTAATGTTTATTAAATTTTTAAAAGTCATAATGACCCATTGACTAGGCCATCGAAACATATCCAAACACCAAAGAATAATTCACATGGAAGGGGGTGTCATGGGGAGGTAGGTCTAGGTAGGCCTCGTAGGGAGTCTGAGTTAAACAAGGGCAAGTCCACTAAGATGGGGTGGCGAGGTGTATGCAGGAGAGAGAGAGAGAGAGAGAGAGAGAGAGAGAGAGAGAGAGGAGAGAGAGAGAGAGGAGAGAGAGAGAGAGAGAGAGAGAGAGAGAGAGAGAGAGGAGAGAGAGAGAGAGAGAGAGAGAGAGAGAGAGAGAGAGGAGAGAGAGAGAGAGAGAGAGGAGAGAGAGAAAAGGGGAAGTCCAAGTAGATAGTTTTAACATCGAACAAACACACAATAATAAAATTATAACATGACAAGGCACAAAAATCAAAAAAGAAACAAGGCCTGATAAAATATAACTTCATAATGAGTAACATGACTATCCAAAGTCACTAACCAAGAATACTAGGTCACCAATCAGAACTCATTTGACTACATAGAACCACTTTGCTACCCCAAAAGCTAATGCCAACATCCAACCTAGCTCATAAGCAACACCTACAACCACCGAGTGCATACATCAATAGTATCTAATCCCAAAAATTTATAAATATGATAAATTAATAATGAACCATAATCCAAATATCAATTACATCAATAATTTCATACATCACCAATGCGGAATTATAAACTTGATATATACATCACTGTAGTCATATATCATAACATCAAAATCTAACAATAGGATCCATCTAAATAAGGGGGGTGAAATAATAACTATACACATGCTATAACAACATTTAAAAATTCATGTTAAGGTGCACAAGTGTGGGGTCCTAACATTGACTTGATCAAGACTTCAATTGAACTTCTCCATTCTTGCATGTTTTAATCTCCACCTTTATAGGGTTGATTGAAGGCTTCTCTTTATTTGAATTAACATTTTATAAAATTAGATCCAAGAGGGGCATATTAGGAGAGAGAGATATTTCACACTATTGGATACTAATTCTAACCTTGAGTTCATTTTGTAAACAAACATTTAACCCTTTATTGATATCTAGATAGCTAAGAGCACACCGTGTTTGGCTAAGCAAGGTTGTTGAAATGCATTGATTAAGCTTGTGAATTATATTCTTCCTCAAAGGTGGCATATAAGGATAAATATATAATGGTGATATTTTTAAAAATTTCATTAAATATCCCTACTAGGAGTGCATTTGATGATGAAAATAATAACTCTCCATACTAGTTCATATTGGATATATTTATCTTATATAATTTTGACAAACTTATTGAATGCACCATGAGAACCTAGAACTTGAAAAGTTTGAATTATTTGAATATATAAGGAGTGTAAAGAGGATTATAACATCACAAAAATGGTGTAAAAAAACCTTAAAATAAAATTTCAGCTCCAAATTCCACTTACAACTTTCAAAAATGCCATTTTGTTCTCTCAAGACCTCAAGAAACCCTGATTTGGATTCAGTGGTAAAAAATGAGTTATAGGCCTTTAAAAAACTCCTATTCTCATTGGATATTTATCATTGGTTTAAAACCTATCAAATTTTGAAATTTT
The DNA here is from genome assembly GCA_037957365.1 of Torreya grandis. NCBI lineage: Eukaryota > Viridiplantae > Streptophyta > Pinopsida > Cupressales > Taxaceae > Torreya > Torreya grandis. The sequence goes on from JARHVA010009312.1 coordinate 2,763, forward strand.
TTCACCAGACCCTCAAATAAGAATTTATAAAAAAGTGTCTGCTTGTTGCTTGCAGGGTGTTCTAGAGGTATTTTTCTTTGATCTAAACCTATATTGAAGTTATTTTATTTAATGATAATGGATTAAGTATTTAAAATTAAATATAAAAATTTTAAATTTTTTTTTTTTTTACCTTGGAAGGATCTGAAACACTCATTTCTAAATCCAATTATGAGCAAAATAGTGAAAAAACCTTGATTTCCTTTATGAATAGACTTGTGTTTTGATATTTTATCTATATTAAAGTAAAATACATATATGAAAACAATTTTAAATGTTAAAATACATGAAAATATACTTTCATGTCAAATTTCAATGGATTTAATTTAATATAACTCAAAATATGCACTTTTTAGTGTTTTTTAGCTTGTATTTTCTCATTTTTGAATGCCTGTATGTCTAATTTTTGATATTTTATTAATTTTTATGAGGAATAAAGACCTATTTATTTTTATTATGATATTTAATAATCCATATAATCATTAAAACCATTGGATATGCTAAAAAAAATCTCTTAAACCTCTCAAAAAATCCCTTTTCTTACTGTCTCTCTTACATGCTTGAAACCCTGCAACCTGTACCTTTACATTTATCCATTATTTTCATTAAAATTTTGATTTAGAAAATTATATGAAATTTATTTATTCCCCATAATATCTCAAATTTTATTTTATTGATATAACTCAAAAATGCAATCACATCTCTTAAAACTGAGGTATTGGGATTTTAGAAGGGTTTTACAACACTTTTTATTCTTAATGATTGTTCATAAAGTTAATACTATATAACCTAGAAAAATGCATGTAATATTGAGGTATTAATGGACCCAATATTTTTATAATACCATTTTAACCAACTCTTTTTTAATTTCATGTAATGAACATCTAAAAATTGCACTTACTAGCTTGCAACTCGCTAACTATAGGAATAAAAGAAACTTCTATCAAAATTTAAACTTGTGAGTGATTTATGAGTATGTTTTTGGATATATGAAATATGTATTATTATTTTTAGACCTTTTTTAATCTTCAATCCATGAATGGAGTCTTTTGAAAACTTTTACATAAGTAACTTTGACCAATGATGGCAAAATTTATCAACATTCTTGATGACCCTGCTATGATGTTTGATTACTAAACACTCAAAACTAATAGCCTTAACCATTTTGATATGGAGTCATGAAAATATCACTAAATTTTAAACTAAAAATTTCCTCAAGAAACTAAAACACTTGTGCATAATCACTTAGGGAATTGAAAGCTATAACAACTACCAACTAAAAAATGTGTAAGATAACACTTAGAGGAAAGTGAAAATCTAAAACTACTATGTAAAACACTCAAAATCCACCTAAATCAAAGAAAAATCCTCTCAAGTTGTCTCCATGTGGTTGATAAATATGAGGAACAAGTTTCTATTTAAGTGTCATTTTGGTTGGATCATCTTTTTTCCTACTTATCAATCTCTTTAGCTTATTTCTAAGTGAATCAACTAAATCAAGCATATGTCTAATATAAACAAAATATTATTGTATTTCAATGCTCAACTCATGTTTCTCTTAAAAAATAATAAACCTCTCCAATTTAATCACATTATGATCCATAGAAAAAAATACAACTTTAGCCTTTAATGGCTCACTAGAACAATGTTCTTGGCCTTTTATGACATCTTGAGAGATGCCATCTTGATTATCAACTGCTGAAACTTGTTTAAGTTATCTAAGGAGATATAATTACTACCTCATATATTCATTAATATCTTCTTAAAATATTATTGTATCAACATCTTCTTGAGCATGTTTCCCAACCTTCAAAAATACTTTATCAATGCCTTCACAAGGAGATGTAAGCCTACAAAGATTCTCAATGTCTTGAATCAACTCAAGGTATTACTACCATAAGTCATCAAAATCTTCTTGATCTTTAATTTTAATTTATTCATATTTATTAATAATCACTACATCTTTTTTTGTATCTTTATTTAGCTCATGTCTAGGGTTTTTACCTTGTGAAACCACTACTACAATCTCACAAGCTGTTGCCATATCATATTGAATATCTTCATGATAGGTTTCTTGAAGATTGATTACAAATTTAATCTAATTTTGACTCTCAAGTGTTGAAACATAATATTATTTTATGAAAAATTGAATATCATTTAGTCAACACAATTTTTGATCATCTTCTCTTGGCAAATTCTCCTCTTCACTTGGATGTTCTTCTTTTTCCGTCTATACAATAGGTCCTCCTTCAAAAAGGGAAATGGTGGGAGGGAAAGAGGTTCCATTTATTGGCATAAGAATATAGGGAATTATGGAATTCTCTTGAAAAGGATTTGTGATTGAAGAGACATTAATAAGACTTTGGGATTAGGAAGTAATAGTTTCATTTAAGAATCCTTTGAAAGGAGAGAAAGAAACTTGTGTTTAGGATTCTTCATTATTCTCTTTCCTCTCAAACATAATCCTCTCAAATAGTGATATACCTTGATATTCATAGACAATTTAAATTTGAGGGATAGGTGGAGGGCTCAATAAACTTGGAATCTTTCTTGGTTTGGGTTCTACAACTTTCTTCATCTCTTGATTTTGGATTGGCATAGGAGGAGTATATGAGAAACTTGGAAACTTCCTTAATTGAGGAGCTTGAGGGACTTGAGGAATAATGAGGGAAGTATGCACAAACATAGGCTCCTTCATATAATTATGATTCCTAAAACTTAAAATCTTGAATCAAGTAGACTCTATTGAAGGTTCAAGGGATTCTAGTTCTTCTTATTTCCAACTTGAGATTTTGGACTCAATTTCTTGTGTTCTTATGGACAACTAATGAATTTATTCTCTTGTAGCCTCATTGTATCTCTTCAATGATTCTACCTATTATTTATTTATATAGGCTTGATATGCAAGCTCTTATTTATTCCTATTGTATTCCCTTTCCCTATCTCTCTTCATACATTGCCTCTCAAAGTCAAGTCTTATCTCTTATACACTTTTTTTAGGTTGATTAGAAAGAATATGATTTTGCCAAGGTTGATTAGAAACATGATTAGGGATGAGAGTGGGGTAAATATCATGAAAATATGGATATAATTATAGTCTAAGGATACTTGAGGTAAAGCCATAAATATCTTCATCTTGATATAAAGGATATGAAGGTACAAAAAATACATTTTCACAAAATGGAAGATTGAAATACATACCAATTGATGCTCTTTAGGAACTTAGATTGCTTAATCCAGCTGTATATAACTTTGATTCAATAGATACTAAGTATTTGTAATTTATTTACTAAAAATTTCTAAAACCAACAAAAATCTTTAGAAATATTTTGAGCTATGGGCCTACTGGGTGTGCCAAAAATTGTTATCAATTAGAAGTGCACCCTTGCAAGAATGTGTGCTTTGTTCTCACTCCTGTTGACACATTAAAAATTATAAAATGTGTGGGTGAATTTATAATGGATATAATATCTAGATGAAGGTATGGTTCCACTTTTTACACTCATATACTTCTCTCTAAACTCTCTAATTTAGTGATTTCTTGACTAGGAAAAGGGGAAAAGGAGCAATACACAAGCTAAAATTGAACATGAAAAATAAAATTTTTGGGGTGATGCACCAATGTAAATGTTAATTATGCATTTAATTTACATATTTTGAATATAAATAACTTTGACACATTCACTTCATCTTCATATAATGACTCTTACATCAATATTTCATACACAGGTCTTGATAAACACTCAAACTAACATAGAAGGAATGGACATTGGTTGAATTCACTTCTAGATTATATGGTAATCAGAATTAGACACTTGATATGACCTATAATAATTCTCATTTTATACATAAAGGTCAAAATTTTAGACATAAACATAGAAAAAATAATCATTCACTAAGTTACATTAATGAACATAAAACACACACTTCATGAATAGTCTAAAAATGGAGGAAAAATCAACTCTTTATTGATTAAAAGGTGATGTAGTACATATTTTGGTAGAGTTTTTATATACCCAAAATCATAATCTGATAATATTCTGTAAAAAATGAAAATACATATAGAAAAAAATCAAGGAGAAAGGAGACAAGCAGATCCAAACTAGAGATGAGTCATCATCTAATTCAACTTCATCCTTGCTTCAACTCAATTGCCAAACTCCAAAAAATAACATAGTACATATTGAGTTTCAACCTTATTTTCTTGGAATATGGCATAGTAGAGAGGGATAATCTTGTTTTAATCTTTGGAAAAGTCAAAGGCTCTTATGCATGTATTAATGGTCTTCAGTCTTGAAGACCAACTCTGTGGATAAGCTTATCCTTGGTAGACTAATTTGAAAAATAAAAATGGACTCGCTTATAAGTATATAATTTGAGATGTATTAATTTCCTATTTTAAGAAAGTATGGATTGCATAAAAATATTTTGATAAAAGAATTATAGACTTATATAAACTCCAATAGGGAGAAATGTCAGTTATAAAATATTGGGAGAAATTGACATGTCTCCTAAGGTACTAATCAGTACCATAAATATGAGAGATTCATGATAAGGAGGGTCATTCAGAGAATAAATACATATATTGGTATATATGTTGATATTGATGGACCCACAACCATGGAATAAGTTTGTAAGAAGGCCATAAAATAGGAACATAAGTTGAAAACTATTGCAACAAAAGAAAATAATCCAAGGAGAAAAGAAAGGGACAACGCAAAAATTAAAATCTATTCCATAAGAAAAAATATAAAATTAATAGTAATGGGAATAAAAACACATGGCCTAACAAAGAATATAAAAATGGGCATTCAAGTAATGGAAAAAATAGATAGATCAATAATTTTGGTAATTCTAACAATGGGGAAAGGATTCAGGAAAAAATAGGTCATATTGGTGGATTCTTCATTTGTAGGGGAAATAAATATTCCACCAATTATATTAATAAATAAATGAGGAAAAGATAATGGGACCACCTTTTTAGAGTTAGTAGTAGACATTTCAAAAAGGGATACATGTAATAATTGATAATCACAAGACTCACAATCATAAATTATCAAATACAAAACCTACTAGTAAATTTGATATGGCACCTTTAAGTCATTAATTTTTATACCTTAGTTTACAAGACATGAAGTCTCCCATGTGAAGATCTAGTAGGATCCTTGAGAGTGATTAAATGGAGGGAATATTGAATGCATATTTATATCTTCATATCATTTACTTGTTGGAAACCAACAATTCTTTTACAGTTAAACTATTTGTTATTTTCTATTGAAATAAGGGCCTTTATGTGCGACATATATTGGAATTGGAGTGGTTATTAACAACTATGTATTTGATTATATAGCTATTATAAAATATAGTTAGATAATTATGAAACTAATGATGATTATCTATACAATAATTCATTACTTATTATGAAATTTAAATTATGATTGTGTCATATATATATATATTTGTATGTAAATATGTATTTAATAATAAACACATATACATGCATATATATATGTATATGTATGTATGAATACATACATACATATATAATAAAGACACACACACACACACACACACACACACATGTATATGCTTAAATTTGCTCACTTCCCTCTATCGCTAATTTCATATATAAATCGAATCCCATTTAATTCTAATTTATTCTTACTAACCTTTTCCTAGTCATTAGATTAATTCACACTAACTTCATATTCACATACTAACCTCACCTCATCCCATAAATCAATTAATTATTCTAATCATGTATTAGTTGTCAACTAATCTTATTCTAACCCTACTTGTCCATTATATTAGAATTTAAAATTCCAATCCCACCTACCCTAGCCTATTCCTAGGATCTCCTAAATCCCTAGTCCTAATCACCCATCTAATCACCTTATCTAGCCTATTCCTATAAAGTATTTTAAGATTTGTTTGAAGTAATTACAAAGTTGTAACCATTCATCCTTGCCTACTGTCACAAGATTTTCTTAAAGCTTTCAGATTGTGGTAAGAGAGCCATTAGTTCTACTATGTATTCCAAGTAAGCTCTTAATATCTATTTTTTATTTGTGATTTGTTTTTGGGATTTATTGCATCAAGTTTTTTCTCATTTATATTATTGTGAGTTTGGAACTTTTATCTTTGCAAATCTCCCCTTTTCAAACAATCCTCACTTTTATAATTATCTTAAGCTAAAAATGGAATTTGAAAAGGTGTAGACACCGAAATCGTGTCTACCCCTTGGTCCTTTCTCCCCCTCTTAGTCCCCTTTGGTCCACTTAGCCACTCCTAACCCATGTCTTGTTAATTTGAAATAATTAGCTATTTTAAATTAACAAAACTCCTTTTTCCTCTCTCCCTTGCCACCTCACCACCCTTGGATACCCTTCTTGGATTCCCTTCATTCTCCACATGGCCAATATTAATGCTTAGACTCCCATTCCAACTTCTCGCCTTTAACCTCTCGCTTCCATTTAGCCACCTTCGACCATTTATTCCTCGGACTCGCTGACCCGACAGTTGGGAAAATGGACGAAAGAATATTTTTAGCCTTTCTCCTGCCTTCCAGCCACCGACGTCGGTCAACTATCGACCGACGTCGATGATATTACCGGCGTTGACATCCTTCATAATGGCTTTCTACATCCATTATCTTCTCTTCGCCTCTCTCTCGTATCTAGACTCTTGAATCCTTCAATCCATCAATCTTAGGCTCCTCTCTCTTCCACTGCTAACTTTTTGGCTGCAGGTACACATCAAGCAACACTCTCCAGGGACTCTGCATCAGTTTTCTACATCAACAATAGGGACTCTGCCTTCGTTAGCAGCACCAACAATAGGGACACCAGTCTACAACACTCCTTCAATCCAGTCACAGATAAGTATTTTGTTTGTGCTTTCATTGTGTTTTCTAGTTATCTGCTTCTAAGTTATGAACTAGATTTAACACTCCCTATCCCCAGACCAGACCAGACCCGAATCCTCATCTCCCTGTCTCCCTATTGGCCTCCTCTACCCTTCTGTCCCTTCTTGACATTCTGTCCATTATCTCAGACCTTAACCACAGATTCTCAGACCATTAACCAAAACTAGACTCTCAGACCCAGACCCCCAGAGCATTCAACCAAGACCAAAACTCTGTTTCAGACCCATCCACAGACCAAAACTCGTCCAGACCTCATTCACAGACTACTGCCCCGACCGACGCCGGTCACTTCCCCCACCGACGTCGGCAGACTAACCGACGCCGGTAGGACCACCGACGCTGGTGACTGTGACCAGGCTGACAACATCTTTCAGGTAAGCTTTTGCTTCCATTTCCTTTTCTATCTTTATCATTTTCAGTATTTTATTATTCTATTATTTATCAGACATCTTTTTATTAATCAGTGGGTTGACATCCCTCAAGCTTTTGCTTTTGGGATCAAGCTTTTACTTGGCAGCCCACCATCTCCTCATTTAACGTCTTCTTTGTCTTAGTCTCTTTCTCTTGCAGGTGTCATCCTCCACAACCAAAGAGGAGTTCTCACTTCATCTGGATTACGGTGCACATGACTACATCTAGGTAACATCTAACCTTGACCATTCTTCTAGTTTCTTAATTCCTTATTTAAATGTAGAAAGTGAAATAACATATAAACATTCTGGCACGCCCGGTGGGACCCTTAGGGCCTTCCTTGGGTTCCTTTCCTTCTTTGTTCATATAGGTGCATTAGGTTTCTCCCTTTTCACCTCTTTTGTCTCTTCTAAATGACATCATAAGCAGGAATAAAAAGAATTTTTCTTTTCTTTCCTTGCATTTCTAGACTAGTCAAAAATCATATTCTTCAACCCTTTCTCAACTTGTTTTCATTCCAACTTAACATTTCGACTTGGGCATTAAAACACATTGCATTGCATTTCTTAGTCCACACTTAGTAATTAATAACCGCATATTGAATTAATCGCAATCTACTTGATGTTACACAACCGAACCGTGTGCACTAAATCAAACATCAAACTTACCTGAGACAAGGCCCGACTGGGATTTCATCCCCCAGTGGATACCTTACCCCTCCCTGGCAATCCCACTTGGATTTCATCACCAAGGGGAAAGCCCACTCCATTCTCTGGCGGAGGATAATCTCTAGGCAAGGTATATTTTGGCTAAGCGAGACTAGCTTACCACTGGAATCGTGAAGTGAGGGGAGCTTGCTACTTAGCACCAGGCCACATACCGAACCTAACACAGACTTCTGAGCACCTAAACAAACCTAAAACCATCCATAGACTACCTCTTCTAGGACCCTTCTAACAGCCAACCTCCCCAAACATCACTTTAAGGCATAAGCCACAAGATTCTAAAAGTTGATTCTTAGGATTTAACGCTTAGGCTCTGCTTGTGTTCTTCATCTTTTCTGTTCTTATCTGCTTGTTTGAGGTAGTGAGGACGTTCTTCTCCCTATTTTTCAAAAACTCTCAAATCTTTTGGGTTTCTGGAAAACACAGTCACCAGCATCGGTTTTATCACCGACGTCGGTATCCTTCCTCTCCGACATCGGTTATCTGATCGACGTCGGCCATCTTTTCTCACTAACATCGGTTTTTCAACCGACATTGGTCACTGTCACAGTCTCTTTTTTTTCAAAACAACAACCTAAAACCCAACCCTTTTTCTGCCAAAAACCACATTCTGAGTTTTTGAAACTAAAAAAACACAGTTTTTGAAACCTGCCCCCCCTCCTTGCCTTGAATGGTTTTGACACGCAGTCAAACCAAGGCTCTTCTTGACCAAGTGAGACATCAACCGCTTCCATCTTCCCCATCCATAACCAGTCCTATAATGGAGTTCCACTCAAAGACCGAAGGAACTCCTACTCGACCAACCCCAACTCAAACTCCCATCGTCCCTGAAGGGGACCAAGATTTCAAAAGATTCTTGGACCTCAATGTCAAAGCCCTCCAAAACTATCTTGCAAGAAACCAAATGCGAGACCTTTCAGTCACAGTGACAATGACATCAACGTCATTTGCTACCCAACCCATCATGACTCAACCTATTGTCTCGACTAGTTACTCGACTATGGCCAATACACAAAGTTTGGCCTCCTCATCTATTTTCGAACCTACCTCCATCGGGGTGTCATTACCCCCTCAACTTCACACATTTCAATCGAGTTCTACACCATACCAGAACTTAGTTGTCTCAACCTCACCCACTCTTGCACCTATACACGCAGGAGTGACAACCCATCCTTTTCCCAGTGCTACCACTCAACCACCTCTGGCGGTATCTAGTCAACTTGTGTCCTCCAACTTCATGACACAAGCCACTTTGACCATGACATCTATCTCTATGACGTACTATCCATATGTAGTGCCTACACAAGCACAACCAAGTACGTCATACGCCTCTTTGACCACCTTCTAGGTACCCTACAACCTAGGGGGTGCCCCACCTACCAATCTGTTAGCTGACGTCATCAAAATGCTGATGGATAAAATGTCCAGTCTCGAGACCTCTATCTCTGGTTCAAGCAATGCTCTATCATATGAGCAAATTTGCAACAAACCCATCCATCCTTCTATCCCTATCCGACCATACCCCAACCAGTGGGAGCTTCCCAAATTTACTTGCTTTCAGAGTAAGGAGGACCAACAACAACACTTACGAGCATTCAGACATGCCTGTTACCTTATTTCCCATGATGATGCGTTAATTTTACGCACGTTCCCTATGTCTCTTTTTGGCCTTGCCCTTGACTGGTATAGCTCTCTTGCCAGACATTCTATCTTTTCATTCGCTCAACTCGCCCAATTATTTCTCGACCATTTTTATATCACCATCACTAAACAAGTCTCAATCACAGACCTCTATTCCATCAGGCAATTTGACAACGAATCCATAGTCGATTTTGTCGCCTGTTGGAGAAGCTTGATTAACCAACTCTCCTTCTCCTTGCCTCAACTTGAGCTCATCAAGCTCTTTTCTCGAGCATGTGTTAGCCACATCTCTTCTACCTTATGGATCCAGACATTCTGCACTTTCGACGAAGCTTTCACCATGGCAAGAAAGCTTGAACTCTGTGCCATCGACGAAAATAAGGTCAAATTGCATAATAACAACACAAAATATAATGACCCTTCTTCGTCCAAACCTTCTTCTGCCCACTCCTAGTCTAAGGGGTTGGCAAACACTATCATCTTTAGACCATCATCTTCAATAATAACCAACTGACCTCAATTTTCAACATCAGACTACATCAATAAACACTTCCAACGTCGATCCATACAACGTCAATATACTCCAATTAGAGAGTCATATGCCTCTGTCTTGGATAAACTCGTCAAGCAGGGGGTCCTCAATCTCCCTTCAATCTGACCACATCAATTCGACCCCTCAACACCTATCCCTACATGGTACAGGGAGAACGACTTTTGCAACTATCACCGTGTCAAAGGCCATGACACGGACCTCTGTCAAACCTTCAAAAACATCATCCAAGACATGCTAGACAAGGGGGATCTCATCTTGGATAACCCAAACTCTCTGGCCAACCAAGACCTTGACATCTTCAAGCAACCCTTTTCTAATCACCCGCCTACTCAAAACAATGTCCAAACCATGACCAATGACCCTCAAGACCATGATATACACACGGTCGACACTGTCTTTTCTCTTGTCCCTGACCAACCTCCTTCACAGGTGGAAGACCCTTCTTCCCCCATTCCTCCTCCATAGGATGAAGAATTTTCTTCTCCTATTAGTCCTCCATCGACCTCACTCATATTGGAGGGTGCTTTGATGGCACCTACACCGACTGTCTCACCCTCATCCTTTTTTTCATCAATGGGGGATCATACATTCCCCATGTCTAGACCACACATCGAGACCATAACCATTCCTACGCTCTATTTGATTATAGATTCACATTCTCATATTTCTTCTCCACCAAGAGAAGAACCAGTCTCTTCACCCATTTTGATTGAGGAAGACCCAGTCACAGTTTCCTCTTGCCCTTTGCCTGAGATTGCTACATCTCACTCGCCTCCATCCACATCTGAATCCAAACCCGAATCTAACCTCGCCTCACATAATAGTGGCCCTCACCCCAAACCAATGAAGGCCATTAAACCACACTGGAGAACTCTTCCCCCACCTTCATCATTACCTTCAATTTTGGGCCCGCATCCGTCCACTTTGACAGGGGTGCTTCCTACTCCCATACTTTACAGAGGCAAGTCACCTCCATTACTCTCTCAACCCATCAGACATATATCTCTTCCAATCCATCGACCAATGCCTCTCAAACCAAAGTCACCAACCCTCACTGCAACAAAACATCCATACCCATTAGCAGGTTCTTATGCCTTGCTGTTACAGCAATTGTTGCAGTCCTCTCATATCAGTCTCCCACCTCTTAAGCTATATCAATCCCTCAGACCAAAACTACCCTGGTTCGACGACACTTAGATTTATGCATATCATCGCATGCCTGGGCACGACACTGAACATTGTTGTGCCCTCAAGGTTGTCATTCGCCAATGCTTGGAGAAAGACACCTTTCTTCTTGACCACATCGTCAACAAACCTTCAACACCGCCCCACTCATCAACTCTCAGATCAAGACCATCTTGGTTTGACAACTCTAAATTTTGTCATTATCACCACACTCTGGGACATGACACTGAGCGTTGTTGCACTCTTAAAGCTGTCATTCATCAACAACAGAGAAAGGATACCCTTCTTATCAAGGATCCTCTTGACCACTCCTTCGACAAATCAGCAACACTGGCCCATGCTTCTCAAACCTCGTCACCTAAATCAGGATTTCCACACTAGACTATGGTCCCTTTGCTGCCTTTAACCCCCTTATTCAACATTAACATAGTCAATATGGCCACCAAGCCTCAACCGACCTTGACCAATCTATCAAACATTCTCCCTAGCCGCTGGGAGAATTCAACTTTCATCCAAGCCTCAACCAACTTTTCAACCCAGTCTCGACCACATATCAATCACTTTTTTAATCCTAAACATTCAACTTGACCTCAACCAGACCGTCAACCCGACCTCGACCAAACATTCAATCTATCTTCAACCAAACATTCAGTCTATCTTCAACCAAACATTCAACCTATCCTCAACCAAACGTTCAAACCGACCTCAATCAAACCTCGACCAAACATTGACCAACTCCTTCAACATCAATCAACATGTGACCAATTTGGAACGAAGCAAATGGGGCAAGTTTGCTCCCAATTGACTCGGACCTTACATCATAACACAATCATGGGCCAGGACTTTGTCAGAACCTGAGCCCCTTTATGTCTTGCCTCTTTGACCAGTCCACTGTTAGTCAAGTAATTATTCATTTGACGTTTAACTTGAGCTCGATCCCTTGAGCAGTCCCTGTCACCGTCATTCCTATTCCTTTCAACCCTCAATCCTAACCCTTTTGGCAAGCATGAACATTTTGTCCTAATAAAAGGGAAACCCTCTAAACCTCTATATTCAAGTCCATGACCAAAAGTCCAGTCAACAAATCAATCAAATATATACAAAAATGGGATGCATATTCCAAGGTCATAAAACTATAAATGTAGACTGCTCCCTCGAAGGACAACTACATCATAATTGCTATATTTACTAGACTGCTCCCTTGAAGGACAGCTAGGCCAAAGTCATATCAAAAACATAAAAGCAGAATATAGACCATTCCCTTGAAGGATGGCTATGCATAAATTTTGCTACATACACAGCACTATCTCAGAAGCTTCTCGCATCGATCAGCTTCACAACATGACCACCAAGCAAAACAACATCCCATTGTAGGCTTCCCGCATCGATCAGTCTGCCCCAAAAAAAAAAAAAAAAAAAAAAAAAACTGACTAACAAAACTTTAAGAGTCATGGACTTGTCTATAGTCATTCTCGGGGTCACCTATAAAAGGGGCAAAGTTGTTTCTGCCAAAAAGGGTTCAACCTTCCATCTCATTATCAATCCTATCACCCCAACATACTCAAGGGATTTTGAGCTCACTTAACGTCAAGTGATTCGATTGCTTCTCTAACACAACCACTGGTCAACGACACAATGCATGAACGGGTCTTTTGTTTCTAAACAACTCCTACCTATGCCATCTTTTTAGTCCTTGCCAATGAAAGAGCAATTTGACTTTCACTTTTGACACATGTTGGCCATGCATCTAACCAAATCATCATCTATCTAACCAAACCCAAACCAAACCAATCAAACATTTTCAGACCAATGACATGACCTAGTCCATTTCACATAGTTTCTATGGACACCAATACACATGGAAACTATCAACCAGACACAATTTATGTTAAGCATAAACCAATACTTGCTGAAGCATAAATAGACCCAATTCATTTTTAGCATACATCCATCACGATTATGGAAAATTTCTAGGGATGAAAGACCCCTCGACCAATGTTGCAGAATACACCATTACACAATATGGAAAAAGCTGCAACATCATCTTCCCCTCATCCTTCATCATGACCAAGACCAATCTATCGACCACTTTGATCACCTGTCTACCACTCAGACCCTTTGTTCAAACTACATTGGTCTGAGGCCCTAAGATCGGGGCTATGTAGGTAGCACTTAGATGACACGACTGTCTTCTGGGGTTAGCTCGACCACCCTCATTTGTTCATCTCCTTGATGGAAAAACCATTATTTCCTTTGCCCAATCTTTTGACCATGACCTTGACCTCGACCAATGACCATGGAGATCACGCCTATCTCCTCCGACTTCGACCACTTCCAAAGAAATGTTGCCTTGGTTGTTTTTTCTTGTATGCTACCTCATGACTGGTTAGCAAAATTATGCGCAGACTATTTTTGACCTTCACAAGTATAGGATCGCAAGCCAGTTGATCCCCACTACTTGTGACTTTTTCGTGTTTTTGGGAGCACTTCTTAAGCCTAGGATACCTGAAACATGATGACCATTTAGAGCTTCAGCTTTGATTGAATAACCTAATCAACAAATGACTAAATGCTGGGGCCTGGTTATTTCAATTTTGGCACTCCTCGACCCTCGACCTGTGACAATTTGACCTGACCATTTCGTGCAGTGGTATGCACGCAATTACAACTATTGCAGCATTCACACTCACCATCTTCGTTCACTCTTTGTCAAATCAGCACCTGATTCCCAGTTCCCTTCCCTTGACTCCTGCTTTGAGGGGGAATACCTCATCCATAATCGGGGCAACCAATCCTCTTGTTTTTATCTTGCAGTTCACTTGAACAACCAACAAGACGAAATTGACCTTATCCTACACCTGGGGCAATCAACTCCTATTTTTGTCTTGTAGTTCATCCAGAACAACCAACAAGACAAAAAGGGGCAAATGTAGACACCAAAATCATGTCTACCCTTTGGTCCTTTCTCCCCCTCTTAGTCCCCTTTGGTCCACTTAGCCACTCCTAACCCATGTCTTGTTAATTTGAAATAATTAGCTATTTTAAATTAACAAAACTCCTTTTTCCTCTCTCCCTTGCCACCTCACCACCCTTGGATACCCTTCTTGGATTCCCTTCATTCTCCACATGGCCAATATTAATGCTTAGACTCCCATTCCAACTTCTCCCCTTTAACCTCTCGCGTCCATTTAGCCACCTTCGACCATTTCTTCCTCGGACTCGCTGACCTGACAGTTGGGAAAATAGACGAAAGGCTATTTTTAGCCTTTCTCCTACCTTCCAGCCACCGACGTCGGTCAACTGTCGACCGACGTCAGTGATATTTCCAGCGTCGGCATCCTTCATAATGGATTTCTACATCCGTTATCTTCTCTTCGCCTCTCTCTCTCATCCAGACTCTTGAATCCTTCAATATGTCAATCTTAGGCTCCTCTCTCTTCCACTGCTAACTTTTTGGCTGTAGGTACACATCAAGCAACACTCTCCAGGGACTCTGCATCAGTTTTCTACATCAACAATAGGGACTCTACCTTCGTCAGTAGCACCAACAATAGGGACACCAGTCTGCAACACTCCTTCAAGCCAGTCACAGATAAGTATTTTGTTTGTGCTTTCATTGTGTTTTCTAGTTATCTGCTTCTAAGTTATGAACTAGATTTAGCACTCCCTATCCCCAGACCAGACCAGACCCAAATCCTCATCTCCCTATCTCCCTATTGGCCTCCTCTACCCTTCTGTCCCTTTTTGACATTCTGTCCATTGTCCCAGACCTCAACCACAGATTCTCAGACCATTAACCAAAACCAGACTCTTAGACCCAGACCCCCAGAGCATTCAACCAAGACCAAAACTCTGTTTCAGACCCATCCACAGACCAAAACTCATCCAGACCTCATTCACAGACTACTGCCCCGACCGACGCCGGTCACTTCCCCCACCGACGTCGGCAGACTAACTGACATCGGCATCCTTGACAACCGACGCCGGTAGAACCACTGACGCCGATGACTGTGACCAGGCCGACAACATCTTTCAGGTAAGCTTTTGCTTCCATTTCCTTTTCTATCTTTATCATTTTTAGGATTTTATTATTCTATTATTTATCAGACATCTTTTTATTAATCAGTGGGTTGACATCCCTCAAGCTTTTGCTTTTGGGATCAAGCTTTCACTTGGCAGCCCACCATCTCCTCATCTAACGTCTTCTTTGTCTTAGTCTCTTTCTCTTGCAGGTGTCATCCTCCACAACCAAAGAGGAGTTCTCACTTCGTCTGGATTACGGTGCGCATGACTACGTCCAGGTAACATCTAACCTTGACCATTCTTCTAGTTTCTTAATTCCTTCTTTGAATGTAGAAAGTGAAATAGCGTAGAAACAAAAGGCTTAGTTTCTTTCTAATGGTTACGAAATACTAAATGAAGCTACTCTAGAGGCATCATATGAACTACCACCTATCATCCTAGACCAAATCCCTAAAAATTTTGAGATCTAAATTACTGAGGATAATCTTGAGGGTTCCACCCAGATATATAAACCTCCTACCATAAAGGCTAAAAATGTATATAATAACTCTAAGTTGATTAAGTCTTAAGTTGTCTATAATAATACTTTTATGGCTTGCATCCATCTACGAATTAAGTCTATAGAACTTGCTTTAACTTATAAGCCTAACAAGTCCTTTCAAACAAATCTTCTTCCTTTGTTACCACTAGATGAGATTGAATACATAAGATCTCATAAGGATGTTAAGTTTGTTAATTTTAATATGATTCATGTGTATGTTACTCCTCTTATTCCTAGTAATATCAAGCCAGTCATGTATCTAGCTCTATGTGATCATCATCAAATCAATTTTATCCATGCCTATCAGTTATCTGGTATTTCTTAGTTAAATGATGGTGTCATCTGTTATGAACATATTCCAAATTGGTCAATTGTTGTACATGATAAGGGATGTTCAGAAGTTAAATATGGTTCATTAGACTATTGGGGAATTTTTTATTTCATTTATAGGTTAGACATGTTTGGTGAATTTAAATTTGCCTCTGTTAATATTACAATATTATATAGTATGAAAAATACCAACCATCCAAATTTTTTAGAAAATATACCATATGCTAGAACACTAAGTGACACTATTTAGCTTCAAAAGGGTCATATAACATCCATAGAAATACCTTTGATCTAGAAGTTAGACTGGTTAAAATCTGTGGCTCCCAAAATTAAAGGACAATCAAATATTCATAATATAGATAGAAGATCTATAAACATCCTTCCTAGATCCATTTCATTTAATTTTCCTTCAAGACCTCAGTCGCCTAGGAAAAGTGAAGCATCTACATCTTAAACAATTCGTAAAGGATCTATTCTATTTGAAGTTGAATTAGTTAACCAGGGTCTAGATCCAAATGACCTACCAAATACTCTCACTAGTCTTCCTAGAGAAAAAAACTCTTGAATATTATAAAGAGGACAAAATTACTATGTATAAAGGAGGAAGATGGTATCCTCCTAGGGGAATATACAAACAACTAGAAGGCACTGTTAGTTACTTTTCAGTAGCCTTCCAGCCTACAGGAATTGAACCAAAACCATCTAGTGAATTTAAACATAGAAATTATGTTTCTTGATTTAATTCCCATTTTTCAATTTTTTTTGATGATCTATGTAAAGATGTTTTGTATATACGAAATCATCTATCAAAAATAGCAATTATTGAAGACCATGCCTAGTACATTCAAAAAACCTGTAATGATGTTCAAAAGTATACTGATTAGACCTTGAATTATGTATGCCCTACACTTGATAAGGTCAACACTATCCATTAGTCTCTTAGTGTCTTTAATAATCGGTTAAATGATATAGATTCTAAATTAACTTCTTTAGAATCTAGTCTAGATTGGCTTGTAGCCGAAGAAAAGAATAAGGTGAAAATTGAAGAAATTGGAGATATACCTCCTTTACCTTATGGAACCAACTCTATAAATTTTGGAAGTATTTTTTGTCCATCTAAAAATCCAAAATATCCTACTAAAATTATGATGCAAAGAACAAAAATCCCATTATAGCCATGGTACCTGAATATAGATGATATTTTAAATCCCTTGAATGAAATCTCTACATGGTGTAATTCTATGAGAACCATCTGTGTTGTTTCTAATTTGGATCCTCCCACAACAACTCAATTTGCATCAAAATATCTATGGGGAATCACCCAAAAATGGTGGAATTATATGATAGAGTAGGAGCAAGAAATTCATGTGCATAGACAACCTGATCCCCTTGCAATCTTATATCATATGTTAATTAATGAGTTTACTCCACATGAAGGAAACATAGATATTGAAAGCCACAAATGGCTTACGGAAATGTAGTTATGTGACTTAAAGAAGTTTGAGTAATTTACTAAGCAAGTCAGATCTTTGGCCTATGAATCTAAATGTTTTAGTGATAACACTGTTAAGATCAAATTTCTTGAGGCTCTGCCTTATAATTTGATCGATAAAGTTATCCAATATATTGATATCAAAGGGCTTACCATATATACTATGTATTTATTTTATGTCAGTTATTTTCTCACCAATAAGATATGTAGCCTATATCTGACACCAAAACTATTCAAAAGCTTAGCAAACATCAAGCATCTCGTATTGCTCTAGTCTTTCCTAAAACTGCACCCTTTGGATGCTGCTAATTTGTTGCACCCAAAAAGCATCAGAAAAAGTGTCAAACCCATCTCAGATTTCAATGTTACTCTTTCCCTCATCACTATTATTATGCTACACCACACTATTTCCTAAGGTGATGCTATACTACACATCCGTCCTCTAATAAAATTCATTATTATATATATAAAAAACCTGGCCACATTTCCCCCTAATGTTCTTGTAAAAATCCAATGATTGAACACCCATAAAACTCTAGAGGTGTCTATCTCTAGAACATTTCCTCCTCTAGAATTATCCAACAAATTTTTAATTCCTTGAATAATTCTCCACCATTGATCTTCTTACACCCAAATTAAAATAATATTTGGGTCATGTCCAATATATGTTTTGCATGTGGCTCATCGTTTTTTGAACCATTTTTTATTTTAACCCATTGATATCCCTCGCTTCTCTCTATTTAAATCCAACCACTCCTAAAAGATAATAAAACTAGAAAATCAATGAATCCTTCATGCTAGAATATTCTATCAACTAAATCTATCAAACTATCATCCAAGTCTTTTGATCAAGCTAATATCATGTTGAAATTTTGAGTTTATTTGTAAGCAATCTCCATCTATAATATTTAATATTTTTATTTGAATATTGATTGGAAACATTTGAATTTAGATTATAACATTGTTTTAAATGTTCATTTTATTGAATTTTGATCTAATGGTTTCCAATTTTAATGGTATAATGTAGATTTGGGTATTTTGGATATAATTTATATATCTAAATCAATTGCTCAAATTTATCATCTTACATTTGGAAATCATAGTAGGATCCCTCATTTGTGATAATATTATGTGTGAAGTGTGATTTTTAAGCTTGAAGGAAAGATTTAGTACAAATTTAGGGCTCAAAATTTCAAAAATATAATGCTCCAGGTGAAAGGCGGTATTGCTTTGTAAAAAGTAATTTTGCATTTGCAGTTTTCAGGATGACATTAGTGATTTTGACATAAAATACCAACCTAATAATTATATATCAATTTAACTTATCCATTTTTGTCTTTTAATAAAAATTGCCTCTCGTAATCTATCATATTGAATCCTATTTGTGGTTTTGAACATACTAGTCATGGTTTTGATTTATATCTATGATTTTGAATAGACTAGTTGTGATTTTATCAAAATAACCTATTAGTATTTGTGATTTTGAATTATCTATGATTTTGACTCTGTTATTTATGATTTTTAACTTTACAGTAGGCATTTTAATGTTTCTAATATGAAGTCTACATATATTATACATATTTTCATAGTGTTTATTTGTGTATATTCTCATTTGTTTTTAACATCCTCTAGTAACACACACTAGTCTAATTAGTCCCTAGAAAAAATATCCAACTTAGTCATTTTTGTAGGAGTTTTTAACATCATAACTATGAGGCTTCTTCTTATTGGTGACCTGGCATAAAAATATATGCAATTTAGCATATATACTCATAATTATATCTTTTTATATAGACCTATATAATAATATTCTATTTTCAATTAATAGTCATCATAAAACTTTTCCATTCTCTATATCAATTAAGAACTTGTCAACATACCCCTCATATCATCATTTTGTGCAATATTGCAACTCACATGGTTTCCCTTATTATCAATTTTGAAAATAGATTTTTTTCTTACTTAATACAAAATCTCTTCTATGTTTCTACAATTTTGATTATATTTTGTAGTTTACAATACCACTTATTTGTAGTTATGATTTTACAATACTACTTATTTGTAGTTGTGGTTTTATAATACCTCTTATTTATAGTTATATTTTTATAGGTCCTATAAGTGATTTTGAATATACTTAATCACATGGCTACTGCTAGTTAATTATCTACAAAATCATAGATTGCACAGTTATGATTTTGACTCTCTAAAATTGATTTTGAATTAACACTATTCAATCCAGTAGGGATTTTACTCTTCATTTTTATTCAAAAATTATCTCTTTTGAGTGAATTTTTTAGGACCCTTTTTGGTGAATTTTGAGTCATTCCAAGGATTCTACAAATCCCAAATTATGATTGGTGTCAGGGGTATTACCCCTTAACCCCACCCTATACCTCTTGGGGTGATGCCCCTGGACCCAATAAGGGGTTCTATCCCTTGAGCCTGTAAGGAACACTTCCCCTTAAACCCGTAAGGGGCACTACCCTTTGACCCCATTAGGGGCTACTACCCCCAGACCCTTACATCGTGACCCCTCATTCAAAAAAAATTATAGTGTAAAATCTATGATTTTTTTAGTATTTTTATTGAGGCTTATTAGACTAACATTTGGTTTAGATTTTTATAAGGGAAAATTCAGTGATATTTTTGTCTCACTTGATTTTACCTAACAACTTGTCTTATAGGTCATATTTTGACATAATTTTGTCTTTATCTAACATCTTGTCTTACAGGTTTCCATTCAATACTACCAAATTAAAAATACTAATCACTTTCTTTACAAGACACTGGTCAAATATTTTGGCATTTTAAAATTTTTATTTTATATATTTTGTATATATCACACTTAATTAATTAGTTAATCAATTTTTTTTGTCTGATTGACTATACTTGAGGGATATAGTGGTGTATGATCTCCTCCTTGCATCTTAGGGGCATGTATAAAAGGATCAAAAGCCACTAAAAAACCTCCCATTTTTATCTTTATGGGAAACATGATGTGAAAGTGATACCCATGCACTTGCCATAGTCTTAGGGGGATTGTGATCATGGATTTCACCACCACACACAAAACAACACTCTATGTTCTAGGTGAGTATAAAAATTAGGGACGACTATCATTAGACCATGTGATTGAACCCATACAAGTCTTCCATGAAGGGAATGACTTAACTCTCTGACTCAAACATTAGACAAGACCCTAGATGGAGTTGGGCCCCACATACATAGTGTATATTGAGGACACCCTTAGAGAGCTTGTATAGCCTAGAATAGAACCATAAATTGTAATAAGTAACTTAATTCCAAATTTTGTATCAAATTTCAAGTGACTGTTAAGTGAAAATTGGGTTGAGATTGTTTGGGAGATTTTGTAATGGGTCACTTGCCTATAGCCTCACCACAAGTCCATTATACAGTTTAATTATTGGGTTACACTCCTAAATTAGTTTATGAGTTATAAGTTTGAGGTTTGACTAATTTGTTATGTATTATGATAAAACCCATGTTATTTGTGAGTTGAGTCAAAATTTTACCCAAGCCTATACACACATATCTAGGCCTCCTTCATATCTCATCATCTTGTATATCCTTGTCTCATCATCATCCTATATATATTTTTCAATATCCTATTTTGTATATTTTATTTATACATGCTTGTACATCCTTTAATCTAGTCTCATCTTGCATCACCCCTCTCATCTTAGTCACATCCTAGTCTAATCTCATCCACTAGTCATACCCATACTTCATCATTCTTCTTAGCCTAATCTAATATCATCCTAGTCCTCTCATGGGCTTCTATATCCAAGTTTGGTATTGAATACTCATACCCATCCCTATTAATTCTTACATTACCTACTTTCACAAAAACCTAATCCCTCATCCTAATCATATTTTATCTTACTTTGTCCTAACCATACCATATTGAATTCTTCATATATTATCACTTTATATAACCATCCTTGTCTTATTCATATTATACTTTTTTTATCTTATTTATCCTTCATCTTAAATATCTTTTTATATCCTACATATCTTACCCCATCACTATCCCCCACTCCATCTTGTCTTACTAATCCTTGGGGTCCTAGTCCAAACCATATTACCCATCATAAAACCCACCTTACATTAGTCAAGACCCTGTCACTTGTCTTGACCTTTTCTAGCCTAATCACCTTGTCCACCACTTTACCCTTACAACATAACCTAATCATAGTCCAACTCATCCTTACCTTATCATCCCCTTATCTATACTATTCATCTTATCAAGTCTATAGTCATACATAAGTCTTCATCTATGCTGGCAAACAAATATTTCCACATTAGGGTCTTTATTATTAGTTTGCTTGTGTCTAATCAAGTTTGAGTCATAATCACAATCCTATCAAACTATCAATCAAATCATCTCATCCTATTTGAATCAATCATTTTTTTTATCTCGTCTAAAATCCAATCAATCCCTAGTCAAAATTAGTCTCTTGGGATATTCTAACCCTAATCGAGTCTTAGAGCTTGTTATAGGTTACTTATTTGAATCCAATCAAAATGATCAAAGTATAGCTCACATCCTTGTTGTCATTCAAAATGTGTACCTATGGATGATCCATGAAATGGGGAAGCTTGGTGATGGGGCACTAAGTGTTAAGGCCTTGCACATGGTGTAAGAGTTTGAGGTGTTGGAACACAAGTATTATCACTTATCTTTGCACACAAGAATTCATTATCTCATTGTAATTATGGGAATGTCCCCAAGGTTTGGGACCCTTTCACTCCTTGGGATAAGCCTCTAGAGTAGGTTGGATTCCTTCTATTCTAAGTGCACCTAGTTTAGGACCAACACATAGGCCTAAAGAGTAGAATAGTAAATTACTGCTATCCTAAACCTAGGAACTTGAGGGAAAAGGGAGAGAGAAGGTAAGACAATGCTAAAAGTAAAAGGTGATGCACCCAAAATATAACAAGTGCTCTTACTACCATAAACATAGTGCAAACCTTTGAGAACAAGATAATATCCTATAGTTTTTACCAAGTCACTCCAAATACATAAGTGTTTTGCATAGAGGCATGGGATGTAACACAACATTGAGAGGGATGAAGATTATCAATAGACAAAGCCTACACAGACCTTGGTACACATAGAATATGACATAAAAGTGAGTTCTAAGTTTAATAAAGAGGTGTTGGGTATGAATAAAAGATGAGAGGGGTGAACATTAACCATAAACAAAAATAAACAAACACAAATACTACACAAATCATCAAAATAATAGAAGGAGGTGAACTTGATTCTCATTAACATGCAATGTCTAGCCAATACAAGTGCTCATGGAGGGAAATTTCAGTAGCGTAAGGTTGTTAAAATGTGTTAACCATTTTATAATGTAAAACCAAGATTTTATATTAAATTAAGCTTATTTTAAAATAAATATGCCATTTGGGGTAGTGGGTATAACTTTAAATTCACTTGTAGTGCTTTGTCTTTAATTCTTGAATTCTGGTAAGCTAATTGGATCTAGAGTTGGTGGTAGGATCCTCTTGGGATACACATGAATATGGGAATGAAATATTTCCCTAATAGAGTCAGAGAGTGGCATAAACTCAAGTCCTAATTTTTGGTAGCCACTTTTGCATTTAATCAGTCTAACAGTGCCTCGAGCTTTTCTCAACCACCTCCAATAACTTTATTTATATCCAACAGCTACTTGGCACATGGAACTTCCTAATCAGTCTTGGATATGGAATTATAGGGACATGTGTTACCTTGGTGGGATCTCAAAGGAGTCTCCTATATTTTTAGGTAGGAATAACATAGATGTGACACATGGAAGACTGGTGTTTGTCTTAGGCAATTGAGAATTTCTTTGTGTAGGATGAGTGCTGGGTCACCACATGGTAATGATGAAAAGAAGATTTCATCCTAAATAATTGAAAGGTGTAGATGTAGGATCCTATGCACAAGCATGAACCTACATTAAATAGGTGTAAGGAGGTTCTTGAATAAGATTGTACACAAAAGATAAATGTGTTTAGTGCATTCTTTGTGACTTGTAACTAATCCTTTTGCATTTCCTCTACTTTTGCCTTTTATAAATCAAAGGTCCTACATCCTTAAACATGTGTGCCTTTTAACTTGCATGCCATAAAATCCTACACACAAATGTGCATTGAGAAATTTTAGTGAGTACGAACCATCCTTTAACTCCTACACAGACCTATGTCTCTATATCAAGATTGAGCACAGGTGAGAAGCACTTGTGCACCTTTTGATTGAAGCACTTGGGTCATCAGAGTTGTGATATCTCTTTGTAAGCCTTGGGAAGCCTTGTGTTGACTAGGGGTGACTTAGAAAGTCAACACTTTTGGCAACCTCTATGGGTCACTTGCCTACTAAGCAAGAATCTAGTGGCTTTTTAAGTGATCTATTGGGCATGGATTCAATAATGCTACAACCTACTTAGCTTATTTAAATAAACTAAACTAAGTTCTATC
Source organism: Torreya grandis (assembly GCA_037957365.1). Taxonomy (NCBI): domain Eukaryota; kingdom Viridiplantae; phylum Streptophyta; class Pinopsida; order Cupressales; family Taxaceae; genus Torreya; species Torreya grandis. The sequence continues at coordinate 27,117 of JARHVA010009312.1, forward strand.
CTCAATAAGCAAAATAAAAATAATAAGAAAAAAATGTGTGAAACACACTTGAAGGAAATAAATACACTATAGAATATGCACATAGGCACTTAAGGAAATGTAATGTGATCTAATCCATTCTATTATATACAAACTACAAACATGGGCCTTTACCCTCCTAGGTCAAAATATAAACCTCTTAGGTCCTTTGCATTATGCACCTCCCTATTGTTGGCATGTGATGGAGGGAGGTGAGGTGGCATCTATTTACTTTGAATGAGGTATGCCTTAATTAATTTTGAAGAGTACTCAAGGAAGTTCATCTAAATGGGTTACCCTTCGATGAATGAATCCATCAAGATGTATATGAGCTTTCCTTCTAGATATATTGAGTCTTCAAAGTCAAGCCACTTCTTCCCAAATCCTTTGGTGCTTAGCTATGCTCTTTGCTCTAATTGAGCCTCTTAGAGATCAGGAGACTTGCACTCAATACTCAGAGAGCTCATGAAATTGATAGGATACTCTTGTGAGATAGTTATATCTTCTCTAAAATACCCTATAAGGAACTCAAGATAATAGACTTGGAGTCTAATTAATACTATATCCTCCCCCTCATCTTTGTGCTACTTATTGGGAGGTTGAGCCAAAACATGCCTCTTATGTCTTTGAGGGGCATGCAAGCATATGTAAGGTCATCAAAGAGTTGATAACCATATTTGAGTACATTAAATATATTAACATTAAACTCCTAAGAAGGTTGACCTAATGGGATGCCTCCCTCTTCCCCCTAACCTTTCTAATAAAGGCACAATCCTTAACCTTAGCCATATCATTATCTGCTTACAGAAGAGCATAACCTACACATAATATTTTAAATAAATTTTGCATCTCCTTGTCAACTATTGGCACCTACATGTTGCATTCAAATTGATTGGGGGGTTCCTCCTAAAGTAAGCATTCTCTTTGATGGATTTGTTCACCCCTGAAGTCTTCTTCTAGCTGATCTTTGCTCTTTTTCATGAGAGGCCTCACTACAACTTCATGACCAACTTCATCTCCTTATATATTTAATGGAATCTCATCTATCCAGGAGAGTACATCATCTCAATGTTGTGCACTACCTTGCTACACAGGCTGATTTTCTTCATCTTCTTCCTATAGTAGCTCTAAATTTTCTAACTTTGTGGTGCAAAGAGGGATGCCACTAACGATTTATTCATCGTACTCACTTGAAGTATCATCTTATTCATTTGAATGGTCTTCACTTGCCTTACATACAACTTTTCCTCCTTTTAAAAGGGAGATGGTGGGAGGGAAAGAGGTTTCAATTGGCATGGAAGAAGGGAATTCTACAAGGTTGGGAATCATGAAGTCAGGATGTATGCTCTAGGAAGGCTACCGTGGCTATGCTTGAGGCACTTAAGGGAGGATGGATCCTTGAATTGGCATTGGCATAGGCTATTTTAAAGGAGGGCAGACTCTAAATCTTATTTCTTTAAAGTCAAAAGATTTATTGGAAGGTATAGGGGGACTTTGGGCATAAAAGTTTTATGTCCCATGGGTTGGCTTGTAAGCATAGGGGGAGCCTGCTTGAATCTAGGAAAGGAAAGAGAAGAGGTGGTTGGATATGATTTAATTTTTTGCATCCATGTAAGAAATTGATGCATTTGCTTTTCCTTAGTTATGATCTGATTAGCCAAGCATTTATCTTCAAATCTATGCTACTCTATCATGTTCTGATGTTGAGCATGAACTTGACAAGCAAATCCCTCTTGTTGCCTACCATAAACTTGATCTCTTTCAATCTTCCTTAGCTATCTCTATAAATCAAGATGTACATCACTAATTCTATTCTAAGGTAGATCTAGAGGGTAGTAATGCTGATCGATAGTAAGGTAACTCACATAAGATTGATTAAAAGTATAAGCAGGTTGCTATAGGGGCTGAATCAAGGGAAGGTTATAAGTATTCACATGATCTTGATATGAGAAATGGGAAGGCATGAACACATAATTTTCATGGAATGGGGGGTGGAAATATAAATATTTAAATGCTCAAACTTCTTAAACTAATAGATTTTGGTCATTCAAAGTCACTAAGTGCTCTATGGAATGTCTTCAACACTTGATAGCTAAGGGTAGCACCAATTCCTTAGATTTTCTTCAACTTGGTCCCACTGGGTGTGATAGAAACTATTTCATTCAAAATGTGCACCCATATGATGCTCTATAACATAGGGAAGCTTGGTGGTGGGGAGCTAAGTGTGAAGGCCTTACACAGGGTGCAAGAGTCTAAGCCAATGGGCATGCAAGTATTATTGCTTAGCTTCACATGTGAGCATCATTTGTCTCCTCACAATGATGAGAACATACCCAAGTCATGAGACACTTGTGCTCCTTGGGATGAACCTTCAGAGTAGGATAAATTCCTTATATTCTAAGTACACCTAGTTTAAGACCAACATGCAGGCCTAAAGAGCAAAAAGGTAAAATACCACTAATCTAAACTTAGGACCTTGAGGGAAAAGGGAACAAAAAGGTAAGAGAATTATAAAATTACAAGGAGATGTGCCTAGAATAGAGTGAGCACTCTTACTACCTTAAACACAATGTAAATCTTTGAGAACAAGAAAATATCACATAGTTTCCACCAAGTCACTCCAAATGCATAAGTTTTTTCTATAGAGGCACGAGAACATAATGCAACATTGAGAGGGATGAAGATTATCCACCAAAAAAACCTATGCAAAACCTGATACATACAAGATATGACCTACAAGTGAGTTTTGAGTTCAATGAAGAGGTGCTGGGGTTGAATGATACATGAGAGGGGTGAATATTACCCACATATAGAAAACAATAAACACAAATAACACATAGATCATCAAAATAATAAGAGGTGAAATTAATTCTCATTAACATACAAGGTTTAGCCAATACAAGTGCTCATGGAGGGTAATTTCAATAGCATAAAGTTGCTAAAATGTGTCAACCCTTTTGCAATGGAAATTTAGGATTTTAAAGTGAATCAAGCCTATTTTACAATAAATGTGCCACTTGGGGTGGTGGGTATAACTTTAAATTCACTTGTGGTGCTTTTTCACTAATTCCTAAATTTTGGTAGGTTGATTGGATCTAGAGTTGGTGTCAGGATCCTCTTGGGATACATGTGCATAGGGGAATAAAATATTTCCCTAATAGAGTCAGAGAGTGGCATGCACTCAAGTCCTAATGTCTGGTAGTTACTTCTGCATTTAATCATTCTAATAATTCCTTGAGGTTCTCTCAACCACCTCCAACAAATTTTTTTATATCTAGTAGCTACTCAATATGTGACGTTTCCTGACCAATCTCAAATATGGCACTATAGGGACACGTATCGCCTTAATGAGATCTTGGAGGATTCTCTTAGATTTTTAGGAAGGAGTAGTGCATATGTGACACATGGAAGATGGCACTTTTCTTAGGCAACTATGGATTTATTTGTGTAGGATGAGCACCCATAAACCACATGGTAATGGAAAAAAGAAGGTTACATCCTACACAATGGAAGGGGGAAGATGCAGGATCTTATGCATGAGCATGAAACTACATTGGATAGGCATAAGAAGGTCCTTGAATAATATTTTACATAAAATCTAAAGGTCTTTATCATGTTCTTTATGACTTATAACTATTCCTCACATGTTTCCTCTACTTTGGACTTTAGAACATGGGGGTCATGCATCCTTAAACATGTGTGCCTTTTGACCTACACACCATAAAATCTTGTGTAAAATAATGCATTGGGAACCTTTAGTGAGTGTGAACCATCCTATTACTCTTATGCAATCTTGCACCTCTATCTCAATATTGAGCATAGATGGAAAGCACCTGACACCTTTTGCTTGAAGCACTTAGGTCATCAAAGGTGCACTATTTTTTTTTAAGCCTTGGGAAGCCTTGCACAAACTAGGGGGTGACTTATAAAGTTAATAGTACTCATTTGGTCTACTTAGTCTTATCTTATGCCATCAAGCATCACATTACATCAAAATATCCAATCAAACCTAAGATCAAACTAACACGAGCCTTTGTCTAACTTTTTTCCACACATCCCATCCTCATCCCTCAATATTTCCATTCAATCGCCCACATCTGATAATTGGGGATAACAAGCCACATCATTCATACTTCTCCCATCTTGATTCATAGCATCCAAAATAAATTTGGTTAATACCCTAAGTGAGTAATGCCTTATGGATAATAGGGATATACTCTTTTATCACCTCCTTGAGATGAACACTCCATGTATTATAGACTTCAACCCCATCCACCCAACATTACCTCAAGTCCACACCCATTCCCTTTAGTCAAATCTTAGTATTCATACTGCCCAATATGGATCAAAACCTCCATCCACAAATCATAACCAGTTATCTACCCCTTCCTACACTAGCAAAAGGAATCTTATTCTAGACACCTCATCATCTAGTTTGACCACCCAATCATGATAATAAAAATCTAATCTAAATTCCAATGCTTCCACATCCAAGTCACAAAGTGAAGAGAGGGCTTATAGTTCTCTTCATATATCCTTATAATCCCTCTTTCATAAACTTGTTACTATAAAAATGATGGTCTATCTACCCATAAGACATCTTGATCCCACCAAGCCTAAGCCCTCTTGGTATAAAGCTAACCAATGCTATATATATCACCAAACCTAGGGGCATACCATTAATCGATGTCATAATTTACAAAATTATGTCCAAGGCCTCATCGACCTTGGTGACATCAAAATTGATAATGAATCAGATGAATCTAAACCCGAGGGTGAAAAAAAATGGGTATGGCAAGATTTCATTCCCAATCATAATCAACCCCTTCCATTTCTAAGCCAAGGTCAAGACACCAAGTCTGTCTTCCATGGTCCCCCCATCTTTAAAAATTCCTCCATCAATGATGAGTCTATTTCCCATAAACGTAGTCCTCCCTTCTCTCATAAGTCTTTCTTCTATGGGTCTGTCTTTAGATAATCCATTGTCCCTCCATCATATTAATCTCACCCATCATATCAAAAAACCCATGTTGAGAGGCCACTTGTGGACATAAAATCTTATATTAGGAACATTGCCTCATGAACATCACCTTCATCCTCATCAAAGTTAACAATGGAGTTAATACAAGTCTTATATGCATTAGGATAATGTTCAAAACTAGTGTCTAAATTATATTCCTCATCAAAAACATCATGCCTAATAGATATTATATCTCATGATGACATATACCTATTTGAGGATACTGCCAATTCAAATGTCAACCAATCATAAGGCATATATTTTGATCCTAATCAAGATGATGAAGTCATAATAGAGTATTTACAATCTTTTTCCATCAAAGGTTTTTAGAGTGAATCTGATCTTGCCTTAGACGCATGTCTTATAGCTAGTCTTAACAACCCTTTTGCTGATCTTGAGGAAATTTTCTTTGATGTTGAAATTGGGTATCTTAGGAACACCTATGAGGACCATGTTTCCCCATTACCACTCAGTGACATTATCATACCAACTCTACTACCTTCATCCATCATAGATCATTTTCTTCCAATCAATGATCATTTAATCACCTCCCTCCATAGGGATGAATATGAGCATACATCATTAGACTCTTTCCTAAGTAACATAACACATGCCAAAAATATAAAGGTCCAAGATCATATTTAAAAAGTAATACATGATCCAAAAAATCACTATCAATAGAATTAAAATCATTGGCCTAATCAAAAGTGTCTTCCTTTAGTAAAACCATCTTTGAGACACTATGGGACCATCAAATTCAAAATAATTGTCATCTATCAAGTCAAATATCAACCTCCTCTAGTAAGGCCCAAAGTTAGGCACTAGGTTGCAGTCAAGATATAATCAAGTTTGAAACTCAAAATCATGTCAAAAGCACTATTAGTATGGTTGATAATACTTAAAATAATAAGATCAAATAAGAATTGTATAGTCCAAAAGTCTTGGATCTCTTGAAGTCTTTTGTCATATGGCACCAATCAGACATATAATAGCCAACATCTCTAATGATGTGTGTGAATTCTAGTCCTAATACCCAATCACCCATAACCCATAACACCTCCCTACCATGATCATATCATCCATTAAAGTACTATACATCACCATCAAATCCAAAACCTAAATTCATCCATACTTCACCTCAAAAACTCAGACAACATTGTCTCTTATATGGGTGATGAAGACACCTAGTCTAGATGTCTGGAGGGGTATCAATCAAGAGTCAATGAAGGTCAAAAGGAAATCAATACATCCAATATTGAAAACTTGATCCTAGAATCACATATATACATAATAGGTGTTGGATGAGATCATAAAAGTTTCAACATTCCTATATCTTGCACCCATTTCTAATAAATCAAGATAAAAGTAAAAAAAGTCAAGAAAAAACATCTGTCTAATGGTAAAAAATAGTCTTCTGGTGCCTTGGCCAAGTACCATGATGAAAGATAGTTTTTGATGTCATGGTAAGATATTCTATTGTCTGCATTATACCTCAACATTTGGGGGTAAAATCCATCCCTCATCAATCTCATCCTTGTTTATATTATCCCTCTATTCATCATCTACCATCATATCATACATCTTATAATGTCCATCCTTTATTCTAGTCTTAACCTTTGTAAGGGAGTGGAAGATGTCTTGAGAAATGTTTCAGAATCATATTAGAATATCCTCTAATGGACACTTTGGAAACTAGATATATAGTTCCTTCATGATGTGGTCATTGACAATCCCTAGTCCATTCTTCCTTAGTCCTCATCCCCTTTTTAGTGTTTCCATTATCCTTTTGTCATCCCATTTATTATTCAATCCATCCTTAGCCTAGTTTATAGGCTTGATATTCCATTTGTTATTAATCCCATTTGTATAGTGTACATACATATCTTAGAAGACCTAAAAATTTAAATTTCTAAAAAAACCCTAGTTTTTTAAAAATTCATAAAAATCCTAAAAAATCTAAGTTGTCTTATATTATGTCATATGTCCTATGTATTTGGTCATCTTATATAATGTCCTAAGTCATACATATCATCTTGATAATATTGAATTATCTTATATCCTAGTGGTCTCATCATTTTGTTTTGTCTTATGTCCTAATCTTGACATCGAAGTCCTTATCCATAACTTTATCCTACTTCAAATCACTAGTCTACTCCAACTGCATCCCTTGCCTAAGTCTACAACCTTAATCCAAATTCACATCATAATGACCAACTTGTCCAAATCATTACCTAATCAATCAAACCATTAAATCTCATCAAGATAATAGATAAGACACTAATCATAACACATCTCTATGTAGATACTTGTGTATGTTACTTGTATGCTCTATGTTGTTTGACTTTTTTGTATGCCTTTTATCATTTATATATATGATTGTATTATGTTTCATTTATTTTTATATGTTTATTTTAGTCTTGCATCATGTTTTCTATCTATTGGGAAATGAATGAGGATGCTATGATAGAGCCAAAAAATCTATAATGATGCTTTTAGGTTTCCTCGATGATGCATAGTTCGCTATTTTCCCTTTTTATAATCATGCACTTTGGCACAATGTCCTCTTAGTGATAATTATATCATGGGACATAATACCTATTTTTATATTTACATCAAATTGATGAGACTATGATGAGCCTTATTACAAAAATAATGGCTTTATAATAGATACACTCATCATTTCTCCTATCCTCTATCACTTATAATAATGTCTAAATCTAATCATTTATCCTAGTCCTTTTGTCTTCAAGATGATCATCCAAGGTCACTCATCTAGTGTCAAAACATTCCTCCAATTCCTTTATCATCATGTCTATATCCTATAGTCAATCATTTATCATGTCTCTAGTCATAAACATCTAACATCTCATCTCCCATCATTACTCCTAGTCCTTTATCTTCATGTCTAACATCTGACTCACACCATCCAAATATTATAGTCCATCATTATGATCCTCTAATCTAGTCTGAACTACAATGGTCTATGGTTTTTTTAGACTATGTAGGCAATGCTCAATGACATGGTGTGCCTGAGGTCAACTCGACCACTCTCACCTCTTTCTCCATAATTTGTCATCACATCTATCTTATCCTTAATCATCCCCAAGTCTTACATCAATCAAATCCTTGATCTTAATATCTATCATTAATTAATTAGTGTATTTATCAATCACTATCCTCATAGTCACCTCCCTAATCTTTTAGTCAATCACCCACTCTTGTCGATTGGGCTCGATAAATCACAACATCTATCTTTTCTTCCATCAGTCATCTATTATCATTAACTGGTCAATTCACCATTTAAAGTTTATAGATTCTTCCTTTAATTAGGGTAAAACTAGGATTGTAACTTTATTATCACTCCTTAGCATGTGTCCTTGCTAGGAAAATCATCACCAATAATCACAATATGTCTCATTGATTTGATGAAATAGAGTCCAATTCTTCCCCTTCATCCCTGATCACTTGATCATATCATTTCTTATCTCTCACCTCTTTCATCATATCACTCAAATTAAGATTTGAGCTACACTCATAATTAATCTTATCAAAGCATTGTTCAATTTTAGCTTGATGCTCTCCCATGCATGAATCCTTATTTGGGATATGTCAACAACTCATGACCTTCTCTATCAATCATTTTGGTATGTAACTCTCCCTGACATGTGTCCTTGCTTAGGATATGTCTAAAGCTTGTAACCTTTTATCTTATCATCATCATGTTATAGTTGATTCCCCTTTAGGATGTGTTAATAATTGTGACAATCATTTCCACTCCCTATGAATATGTCTTTGCTAGGGGCATCATCAATCCTCCATATAGCAATCCAACCCCTTATCTCTTCCCACATCCCACCCCTCGTATCTTCTTTTGATTTACCATACATATCATTCTTCTCTATGTGTTCCCTCAAGGGGGCATCATGTCCACTAACATCATTTACTAACCTTCATCCATGAATGTGTTTCTTATTTGAAAGACCATTACTCTTTACACTTTATCCACTCATAATGCCCTTTTAAATAAGGGAAAAATGTATACACTTAAATTTTCTCGCTTCCCTTTGTTGTTAATTTCATCTATTAATCTAATCCCATCTAATTTTGTGTAATTTATTTCTACTAACCCTTTCCTATTCATTAGACTAATTCCCACTAATTCCATATTCACCTATAAACCTTACCTCATCTCACAAATCAATTAATTATTCTAATCATGTATTATTTATCAACTAGCCTTATTCTAGCCCTTCTTGTCCATTATATTGGAATTTAAAATTCCAATCCCACCTACCCTAGCCTATTCCTAGGCTCTCCTACATCCTTAGTCCCTAATCACCCATCTAATCACCTACTAAACATGGTTAAACATCCCTACAAACTCTAGAGGATTTTACCTCTAGAACATTACCTCTTCTAGAATCATCCAAGGAATTTTTAATTCCTTGAATAATTCTCCACTATTGATCTTACTACACCCAAATTTGAATTTTAGCCACTGATCTCCCTCCCTTCTCTCTGTTTAAATCCAACCACTCCTGAAGGAGAATACAACTAGAAAATCCATGAATCCTTCATGCTATTATCTTCTATCAAATAAATCTATCAAACTATCATCCAAGTATTTTGATCAAGCTAATATCATGTTGAAATTATGAGTTTATTTGTAAGCAATATCCATCTATAATCTTTATTTTTTTGTTTGAATCTTGATTGAGAACATTTGGATTTAGATTAGAATGCTGTTTTAAATGTTCATTTTTTTCATTTTGATCTAATGGTTTCTAATTTTAATGGTAGATTGTATATTTGGATATTTTGGATATAATTTGTATATCTAACTCAATTTCTCAAATTTATCATCTCACAATATATGTATGTATGTATGACTACACACACAAAAATATGTGTTTGTGTTGGTGCATTTATTTGCTTTATTGCATTTACTTGTATTTATTATCTAGATTGGTCACTAATTACTTATTATAATTAGTTTATTATGTTTATTAATAATTTCCACTAGATAGGATAAGCTTGCTTAGCTAGTAGTCAACTTGGACACCTATCTTATCACAATGGATCCACTCCACTATTCAGGGTAAGATAGGATAAGATTGCTAAACTACTAGTCAATTTGTGTTGATCATTTACATAAGTTGGGCACCTATCTTGTTAGTGTGGATTTTCACTCCACTATTCATATAGCCATATATCGGTTGAACTACACATGTTGTGTGAGTTTCTTGATCTTTATCTTGTATGCCTTGCTCTATATAAGCAATGGATATTTGTGTATTCTACATTAGATTAATATTGAATTATCAAATTAATTCATCATATTTGAGTTATGTATTCATTTATGCTATTGTCTTAGATATACAATTATTATTTATTACTATTACTATTCTATCTCTTATTTATGTTTTTTATTAGATTCATTAGATCCTGTAGTTAATTCTAACATTATACCAAAGCTATCTTGAATATGTAGATTACTAAATACTCAATAAAAAAATATCTAGATATAGGATCAATTTTTTGATTTTGTATATAGGCACAAATTAGAGCTTTGTGGAAATGTTTGAGCTCACCATTGAATTCAGAGTGCTTGAGATAGTCAAATTTCTGAACGTAAAATTGATAAAAAGGATATTCAATTGATTTTCACCTTACACACATTAAGTCTTGAATATTCATCATTTGTCTCTAGCTTTCAAACTCATAGGCTCACATTGGGCACATAATATCAAATGCCCACCTTTGAGGTATTCTCTAATATTCTAATGGCTGAGGAAGAAAAGTTAATATCTATAGGTCTAATCAAGTCATCTAAATATCAAACTCTAATGTCAAGTCAACCTTAGCAGAAGAAAGTTTCCACATCAACATCAAATACAGGTTCAAGTAAAAAGAAGCAAAATAATCAAAATAAGTCACAAAAAGATAAGAATAAAGGGAAAAAAAATTCCTCACAAGGAGATTATAAATCCACTAATAAGAAAGGGGATTCATAGAAGAGGATCGACACTCCTTGCCCTTATTGTAAAAAGGGGTTTCATAATGAACAAGATTGCTGGAAGAAAGAGATTGATGAACTTAAGGGTCTTCTCAAAAAGAATAACATCAATCAATCCTCTTCAAAGGATTCTTCCACTTCTTTAAATTCAAGGAAAGGGAAAGCTACAACACTAGTTACACTGTTAAATTCTCCCAAGTCATGGGTACTTGACTCAGGTGCTGCGCACCATATGGGTTCTGATCAAGAATAATTTTTTGGATTAGAACCGAGTTCCTTGCCTCATATTCTCATTGGTGATGATTCTAAGATAGATTTCATAAGAAAAAGACATAGTTGATGTTGATAGTGGTGTATTTGAGGATATCCTATTTGTGCCATAATTATCAACTAACCTTCTCTCTATCTACCAAATCACCCACTTTGATACTGGTAGGAAAGTTGAGTTCACACCTGATTCTATTTCAATCTTAAAATTGGAGGATAATGCCTTAATTATAGTGGGAAAATTTGACAATAATACTTAGATTTATTCATTCTCTCACTTTGTGCCTTAGTCTTCCTTTACAACCTTGCTCTCACACACTGATTCAATGAGCAAGCTATGGTATGCACAGTTTGGTCATCTAAACTACCACTATTTATAGTAGCTTAGTCAGTAGGAGATGGTTATAGGACTTCCATAGATTCAATTTTCAAGGGGTATATGTCATGGTTGCACCTTAGGAAAACATCTAGAGGACAAGTTTGATAAAGGGAAGGCTCAGAGGGCTACACAAGTCCTCAAACTTATTCATAGTGATTTAGTGGGTCCATTACCTTATTTATATTTTAGTAAAACCTGCTATGTTTTCACATTTATTGATGAGTATTCCAAATATACTTGGGTTTATTTTTTGAAACTCAAGAGTGAAGTATTTAATATATTTCTAGAGTTCAAATCTCTAGTAGAGAAATAATCTGGGAAGTATGTCAAGATCCTCCATATAGATAATGGGATGGAATATGTGAGTAATAAGTTTGAATAATTTTGTGCTCTTGAAAGAATTAATCTTTAGCATTCAGTTACATACACACCTCAGTAGAATAGTATAGCAAAGAGGAAGAATAAATTTTTAAAAAATATGGCAAGTTGTATGATTCATGCAAAATCATTAGTACTTAAGTATTGGGTGGAAGTGATTAATTGTGTTGCATATATACAAAATAGGGTTCATCACAAATCTTTAAAGAGGATAACACCTCTTGAAGCTTGGCATAATAGGAATATAGAAGTGGAACATTTTAGAGTCTTCAGTAGTCTAGCATAGACTTACATACTTTCTGACAATCATCACACTTTAGAACAACAAAGCTAAACTTGCATATTTGTGGGATATCCTGATGGTGTTAAGGGATATCGACTCATTGATCTAGATTCACATGAGCTTATTATAGTTATAAGTGTTTACTTTGAAGAAAGTCCTTTAGATTGTCTTCTAACATTTCTCATTCTTCTTCCTTAGAAGAATCAAATAGTAGTGATGATGATACTCCTACTTCATCTACTCATAGGGATGATGAGGTAATAGTTATCCAATAGGGTTTAGTAGGTCATGATCCTTCTCTTCCTCCTCCAAATCCTCACCCATTGATGCCTTTGTGGGATAAATAGACTTTGGTGGATGTAGACCCTCTTATTAGGGATCCATTAGATAGAAGGACAACATAGTCACAACATGATATTCCACATTCCTATATCACCATAGCTTTTGATCCATAATATTTTTAGGAAGCCATAGGGATAGTTGAGTGGGATTCAATGATGGAAGAAGAGTATGACTCATTGATTAGGAACAACACTTGGGATCTTCTTCCTCTTCCTAAGAGAATAAAATTAGTATGATGTAGGTGGATATATCAGACTAAGTTTGTAATGGATGGAAATATTGATAACTATAAAACATGCTTAGTGGCCAAAGGTTTTTCCCAAGTGGAAGGAATTGACAATACAAAAACCTTTACACCTATTGCTAAGAAGAATTACATTTGATTAATTTTGGTTATTGGTGTAGCTTATGGTTGGGATATACATCGGATAGATGTGAAGAACACATTTCTTCATAGGGATATTTATAAGGAGATATATATGGATCAGCCACTTGGGTTCATTTAGGATTTTTCATTATTATGCTACTTGCAAAAGTCTCTCAATGGTCTAAAATAAGCCCCTAGGGTTTGGTATTTCAAGATGGACACATTTTTTATCTTAGTTGGGTTCTAGAGATGTCACTCAGATCTGCACAACATCCATCATCAAATGTTAAGACTGCACTTCATGATAGGTTTTCTACATTATATGGTAGGATGATTCACTATTTACTTGGTGCTATATGTTGATGATCTCATTCTTATAGGGAGCACAACATCCATCATCAATAGTGTCAAGACTGCACTTCATGATAGGTTTTCTATGATAGTGGACTGTATTTCACTTTGGATTCAACCCTATTTACTGGTAGAGCTAGAAATAACATGTTATTTCTCTTTCATCTATAGGGGCTAACTATCATGGTGTTGTTAATGCCACTACTAAGGCTATTTGGCTTCAAAATATTCTCACTAAGCTTGGTGTTCCATTTTGAAAGGCATCGGCCATCTAATGTGACAACCAAATCACTATCTAGATATCAAATAATCTGGTTCATCATCAGAGAACCAAACACATAGAGATCCATATGCAGTTTATCAGGTAGTTGATTCAGGTAGAGATCATTGATCTTCAATATTATCTTATGAAGGAGTAGATTTTAGATATTTTCACCAAACCTTTCACTAAGAATAAATATCTTCACTTGTGATCTATTTTGGGGGTGTGAGACATCAGTTCTTTAGGGGACATCAATGCTTTAGGGGGGGTCTCCTAGAATTTCATTTTTAGGAGATTTTTTTTCCTTTGGGTTTTCTCCTTTCCTCATCTATTTGTACATAGTACCTAATATGGATACACATTGTCAGGAATCTTATTTGCATATCCCTACCTAAGCTTTGCTTATGAGGGTATTGATTCATTTATTTAATTTATTGTATTTACTTGTATTTATTATTTAGATTAGTGCACTAATTACTTATTGTAATTAGTTTATTATGTTTATTAATAATTTGCACTAGATAGGATAAGCTTGCTTAGCTAGTAGTCAGCTTGGACACCTATCTTATCACAGTGTAGTTACACTCCACTATTCATAATAATATAAGATAAGATTGCTTAACTAGTCGTCAACTTGTGTTGATCATTTACACAAGTTGGACACCTATTTTGTTAGTGTGGATTTACACTCCACTATTCGTGTAATCAGATATCAATTGAACTACATGTGTTGTGTGAGTTTCTTGATCTTTATCTTGCATGCCTTGCTTTATATAAGCAATAGTTATTTATGTATTCTACATCAGATTAATATTGAATTTTCAAAGTAATTCATCATATTTGAGTTATTTATTCATTTATGTTATTATCTCAGATATACAGTTGTTTATTATTATTACTATTTTATCTCTTGTTTATGATTTCTATTGGATTCATTAGATCTTGTATCTAATGTTTTGATTAAATTGTGTCAAAATAAAAATAGGTAAGAAGGATAGGGATACGTGACTATAATGAACCTAGATTGGTTTGCACATCATATCCAGATGTTGTAAGCTCTCATCTTTGGCTATGGAAGACTACCTGCAAGTAAGAAAGAACCACCACAAAATATTTATTAGTAGATATATGAATGGGATACGAAGTTATGCACTTGTTCTAGGAAGTGTCAAACTTCCTTAGAGATGATAGTCCACTTTTGAGAAATAAAATAGTAATAAATAGTAAAGAGAGAATAAAAAAGAGATATGCTATCATTGTTCACAACCTGAGTGTACTAAAGAGTAACAGAATGTAGGTGGTTTATTCAGTTTGTATTTTGGAAGTTATCTAGGTAGGTTTTATAGAGGTTATTGGAAATCCACAGTTGCCAATATCAGTTAGGCTATCGAGGTTGATGAGAAAGTGTGACTGATATCCGTTGGGTGACCAATGTCGGTAGGGGCAATAATTTCCTAAGTGTTTATAGAAGGATTTTTTGGGTTTGAGAAATGGTTTTGGTCAGGTCTGGAAGGTTGGGGAGAGTTATGAGAGATTATTATTTGAATAGATCTGGTTAGAGGTTAAGAGTATTGGAACAAGGGGAAATAAATGAGTAAGCTTATTAACTCCTTCACAGGGGTTCGATCAAGAATGTATAAAATAATAAATAGTAGATATAAAGTGATTATAAAGTAACTGCTTAAAGACTTATAGAATAAGTGATATACTTAGCTGAAGAGATGATTGAATGATAAGTGCCAAATGGATAGCTCCTATAAGGCTTATCAAACCAATGCCTTGAATAGAGAACATAAGCATGTACTTCTGGTTCTCAAGAGCTTGGTTCCTGATCTGGATTGACTTCTGCAAGATAATAGTAAGCCAAGATGTGGAAAGTTGGATGCCAAAAGCTTTTATATGAATAAAAATGTTTTTTTTTCTACTGACCTAAACATTAGTTTGGTGTTTGGATTAAGTAAATGACATTGATAATCTGACTAATGTTAGCCATGGGTTAACCAACATCAGTGGCATGAGAATAGGTAAAAGGGCTATTTTTAGCCTATTTTTTGTTCTTTCTCATACCAAGTGTGGTATCCATTAGGAAATGGTAGAAATGGGAGCTTAAGAAGGATGTAGTTGGTTAGGAATTTATTTTTGAGGTGAGAACAAGTCATGGGTAGTTAGGATAAGGGGACTAAGTCTTGAGGTGACTTAGAGGGTAATAATTAGTCTTAGGACAAGGTGGCCAGGTAAGGTGGCATAAGTGGTTTTTAATTAACTTAATTAAATATTTTAAATTAATTAAATGTGTGAGGGGTAAAAGCATGGGTTAAGAAGGCTAATTATTATTATTGAAAATGGGCTCAAGGGGGGTTTCAAAATAGGGAATTATGCATGTGTGTGACATAATTTTTGTGTTTACATTTTCACCTTTTTATCTTGTAATTTGCACTGACATGTTGCAAGACAAAAAAAGGAGTTAGATATTCTAGGTATTGGATGAGGTATCCCCCTCAAAATAAGAGTCAATGGAGGAGAAATTGGAATTGAGTACCAATTTGATAAGAAGTGAATTAGGTGAGTGGATGAGAATGTAGTATCACTGCTTGCACATATACTACTATGAGCTATAATAGACAAAATCAAGAATAGGTAAGGTGGAGGAGGACTTGGATAGAAATAACCAAATCATAACTTGTAAATGATAGATGATAAGGTTAAAACAATCAAAGATTTATCTCTAATAGTCCATGTATGTTAGTTATCTGAGGTAGGAAATGCCTCTAGAAAACACAAAAGGTTTTAGGTGATAGGACTATCTTGGTCACCATCCAAAACACCTAATATACATGTGTGTATACAATAGCCAATTATAGCAAGATAATATAAGCGATCAAGATAAGTAATACAAGGTTGGTTTAAAAGAGTCAATGATCAAGGAGATATTCATGATCTCTAGTCAAAGTCATCATGGGTGGAGAGTTAAGTGATTTCCAAGGGTGGTTATCATGGTTGAGGAGATATATGTGATCTCTAGGTTGGTTGCCATGGTTAGGGAGATATACATGATCTCCAAGTTGCCCCAGATTAAGGGTAGAGTCCAAAGGGTTATGGTTGTTGGTGGAAACTCTAATTCAAGGGTGTCGATGTTGGTTATGTCACTGATGTTGATAGGAAATAGTGTCAACATTGATGGTTTAAATTAAGGATGCTGATGTAAGGTGACTAAACCTAACAAAAAGGGGTTTGGTGGCTAACCAGAAATCATTTGTAACATTTGATTAGAGAGAAAAAGAGCTCTAAGTGTTGGTGAGATGGAAAAACTAGGAGGGGACCTAGTTGGAGGTGTGCCACTACAAGTGCTAGCTATTCTAGCTAGGAGGAGATAGAGAGATGAGATAAGATTACCATTGAGTTAATTTTTAATTTAAGTTTGTTAATTTTATATTTTAGGCTAATTTTGAACTTGGGGGGAAAGAATGATATTAAAGGGGTAGGAAATGAGGTGAAGGTAGGTGTAAATTAATTTGGGAGGGTTTTGGGGGTAGTTTTGAGGTTAAAATTGAAATTTGGGAGACAGGTCATTCGACCCTAGGGCTGAACCAGTTGCTGATGTCAATGCGGTCCACAAAACACTAATGTTGGCATACAAAATTGATGTTGATGACCTTGAAGAATCCAAAATAGGAGAAAAGATCAAATTTGGATCTCTAATTGAAGTAGTCAATGAACCTAATGGCTGAGCAAGCGTCAAAAGACCTCATGTCGACTGAATGCTACCTACATAGCCCAGTTGAGGGCCTTAGGCCAATGTAGTTATCTTAGTGCGTAGGGAAAAAAATATAAGGTATGGTTAAAAGTGTGTTAGGGGAAATGGTTAGAAAGGATAAGTTAAAATAGATCAAGAGACCTAAGGCTTAAAATATAGGTCATAGGGTCGAAGGTTAGGGATATAAGCTGTGAGGCCTAGAGTTGTGATAGGCAATTGGGCTTAAGGTGGAGAGAGAGGTAATGAGGCCTAAGGTGGAGATGGGAGAGAAGGTTAGATAACTAGGTGGGTATATGGTTAAGCTAACCTTAAAAGACCTCATGTTGATTGAGTGCTACTTACATAGCCCAATTGAGGGCCTTAGGGAAATGTAGTTCTCCCAGAAAAATGTGATGGTAGGTTATATTAGAAAGTATGTGACTTGAGGGGTGTGTGTATGGATGGAGGCTAGGTAGGAGTTAACATTACAAGATTTCCTACCTACGCTAATAATGTAGATGAGGAGGGATGTCACCCCAAATGAGTGGGAGCACATGGTAGTCATAGGTTTAGGGGGAGTGTGACAATATTATAGAGTTATATGAGATATCAATTTGATGATAACATTGATTGAGAGATGGGATCACACCACCAACACCTTCCATTTACCAACTAGAGAGTTGACAGTGAACCAAGAGGATGTGTATAATATTTTACAGTTATCACTCTAGGGTGAGGAGCTCTTCTCATATTTGAGAGAGGAACATGATATTCACATGGTGACATTATTTGGAGAGCATGTTAGTGAGGTGACCTCTCACTCAATGAGGTTTGCTTATGAGCCACTATACACTATTGATGATGAGAAACATCAGTTGATCATCCTAATGATGATAGGGAATACAGTGTATGCACTACTAGATGTAGATGGTGGGAGATTTCCTATTGCATTGATAGGTGTTCTAACATAGATGGTTGAGTAATGGACTATATTTGCTTGGGGACTAGCTTTCTAGCACAGTTATATAGAGAGATGTGGGGGTTAAGACTATGATGATGATATAGTTTATGTGTCAAACATTTAATCCATTATTGGGCATATGAGCATATCATGGTGACATGACCATTGGGGTTACATATCATGATTATAGCTAGTTTTAGGGTTGGTTTCAGATGGTGGAGAGATGGTATGGCTCAGACCTGAGTAGATGGCATAGTGTGAGAAATTGATCATTATAGACACATGATAGAGTGATTGATCCCTATAGATATTATGTGGAGACCCTACTTAACATACCCTACATTTAGAGGATAGCTAGAGCAACTTGTTGGTTTATAGAGCACATTATGGGTCAGAGGGAGATGAGATGGTGAGCTAGAGATGATACCCATGGCATGGGTTAGGAGATAGTTTAACTTGATACAATATGTACCTCCTACCTTCCCTTGATATAGGAGGGATGAGATAGAGGCACCCCTAACCTTGCCCTAGGAGATAAATGGGCTAGATTTTGAGGAGCTACCAATAGGGCTAAGTGTAGTAGATCCTAGATGTATAATGACATATCTTACATGGTGGACATGCTTGCATCCCATAGTTTAGGTTAGGAGGCCACCACTAGATTTACAAGGAGTGATGAGAGAGAGAGAGATGCAATTGTATAAGCCTAGGATGTAGCGATATAGGCACAAGATGTAGTAGTATAGGCTTGAGATATGATAGTTTAAGCTCAAGATGTAGCTCAAGCATAGGTATTAGTTTTATAGGGATAGGTGGTGACATTTTAGGGTTAGGTCAGGGCATTACAGGGCTAAGTCAGGGTATTGCAGGGTCAAGTTACTACACTAATAGTAGAGAGGGATAGTTTGAGAGTAGTAGGTCAAGATACTCCTCCTCCACCATAGGGACTAGTATAGGTCAGGCCTTCAGTAGGTGTGATGGGACCATCATAGACTATATCTCTATCAAGGTATAACACTACCCTTGATGAGATTACTTATTATGAGAGAGCCATTAGGGAGTTCTCATAGATTCAGAGGTATTCTAAGTTTAGAGAGGAGGAGAGATCAGTGACACATGCCATAGCTTCTAACTCACGTAGACGTAGACATGAAGAGAGTGGTGATGACACTGCTTCTTCATGACCATATGTATATCCTTGAGGACTATGAGTACTAGATTTTTTTATTGTTATATATGTTATATACACACTGATCTATGAGCTAAAGATGAGAGATGTATATTTTGAGGGAGAGATGATATTGTTATGATTTATTGATGTACATTCATGTTGAGCATATATATTTATGAGATGTGTTTTTATGATTTTGAGATGAATTTATTGTGATAGTGATGATGATGTTGATGTGGATGGTTATATTATGTTAATGTTGAGCATGTTAGTTGAGTTAGACTAGTATTTTGCATATGTGTGATGGTATATGCATAGATGATTTGTTAGCTTCATCTTAGCATTTTTACATATTTGTGGTGGTGTATACTTAGAATGAATAGGTGGGGTATGTTATTTTATTTCATCATTTTCCATATTTGTGATGGTGTATGCTTAAAATAAATGGAGTAGGTTATTTATGTTATTGTTTGTATGAAGTTTTCATCTCAACATAGAGATTGACATGTGATTAGGATGGGAAATAAAGAGGCAAAAGGATCATGTACTGGCAAAGACCATAATCATAACATAAATAGGCTCAAAAATATGAACCTATTTCATGCTTTGCATCATTTAACCATTTTATTTGTTAGAGAAGCATCATGTTCACCTTGTATTAAGTGAGTTCAAAGTCCCTTGAAATAGTATGAGGGGAAAAGGGTAAAATGAGTGAAAGTGTTTGGGTAGCGTAACCTTCGAAGTGGGGATGATATGCCCCTACTGTGGGTGACTCGAGAGCTACTATAGGTAAGTCCATGACTTAAAGTTTTTTATTTATTTGTAAGCTGATCAATGTGGGAAGTCTAAAATGGGATTTTGTTTGTGTTGAGGTCATATGAAGTTGATCAATATGAGAAGCTTTTTGTTTTATTTTTTATTTTTTATTTCACTTGATAACAAAGCTTGGCCTAGCCATCCTTCAAGGGAGTGGTCTAAGTGTTTGTTTTTTGAGTTTAAATAGATATCCTTCAAGGGAGTAGTCTATTGATAGTATCAAAGAGAAGGTATGTAGCTATCCTTCAAGAGAGCAATTTACATTGAGAATCATGACTTGATAGATTAAAAATTTTCTATACATCCCATTTTTTTGTTACTTTTAGTCATGGACAAGACTATAAAGGCTTAGGGGTTTTCCACTTGAGGGCAAAACTATAGCACTTCATAGGTTAAATAAGTGTGTAAGAGTAAGGGTTAAGAGGAAGGAAGATGAAAATAATAGGGATGCTTAAGGGATGAGCTCAAGTTAAACACAAGGTGAAGCATCACTTGGTTAACAAAAGAATGGTCATAGGTTTAAGGCATTTAAAGGCTCAGGTTTTGGATTTCTTTTGAGAGAAGAGAAGTGATAAGTTTTTGAGCCATACTCATGAGTTATGATGTAGGGTCCAAGATAATTAGGAGAAAACTTGCCCCATTTGCTTTTATCCATGTTCATCACATGTTGATTTTCTTTTAAGATGAGATCTCTAATATTGAAATATCACTCTTTGGGGGTTTTTATTGTAAGCACATTTGATACACTCTTGATAGATTTGGAGGTGGTTGAGGGATATGAGATGATGCTCATCAAGCAACTCGAGTTGAGCCAAATGTTCTTGGCAAAAGTCATCATTAGTAAGTATGTCTTTTAGAGAAATGCGAAGAGAAGGAATTTGAACCTCAAGAGGTAAAATAGCCTCTATCCCATAGACCAAAGAAAAAGGCATAGCACCTGTAGGGGTTTGAATGCTAGTGCAGTAAGCCCATAAAGCAAATAGAATGTGTGTGTGCCAATCCTTACCCGTATCATTGACTACCTTCATAAGAATTTTGGTTAATTTTTTTAAAAGATTTTGCCTATCCATTTGCTTGTGGATAGTACGATGATGAAAAGGTTAATTTGATTCCAAAAGTATCATAAAGACTTTAGATAGTCTAGTTTTTAAAAGATTTGCTATTATCTATTATAATTTTATGTGGAACACCAAAATGATAGATGATGTGATGGTTGATAAAGTCAACAATTTTTTTAGCCTTAGTGGAGATTAGAGGAATGGCCTTGACCCACTTGGTGAAGTATTTAGTGGCAGTAATGATAGAATGGTGACAAAGGGATGAATGAGGGTTAATCTCATTGATTAGATCCAAGCCCCATTGGGAGAAGGGCCAAAAGTCTTTGGTGACTTGTAATGCATGACTTGAAATGTGAAGGAGGTTAGCATGTTGTTGACATTTGATGTAATTCTGAACATAATCACCATAGTCTTGATGGAGTGTTGACCAATAATAGGCGAGTCAAAGGATACACTTGGCAACTATGTGATCATTGAAATGCCCATCACAAATCCCATCATGGACTTCCTTAATAGTGAAGGGAGTCTTAGTACTAGTGAGGCATCTAAGGAGGAGACCATCAAAACCTCACTTGTAGAGAAATCCCCCTAGCATAGTGTAATGAGCGACACGTTTTATGAAGGCACATATCTCATTATTGGAGAGATCAAAAGGGGTAATAGAAAAGAAAAGATAATCCATGATTTTCTTGTACCATAAGTCATGTGGGTTGTATGTTACATTTCTGATAAAAAGGATGTTAGTTGATACATAGTAGGGTAATGTTAAATGATGTATGGTGACATAGATTTTTGAGGAAGTGGGTGAAGAGGGTATGTGTGAAGCAAGTGAAGCCATTGTGTTATCAAACTTTTTTTTAGATCAAGGAATAGTTTGTAAGAGATAGGAGTCAAATGATCCCAATAGCTTATCTACATGATGTTTATACCACTGTATAATTTCATTTTTACATAGGTAGAAACCATTAACCTAATTAACCACTAGCTGAGAATCACCAAAAATGGTTATTGATTTGATACCCAAGAAGATAGCCATTTGAAGCCCTAAGATCAAAGCCTCATATTTGACCATATTGTTAGTACATTCAAAATCTAGTTTAAATGACAAAGGCATATGCTCACCATCTATAGGAATAAGAACGACCCCTGTACCCCCACCATATTGACATTTAGACCCATTAAATAACATCATAATTTGATAGGAGATGTCATTGGTGGAGAGTATTGTGATGGATTCATCAAGGAATTAGAGGTTTGAAGGTTGGTTGTCAGGTAAAGGGGTAACAACGAATTAGTCAGTGATCATTTGCCCCTTGATATACTTTTGTTGAACAAACTCTAAGTCAAATTTAACAAGGAACATGAGATACTGAGCTACACGTTGGTTGTGATATGGCTTGGAATGCATGTATTTGAGGGGATCAATATGGGTGACCACATAGGTTTTGTGATTTAATAGGTAATGCTAGAGCTTGGAGACAAAAAAGATCAATACGAGATGAAGCTTTTTAGTATGGGTATATTAATTCTCATAATCAATAAGTGTGTGACTTATGTAGTAAACCACCTATTCTCAATGTTGATCATCTTGATGTGCAATCATAACACCCAGAGAATGGTCTGTTGTAGAGATGTAAAGGTAGAAAGGCTGATTTTCCTTAGGTGGAATAAGAACTGATGGGGAAAGGAGATAATGTTTGAGTGCATCAAAAATTTCCTATAAATTTGTATTCCAATGGAAGGACACATCTTTTTTGAGGAGATGGTAAAAGGGTTGGCAATGATCTGACAACTGGGAGATGAAGCGATAGATTGGCTGAAGTTTGCCTTACATGATATGGAGTTGTTTGATATTAGTAGGTGGAGACATCTCTAGTATTGCTTGAACCTTAGCAGGGTCGACTTCAATACCAAAAAGAGAAAAGATAAAGCCTAATAACTTATTGAAAAGGACACCAAAGACACATTTTTTGGGTTTAGTTAAACATTATATTTGAAGAGATGAGCAAATATGATTTTGAGAATCATTAAGTGATCTTGGAAAAGTTTAGACTTTTCAAGTAAGTCATCCACATAGTCTTCCATAATTTTGGGTAGGAGATCATGGAAGATGTAAGTCATAACACGTTGGTAGGTGGCACCAGTGTTCTTCAGACCAAAAGGCATGACTTGATAACAAAAAGTCCCCCATGGGGTAATAAAAGCTATCTTGTGTTGATCCTTGGGAGCAACTAGGATTTGATTATATCCTGAGAATCCATCTATACATGATAACATCTCATGGCTGGTTGTTAAATTAATAAGTTGGTCGATACTTGGCAATGGGAAGTCATCTTTTAGACAAGTGAGGTCTAGGTCATGGTATTCAGTGCAAATGCAGATTTCTTTGGTCATATTTGTGATAGGAATAATATTGGAAACCCATTATAGGTAGTCGATGGGTTGGATAAAGTTGATAGAAAAGAGGCATTGGAGCTCTTCTTTGATAGGGAGAGAAATATGAGGATGCATTTTTTGAAGCTTTTGCTTAATAGGTTTAACATCTTGATTGGTGATAATGTTATGGGTGATGATAGAGGGGTCAATGCTAGGCATGTAATTATAAGACCAAGAGAAGGCTTTGCTATGGTTATTAAGAAATGTGGAATAAATAGCTTGCTCAGAGGAATCTAAAGATTGGCTAATCTTAAGGACGTGAGGGTTATTGTGAGAGGGCAAATTGATGTCATTGGTTGATTTATTTAAAATAGCTTGTGTTTCGAATGGGAGTGATCATTGGATATAGGAATCATTTGCACCCATGTATGTGAGAATGACATCATCATTTTGACATAAGATAGTGTTAATTTGGGTGCATATGAAGCTTTCCATACTATTATGGAGTATGGAATATGTTGAGCATCAACAATAAATATTCTTTGAATGACAAATGTTTAAAAGTTTCCTTCATGGGATCTTTGTTAGGAATTTATGTTGTTGATATCTATGTAATTGTGTTAGTGGAGCTTTTGGAAGCTTCATAAGTATCATGTGAAGAAGATGATGTCTTTAATGGAATAAGAACATCATTGGGACTATAAGTCATGTTGCATATTTTAAATGGAGGTGGGTTGGTAGGTATAACATGCACTTGCCCATTATGCTCAAATTTGACACAATAGTGCAAAGTTGAGTGTACACATGCCATAGCACATATCCAAGGTCATCCAAGTAGTATGCATATTATAACTCTCCTTATAAAACATATAAGAGATAAAGAATTATGTGGGAACCTACATGGATATATAAGATAACAATGCCCATTGTAGTAGCTATGGTATCATTAAAGGAGTAGAGCACCGCATCAGTTTGAGATATGCAATTATTAGAAAGAGCTATTTTATGTAGGCATGGGTGGAAATAATATTAATATTATCTCCTTTATTAATCATGACTCTTTTGACATGAGTTTGATATATATGTACTAATAAAAAAGGCAAAATCTTGATCTTCAGAGTGTTGAGGTGGAATTTATGAATTAATGAAGGAAATTAGGGAGATGGAATTAAGATAGTTGACCAAATATATAAGAGGTTGGGGATCATTAGGTTGTACCTAAATCACTTGAAAGGCACTAATCAAAGCTTGATGATGTTGGGGTGAGTTTTGGATTAACTCATACAAGGACATTTTCATAGGAGTTTGGTGAAGCTATTTCACCATCAAGATTTAAATAATGTTTGAAGATTTTGGTTTTGGGACACCCAAGATGGAAATATTGGGATTCAAAGGAGTGTCTTTGGAAAAGGGATGAGCCCAAGGAGTAGTGAATTTTTCCTTACCTTTATCCTTTTTATTTTGTGATCGCATGGCCACATTAACTATGTTGATCTGAAACATAGGTGAAGGAGATGGCAAAGGGGTATGACAACATCTTTGGGTTTGAATTTAGGTGGAATAGTATGAGGCATTGTGGATGTCAGAGGTGGAATTATAGGAAGGTTAATGGGAGTATCAACAAAGAGAGTGTCAACATCAAAGTGTTGCCAAATGACTACTACGAGAGATTTACAACTCTCAGTATCATGTCTAGGTGAATGATGATATGGACACACTTGTGTATCATTAAAATAAGATGGATTCGGTCCAAGAGGGCTATAAGGCTTAATGGGAGGAAGAGTTATGATGGAATATTGCAAAAATTGATGTAAGAAAAATATATGAGAGTCTATGAGTGGGTTAGCACTTGTTGTGGAAATAGGAGTGGATACCTTCTTTTATTTAGGAGTCATAGGGGTGATTTTGTGTGGTGCCTTGTTTGGTGGTGGTGGAGTTAAATGTTTTATTGACACTTTCTTGGTGTTAGGTATCATGATGTTAGATGTGAAATTCCTACCAAGTGGTAGAGGTAGTAGTGGAGGTAACTTAGCCTTTTATTTTTCTTAGATTGATGATATTCCAACTAAAGTAGAGGGGTATGGTCTCAAAATTGATGGTAAAGTTGAGGGTTAGAGAGGGAAGGATCAGTGAGATCTAGGAAACTTAACATTTTTTTGTAGTTTAGGCCATAAAAATCTAACTTGTGGTGGGATAGTTAGATCTAATTTCACTTATGGATGAATTATATTAGAGATGGGGTGTACACCTAAAGACTTGATCTATGTTAATGTGGTAGATGCCTATGAGGGTGAGGGTTTCGACATAGATGGATGAGATTCTAGTGATTTTGGTGCAGAAGCTCTGGCTTTGTCAAAGACCTTGGGGTAAAGGGTAGTGAGAGGGTTGGTGGTAAAATTTGACACTTGTTGTGTAGGATAAGGAGTTTTAAGTTGGTCTCAAAATGCCACGTGATTTAGCTTCATGGAGTCAAGAAATTCTAGACTTTTCACAAACCATGAGAAGGGTTTAGATGAAGTTGATGTAGGCCTTAAAATTACTTCTTTAGAAGACTAAGGTGATTGAGAGAGAGAGAAATTGTTGGTCTTTGCTACCTTGGGCCAAAAATGTGAAAGAGTTGCAAAAGGGTCTTCTTTAACAGAGACAAGAGAAGAGGTGTGGTTTTCCATGGGTGGAGGAGAGGTAGGTGAAGAGGATTCTTCAAGAGGGTAGGACATAGGTATAATTTATCCCTCAACATGTGGTTATAGAATGGGTAAAGTATGATACTCCATGGGTAAAAGAAGTGATAAAAGTGGTAGAATTGGAGTAGGTACAATAGGTCTCTCATCTAATGTAGGAGTAGATAACATTGACTCTTCTAGGTGCAAAGGTGAAGTGGATGGGGTATTACTCTCTATCGGTGGAGGAGAGGCAAGTGCAGAGGGTTCCTAAAGAGGGTAGAGCATAGAATGATGTTCCCCTCAACATGTGGTTGTGAAATGGGTAAGGCATGGTCTTCAAATGGTAAGAGGATAGGTAACATTGGTGTAATAAGAACTTGTAATACAAGCTCCTATAATGGCAAAAGGAGTGGTAATGGAGGATCTTCCTCACATGGGAGTGGAATGGGTGAAATAGGATCTTCTACTTGAGGAGGAAGAATAGGCAAAACAAATTCCACTAACTATGGGGGAGGAGTTGATAAAATGGGTGCCTCCTATTGTGGGAGAGGTTAAACTAGAGGTAAAGGAAAGATCATATTAACTGTATGGATATTATTTTATCACATGAGTTAGTCATGGTTTGAATAATATTTTGATTGGGTGAATGGTTAGGAAAAGGCTATTTGAACACATCCATATTTTTATTAACAGGTGCATTAGGATTATCCAACATGAGGTCACTCCTATCAAACATGTCTTGAACAATGTTCTTGAATGCTTTATAGTTATTAGAATTGTGGCCTTTAACTCGATGGTAGCTGCAAAAATCATTTTCCTTGTACCAAGTTAGAATAGGATGGGAGGGGTCAAACTGTATAGGAGGTTTGATTTGAGGAAGGGTTATGACACCTTGTTGCAATATTTTTTCCAAAATGGAAGTATATGACTCCCTAATGGGAGTGTATTGTCTTTGTTCATACCATTGTTAGAATTACTTGGTCAAATTTTGGGAAGTCAAGGATTTAGATTAGTTTGTGTTTGTGGAAGAAGCTAATTTAATGACCACCACATTGGTGGAGCCTTTAAATTTTTGGTTAGAAGGAGAAGTTTTAGAAGAAAAGGAGTCATTCGATTTGGAATTGGCATTCTTACTACACAATTTTAATCTACCTTTGTCTATAGCCTAAATCTTGAGTTTTTGCACCATTATAAGGCCTCATCAAATGTGTATAAAGTTTGTCCTCAGAGTATAGATGAAATGTGCTTATCACATGCCCTCAATAAGAGCTCAATAAGCTCAGGTTGAGGTAAGGAGAAGGAGAGTTGATTGATCAAGCCTCTCCCATGAGTAATAAAATCTATGATAGACTCATCATCAAATTGTCTAATAGAATAAACGTCTGTAATAGAATCTTTTTTAGAAATGTTAATAGAGAAATGGTCTATGAATATTTGTGTGAGTTGGGTAAATGATAAAAGAGAGTGTTGAGTTATAGAGCTATACCAATCTAGGGTATCACCTGAAAGAGACATAGGGAAAATGTGAATTAATAATGCATCATCATGCCCTATTAAATAACAAGCATGTCTAAATGCTTGTAAATACTATTCTGGGTCCTCTTTAATCTGGAAATGAGTAAATTTGGGGAATTCATATTGGCTTGCATACGGGTGAATAGGTATAGAAGGATGGATAGGTTCATTACATATATGATCTAAGATAACACATTCTTTGAACCCAAAATGGATGTCTCTAGATTAGACATCTTGTCCATCAACATCTTAATGATGTTTGGAGGGGGATTGGTTTGGGAGATACCTCTTAGGTTATAGGGAACTTGATAGGAAGAAGAGGGAGCGTATGACATAGCTTCCTAAAGTTGTGTTGGTGCTACATAAGGATAATGAGTCATACATTGGTGGGCAAAAAGAAAAGGGGCTTGTTCCATTGGGTTAGAGACTATGTTTTGGTTGGATGTTGTTATTATAGGTTGGGTTATTGGCATGGTTATACTAGATCAAGGGTGAGTCATAACTTAGGTAATTATAGGTGTGAGAGTAGATGGAATAAGTGCCACCAAATTTTGAAATGGGGTGAGACTTGACTAAAATGCTTATGGTTGTGAAAGTAGGGAAGTCACGCTAGGGTTTAGATGGGATTGGGCAGTTGGCAATGCTAAAATTTGGACATTATTTATGGTTGGGTTACTTTTCAAAGTGGTGGTTTGAATAACCATGGGGAAAATAGTTGAGACAACTGAAACTGAAGTTGTCTCCATTAGAGAGGTTGGCATACCATATAGTGGGTCACTTGAAGAATTATGAGTTTGGCTCATGGTAAGGTAATGTTGAAGGGCTACCACATTGTAATCAAGAAATTTAGAAAAATCTTGATCTCCTTTAGGCACAATGGGAATTTGGTTGGGGTTGGGAGTATGCTCTGTATTTGAAGTATGCTTCATGATAGAATAAAAAATAAGAGGGGAAGGTGGAAGTGGTTGCTGAATTACGTAATAGACAAGAATTTTGGCTTGGGATCACGTTAATACCATGCAAGAAGAAGTATAAATAGTCTTAATACTCTGTATTAGTGACATAATAAGGAAAAATTAGGTTTGGGTGTAGGTAAGTAGGTTATTTTAGCTTACTATTTTGAGTAAACTAAAATTACATAGTTATCAACGTCAGTCACTTGATCGATGTCGATAGTAAAAGTCTATCGACATCAGTGGAATTAACTAATGTTGATAGGCTAAAGTCTACTGACATTAGTGGAATTAATCGATGTCGATCATTGTGAGACCTTGGGAGATGGAAAATCCAATGTTTTAGAAACCTAAAAGTAGAATCTAGGTAAAATAGAGGATGCAAGAGGTCTATGTAAGAAGAAGAACCTTAAAAAATGTTGATATAATAGGTTATACAACTTGAGTATTAAAAATAGTGTTGATTTTGTGAATCAATGGAAAAATGTTCTTACCAACTTTAAAGTACAGAAGATAATAGAAAATTAAAAAACAAATATACAACCATTAATTATTAACTCCCAGAGATTAATTTTAGTCTCGTGTTGGCTTATGCCTTAATCAGACAGTGAGAAGAGAATTTGGTTAATGAAGGTAATAGAAAGCAATCTAGAGCTAGTTTCAAGTTAGTTTTAGTGATCATGAGGAAATCTATGTTAGACCAAGTACATGGATTATTATAGGAGATTGTTCCCTACACTTCATGAACCTAAAGCCAAGCCAAGCTGCTTAGCCAAAATGTACCTTCTACCTAGAGTTTATACTCCACCAGAGAATGGAGTGGGTTTCCCCTTGGTGGTGAAATCAAAGTAGGATAACTAGGTAGGGTAAGGTGATCCACTAGGTGATGAAATCCTAATGGGCCTTATCTTAGGTGAGTTTAGATGTTTGTTTTTATGAGTGTGATTTGGTTGTGTAACATAGGTGCACTACAATTCATTCATAATGCTTGTAATTAACTAGGTGAGTTAATATGCAACAAACAAATAATGAAGTGCAGTAATTTTTAAACCCAAATCTGAAATGTTTAGATTCGAATGAAAACAATGATGAAAGAGGAGAAGAGAATCAAATAATGAAGTGCAATAAGTTTTAAACCCAAATATGAAATGTTTAGATTCAAATGAAAATAATGATGAAATAGGAGTAGAGAATGAAATTCACTATCCTAATGTGCATGCAAAAAATAAATAAAGAAGAGATTCTTTTAAATTGTAAGAAAAATGATAAATTATTTTTAGAGGCAAAGAGAAAAGAAGAGTGGAAATGAAGAAGAAATTTTAGTTTATTTCCCTTAAACATAAAATAAAATGTTGATTTTTTTTCTTTGAGAGAGAAAAGAAGGAGAAAGTGCAAGAAATGAAAATTTCACTATAATGCACCTATATGAATGCTTAAAATAAGCAATGAACCCAAAGAAAACTCTAGGGTCCCATCAGGCATGCCAAAAATGTTTCACTTAAATTATGCCTAAATAAAAATAGGTAAGAAGGATAGGGATAAGTGATTAGAATGAACCTAGATTGGTTTACGCATCGTATCCAGACATTGTGAGTAGTCCTCTTTGGCTGGGGAGGACTACCTACAAGTAAGAAAGCACTACCACAAAAATATCTGTTAGTAGATATATGAGTGGGTTGCCAAGCTATGCACTTATTCTAGGAAGTGTCAAACTTCCTTAGAGGTGACAATCCACTTTTGAGAAACAAAAGAGTAATAAATAGTAAAGAGAGAGTAAAAGAGAGATATGTTACCATTTTTCACAACCTGAGTGCAACATAGAGTAATAGAATGTAGGTGGTATATTTAGTTTGTATTTTAGAAGTTATCTGGGTAGGTTTTAGAGAAGTTATTAGAAATCTACAGTTGTTGATGTTGATTAGGCTGCTAAGGTCGGTGAGAAAGTGTGACCGATATCGGTTGGGCTACCAACATCAGTAGGGGCAATAATTTCCTAAGAGGTTGTAGAAGGATTTCCTAGGTCTGAGAAATGGTTTTGGTCAGGTCTAGATGGTTGAGGAGAGTAATGAGAGAGAGAGAGTATTATTTGAATGAATCTGGTCAGAGGTTTAGAGTGTTGGAATAAGGGGAAATACGCATGGAAACTTTATAACTCCTTCACGGGGGTTTGGTTAGGAATGTATAAAATAGTAAATAGTAGATATAAAGTGATTATAAAGTAACTGCTTAAAGACTTACATAATAAGTGATGTACTTAGCTGAAGAGATGATTGAATGATAAGTGTTAAATGGATGGATCCTATAAGGCTATCTGATCCAATGCCTTGAATAGAGAAGATAAGCATGTGTTGTTGGTTCTCAAGAGCTTGGTTCATAATCTAGATTGACTTCTGTAAGGTAACAATAAGCCAAGATGTGGAAAGTTGGATTCCAAAAGCTTGCATGCAAATAAAAATGAGTTTTCTTGATTTATATTGACCTGAACATTAGTTTGGAGTTTGGATTAAGTAACTGATGTCAGTGATCCCATCGACATTGGCCATGGGTTGACTGATGTTAGTGGCATGAGAATAAGTAAAAGGGATATTTTTAGCTTATTTTCTATTCTTTCTCTTGCCAAGTGTGGTGTCCATTAGAAAATGGTAGAAATGGGAGGTTAATAAGGACATAGTTGGTTAGGAATTTATTTTTGAGGTGAGAACAAGTCATGGGTAGTTAGGATAAGGGGACTAAGTCTTAAGGTGATTCAGAGGGTAAGAATTAGTCTTAGAATGAGGTGGCTAGGTAAGGTGGCATAAGTGGTTTTGAATTAACTTAATTAAATATTTTAAATTAATTAAATGTGTGAGGGGTAAAGTCATGGGTTAGGAAGCTAATTATTATATCGAAAAGGGGCTCAAGGGGGGTTTTGACATAGGGAGTTATGCATGTGTGTGTGTGTGTGTGTGTGTGTGTGTGTGTGTGTGTGTGTGTGTGTGTGTGTGTGTGTGTGTGTGTGTGTGTGTGTGTGTGTGTGTGTGTGTGTGTGTGTGTGTGTACGCATGCACGTGCATGTTCATACATAAATACATACATATACACATATATAAATAGACACACACATACATAAACAAATTTATTTATATTTATATTGCTTATGATAATCATACTAATTTTCATCATCTTAAACTAGACTAACCACTCTATTGGTTGTGATATTACAACACATGTTTCCCCCTAAGTAGAGGGAGAGCATAATTATGGAGAGTGAGGTAGATGAAATAATAATTCCACACAAGAGAAATAGGTGTATATAAGGCTATAAAACATTTTTGATAATGAATCTAGATTTAACAATGACATGCCTTCAGAAAGTAGGTAGCTGGTTATGAAAACCTATATATTTTTTTGGAGTAGAGTTTACCCTTTAGTTTAAGTTGTGTGCCTTGATTTATTTCAGTTATGATTTATTTTTTCTATGTTTATTATTATATATATGATGTTATTGATTCCATCATATTTATTACATAACTATTGTGGTTAGTCTATGAGTATGGAATTATCATTGGTGATAAATATTTTGGCATGGATATCTGAAGGCCAACATAATGATATCCTCATCATCATTTGATGACTAAACTCAATGTATGAGTTTAGCTTGAAACTAGTTAACACCCATAAATTTTTTGATATAATATTCCATTAATGACTAAGAAACTTTATGAAGTCTTTATTGTCTTTTTTTATGACTCACTATAAATATTTGAATTTTGTATTAATATTAGTATATTTCTTGATGTTGACTTAAAGTTACATAATTAGTTTAAAATTTGAACTTGTATTGTTAGTTACATTATTCTATTACTTTGACATCAACTTTGAATTATTACTTGACTTAAAGATGAGCTACAACTTGACTCTACCTATAAACCTATTGACATGGACTTAATTGCTAAGATATTCTATATGTTGCTATGATTAACCTTGATTAAGGGGTTTACACCTTAATAAGATCCTAATATGATAAACATTGAATTAAGCATAAATTCTATAACAAACATTTAAAGAATATTTTAAATGTTATATTTGATAATGACATTGACATAGAATATGGGTCATAAACACAACCATTTATCAATTGGAATATAATATATTTTTGACTTCTAAAAGTTAGGGTGTATGGATTAGGGTTTTTATATTTTTGATTTTTCTATTATCATAATTATGGGAAGTAACTGAACATTTTGGCAAATCAATGGAAAAATTTAGGTTGGTATTTTGTATGGAAATTTCATGGATAGACTAAGAGTTGTCTAAATTTGTTTAGTTGAAGTCATAGTAATTTCAATAGTATTATTCTTTATGATTATAAATTTTTGATAGATATTTTTTCATTATGACCATGTGAGGCCTATGAATTAAACCTTATCCATTTTTATACTAAATATTGACAAACATTTCATGCCTATGGAAAACCATAATATGGGGGTTTTAGGTGAAATAATGGGAAAGGGAGGGATTTGATGTAGAGGAGGGAGAATGGAAAAAAGAAGGGTTTGGTAGAGAAAATATTAGAGTTTGAATCTATAGGATTATTATTTAATATTTTTAATAACACTACATCCCATTCAAAAAAGTACAAAACATGCTCTTAGGGTAAGTGCAAAAATTTGGGGGACAAAAAAGGGCCTACCCATGGACATGATTTTTCTGATATTTGAACTTATTTAGATAGTTTGAGATGGCTACACTCAAAATTTGAAGATGGTATAAACACATGAATTGTAGCATTTCGAGTTTAGTTTCCAATTTTTTAAAAAATGGTTTAAGTATAAGTAGGTCAAACATCTAAAATTTGAAGAGGACCTCCTATTTTTTAAAGAAAACATAGAAGATAGATGGTTGTGCGGCCCACCATTTTTTGATCATCATTTAATATTGTTTGAACCCTTTGGTGAATATTTAGATAAGATATTCTAGTGTGTTAATTTTTTTTAATATTTTTTCAATGAATATCCTTTTTTATTAATTTTGTAATTAAGTATTTCTTGGAAACTAAAAAAAATGGATAGCTGATTGTGCGGCCCACCCTAACTACCTAAAAATAATTGAAAATTAATTTTTTTTGAATGTGTGTAGAATTAAGCCTATTTTGTTACCATATAATTTGTTTTTCAATTGGATCAATGAAAAAAAAACTAGATAAACATGAATAGGCATGTATAGGTGTGGCATGTAGTGGCCTAAAAAAGGTGTAGTTAGAAATAAATATAGTTTGAACCCTTAAAATATCTCAAAAGCTATAAAAATCATATATTTAGGAAGAGGACATCATGCTCTTCATGATGATAATAAGTTTTTGAATTTTGATGTTGAAATCCATAGTGTATTTGGTGATTGAAGTTGAAATTTGTTGGTTTTTCTCAAAACTCTTGGTCTCAGCTGTAGATGCATAGTCACAAGAATTTGGATTGGAAATCCACACCATTTTTGAGCCCAAAGGCTTGGTTTTCAATTCATATTCAAACAATGCATATATATTATACAACACATATATGTTTTGTTGTAATAAGATTAAAACCATTTCCACAAGCATGTGGGAGTTACACGTGAAGGCAACTTTGGAAAAAAGCTTATATTTACTACTCTAAATGTTAAGTATAAGTTTAAATTTATTTTAGTAAATATAAGAAATTATGGTCACTCAACATCTGATAGAGTTGGTCTCATAGTTGCATGCCTTACGATGTGTAAAATAATTTCTCAAAATCTAATCAAGTCAATACATAGGAATTTTTAGGGTCTAATTATTAAATCTAGGGATTTAAAGACATAAATTTTACAATTGATATTCACTTTTGGTAAACATATAGTCATTTTTTAAGTTTTTTGGCCTTTTAGATTGATTTTTGACATTTCTAGGAGTCTTAGGTTTGTCAAAATTGAAGTTTCCAAACCACTCACTTTGAAATTGATGCAAAGTGGTGTTATTGGGGTAGCATATGTCACATTGATGACTTGCACACATCAAAAAAACACTTTACATGTTTATTTCACTTGAACATCATCCCTCCCTCATCTTTGATCACATCCTACTCATCTCTAATTATCCCTTATCATCCATAATCACTCCTCCATTGAAATTCACTATCCCTCATCATCCTTAATCACTCCTTCCCCATCCTTTATAATCCATAATCACTCTTTTTGTTAGGTTGTGGAGCTAAAAGCTTCACCAGGATGTAACTAGCAGGAGTTAGGGAGGTTGTAGAGTGTTTGCTGAGTGTTACAGTCACTAGCATCGGTCAGGAAAACCAATGTCGACAGGGTACAAACAGAAGGCAACCGACGTCGGTCAGAATTCAGTCAGTGTCGGCACCCCCCAAGCAAACAGGGACCGACGTCGGTCACCTGTGTGGTTTGGACTGTGAATGTTACGGGCAGTTAGCTAACGAACCAAGTGTTTGCATGTCAAGAGCCAAATTTAGACTAGAAGCTGTAGATCTAATTATTGTAATTAGGTGTCTAATTATTGTTTGCATGAGATCTATTTAAGAGACTCATTGGTTGTATTGTAAACTTGTGCTAGAGAGTAAGAGAGCAAAATAAGCTCCTTCAGAGAGAGGTGAGCAATGGTGTGTTCCTCCTAGTGCCACAGTACCAAGTGTGGGTACTAGTTTGGAGAATCAGAAGGGTTCTTTGTGTTTGTATGATCTTGGTCATCAGGTGTGCATGGCTTCTTTTGGAGATCTACAATGGTGAGTAAGGTCTAGTGATTTGCAGGTAGCAGTGAAGAGCAGGAGATCTACTTGAATTACATTGTGTACTTGGTGTACTGGCAACATGTTACTGATTGGTTGGAGAGGTGAACATCAATTCTATATTTGAGTTGATTGTTGGGACCGAGAGAGAGAGGGAAGAAGGTATTGAGGTGTGGCGAGCCTTTGAGGTGGAAGAAGTGGCATCTTCTTTATTGTATATTCTTCTGAGTATTTAATACAATTGTGTATTGTCTCTCAAATCCTATGTTGTTTCATATTTTTAGTTACTTATTGATTCTGGTATAATTCTGTGTTTAATTTCTAATACAAGAAGTAATCATATGTGCTCTAATTGAGGAGCAAGATCCTGACAGTTGGTATCAGAGATTTTGGTTAGGTTACTAATAGGTGGTTTAGATCTGGTTAGTGTTTGTTGATTATAGGTCACTCTCAGGGGTTTTAGATTGAGTGGGAGTATAGCAATGGCAGAAGAAAGTAAGCTACAAATGGAGAAACTAAATAACACGAATGGTCTGATTGATGGAAAGAAAGAGTAGGTAAAGAAAGATTGTTGGTTGGTAGTAGATCAGTAGGGAGAAGCAGATGTTGTAGGGGATTTTGCACAGGATGCTCTGGATAAAGTATAATCTTGGTTTACAGATTCTTTTGCCTCTTTCCATGCAGCCTGAAATAGAGCATCTTTTCATGGGTATGTCTTTGGAGACTTTGGAGAGATTTATTTAAGAGCTGGAGAGCCTTGTCAAATGATTGGCAAAGGGGAAGTGAAGCTGAAATTGCAGATGGATAACACACAGGTGTTAAATGAGGTTATGCAGGTACCAGTCTTGGAGATGAGTCTAATTTCTTCAAGAAAGTTAGGTGATGAGAGATGCACAGTAACTCTCACAGCGGATGCACTTGAATTAGATGGTGGTAAGAAAGTAGGTATCCTTTATCTATCTACTTATATTACTGATTCACCTTCTGTTATAGAGATGTGGCTTTGTAGGCTTGTTTACATATGTAGGAGGGGAATGCATGTTCTTAAGCGGAAAATAGATATCTTTGACAAACTTAAGAACTGGAAAGCCTTGGTGTTCATGGAGGAGATGACAGACAGAGATCAACAGAGTGGATTGAATTATTCTAAGTAGGGATGTGTTGATATGGACAAGGTTTTGACCCAAAAGGAGCTTGCGAGTAAAAATTATCACTCACAGGGGAACACAGATACCAGTGTCAGTCAAGAAGAATCGATATCGAACAGACAGGCACCAACATTGGTCATGTGTAGATCAATAGAGTCAGTGCTATCAGGAAGTAGGAACCGATGTCGGTCATATAGTGACCGACATCAGCAATAGGTACACCAACATCGGTAAGGGGACCGACATCAGCAGACAGGGTCAGTTGCAGGGAACTGATGTTGGTTGGGAGCAGATTGGGAGATGGCCGAGATTGGTCACTGGAATGGATATTAGGTGGACAACAAGCTATCAACAAGTCTCAAACACCCATATGGAGGTCAGAAAGGGTAAGTGAACCTCATATTCGTTGTTCACCTTATTTATATTACTTGTTGCTTACTGATGGTCGAGAACCAGGAAGATGTGAAGAGGCAATGCAGGTAGAATCCAAAAATAGTGGGAACATGGTATGAATTCTTTAGAAGAGAACCAAGCAGGGGATTTGGTAGAGTTGCCAGCAGATGGATGGATTCCTAGGTTAGAGAAGAGAGTGAATGGATACGTGAGATGGAAGGCCAAGGTATATGGTCTTGAGGAAGCTGCAGGATAGTGGTACAAATTTGACAGGTGGATGACAAAGTAGGGCTTTAGTCAATGTCAATGTAACTATTGTGTTTGTTCTTACCAGGGGGATGAGGATTGCAACATTATCTTGTTACTGTATGTGTATGGTATACTAGTTATAGGATCAAATATATAGGGTTTTGCTGAGCTAAGGGTAAGGTTAGTTCAGTGGCATGTCATGAAGAATTTGGAGCAGCAAAATTCTTTGGCATAAGAGACATGGAGATTTGGTCTCCAGTGGGAGCTGATGTGAAGACGGTGTTGGTGAGGTTCAAGATGCAGGATGCAAAATCGGTAAGCACACCAAGGGCTGGACAGTTCAAGTTGAGCTTAGAACAGGGTTCGAAATCACATGAGGTCTAGTGTAGACCTGAGTTTTCCCAAGCAGTGGGAGTTGTCAGAGAGTTTGGAGCCAATTTGAGGAAGGTAGATTTTTAGGTATCTGAGAGGGACCAAAAGTAGGTCGACATGCGATTCAGGGTCAAGGTCTTCACTACATGGATTTGTAGGTTCAGATGTGGCAAGTTACTTGGATGACAGGAAAGGCATCACAGGGTGTGTGATGG
The DNA here is from genome assembly GCA_037957365.1 of Torreya grandis. Taxonomy (NCBI): domain Eukaryota; kingdom Viridiplantae; phylum Streptophyta; class Pinopsida; order Cupressales; family Taxaceae; genus Torreya; species Torreya grandis. The sequence goes on from JARHVA010009312.1 coordinate 65,163, forward strand.
TTGGTCTTCAAGGTTGAGCTTAAAGAGGGATTCAAGCCAGGAAATAGATTAGATGAGGTAAAAATATAGGTATAGGTGTAGCTGTTTATCTCCAAGTGGGAGATTGTTAGGTTGTGGAGCTATAAGCTTCACCAGGATGCAAATAGGAGGAGTTAGGGAGGTTGCAGAGTGTTTGCTGAGTGTTACAGTCACCGGCATCGGTCAGGAAAACCGATGTTGGTAGGGTATAGACAGAAGGCAACCAATGTCGGTTAGAAGTTGGTCGGCGTCGACACCCCCCAGGCAAATAGGGAACGACGTCGGTCACTTGTGTGGTTTGGATTGTGAATGTTACGGGCAGTTAGCTAACGAACCAAGTGTTTGCATGTCAAGAGCCAAATTTAGACTAGAAGCTGTAGATCTAATTATTGTAATTAGGTGTCTAATTATTGTTTGCATGAGATCTATTTAAGAGACTCATTGGTTGTATTGTAAACTTGTGCTAGAGAGTAAGAGAGCAAAATAAGCTCCTTCAGAGAGAGGTGAGCAATGGTGTGTTCCTCCTAGTGCCACAGTACTAAGTGTGGGTACTGGTTTGGAGAATCAGAAGGGTTCTTCATGTTTGTATGATCTTGGTCATTAGGTGTGCATGGCTTCTTTTGGAGATCTACAATGGTGAGTAAGGTCTAGTGATTTGCAGGTAGCAGCAGAGAGCAGGAGATCTACTTGAAGTATGGTTGTGTACTTGGTGTACTGGCAGCGTGTTATTGACTGGTTGGAGAGGTGAACATCAATTCTATATTTGAGTTGATTGTTGGGACTGAGAGAGAGAGGGAAGAAGGTCTTGAGGTGTGGCAAGCCTTTGAGGTGGAAGAAGAAGTGGCATCTTCTTTATTGTATTTTCTTCTGAGTATTTAATACAATTGTGTATTGTCTCTCAAATCCTGTGTTGTTTCATATTTTTAGTTACTTATTGATTCTAGTATAATTCTATGTTTAGTTGCTAATACAAGAAGTAATCATATGTGCTCTAATTGAGGAGCAAGATCCTGACACTTTCCTCATCTTTAAGCATACCTAATTTCTTCCTCATCTGTATTCATTCCCCCCTCATCCCTCCTAATCATTAAACACTCCTTCATTGACCTTAATTATCTCTCATCATCTCTAATCACTTAGGCTTATCATACCTAATCACTCATTCATTTATTATCACCATCCCTCATCATCCATAATCACTCTGTTATCATCCCTCATAATCCATAATCAATCTTTCTTCATCCCTAATTATCACTAATCACTCCTTCATTGACCCTCACAATCCCTTACCATCCTTCATCACTCCATCATTGACCCTCACCATCCCTTACCATCCCTAATCACTCCCTCATCATATGGCATAAGTATATACTATAAATATATGTTTGATTCCAATCATAAATTTTTTAATCCATTATAATAGAAAATAACTCTTTTTTAAGACTTGTGTTATCAATACCCATTTGCGATAGTCAATTTTATTACTGAATGAATTAGATGATCTTCCAAATTTATAGTCAAATAACATAAGTATTAACACAAAATAGATTGTCAATTTTATTTCATCGAATTATATTTATTGTGAAGCTAACTAAATGAAACTTTATTCAGTTCCACTATTGATAGTTTGGTTTAAAAGATAAAAATTAAACACAAATCTCTTGTATAATTTTCTAATTTTGAAAATATTTGAATTAGATGAAAAGTTATTTAGTGTTTCCCATTTATAATGACTTAAACCTTGGTTAGATTCACACATTCACTCCTTTTGTGTGTAATGTGTCCCAAATATTTTATCTCTTGCATGAAAAATGAACATTTATTCGTGATATCATAAAAATATGTTTCTACAAAATGTGAAACACTAGTTTAACATGGTGTAGATGTTCATCCCATGTTTTCTAAAGATTAAGATGTCATCAAGGTAGATTAAAAAAATGACATAGGTAAAGGGCCTGAGGATGTCATTTAACATCTTGAAATGAATGAATTCATTATATGAGTTAACCTAAAAGGCATAATCAACTAGTTAATCATCCTTCCTTTGTTTTTAAGACTATATTCGAAATGTATAGAGGTTTAAAATGAATATGATGATACCCATACTTAAGATCAATTTTGGAAGAGAATTATACACCATGGATATGGTAAAAATGTCTTAATATTTAAATGAGGATAATATTTCTTCACTTTAATCTTGTTAAGACTTTTTTAATTGATTTTTTTAAGTGAGTAGGGGAGATCAGGGATGAGGAATGAGTGATTAGAGATGATGAGGTATGATGAAGCAATGATTAGGGATAATGAGGTGATGCATGATCATCACTACCCAATATAAATAGTGATATATTTTACATGTTTTGAGTATTTAGAAGGTGGTCAAGGTGATAATAAGTCTATAAGAGTCTTTCTAAGTTTCTAGTTTTGTGCCAATTTTGAATTAGAGTTTTATTAGACTTTCCTACCAAATCTTTCATTTGAATTATTGAACTTTCATAGAGACTTCAATCTTGTTACAAAACGTCCAAAATTTAATTTGGTGTTGTTATAATTTAGTGAGGAGTTTATTATCTTTAAAAACATATACCTATACTCATATTTGAGAAATATGTTAGTAGTTGAGTTAGTTGAGGACACTCTCAACATACAAAAGAAATTAGAATTTAATTGATGGTTATTTGGTAATAAGAGTCTTGTCCATGTATTGTTTTATATTCAAATTCAGATTCAAGAGAGTTTTAGGGGGTAGGATTCAAAATGATGAATGTAAATAACCCCAAACAAGTGAATAAAGACAAGTTTTGATTATTTGTAGACAAAAAAGTAAACAGACCCTACATCTTCTTGAATATGTGCAAAGATAGTTGACAATGTGCATGATCATGAAACATGATTAGTAAAAATTTATTTGTGATCTTGGTGTGATTGCTAAACTTAAAATACCTTTTCTTTTATGGTTATTATATAATTTGTCATTTGAGTTTCAAATCTTTTGAATGTTCAAATTACAAACTGTATACCCTATGTTTTTACAAACTGTGCCTTAAAATCTGAGTGAAGGTTAGAGTCTTGTGGAAGATGAGATTTTATTTGGTGGGATATTGGAATGTATGAGTAATTAGTAAATTTACATAATAATTTATTAATAGTATTTAAACATTGTATGTTGTTATTCTACTAAGGACATTTTGTGTTGAACAACACAACCCTATCTTCTATGAGCAAAAGTTCTGAGTATAAATTTGTGTGAGAAGGTATATGCATGTATTAGAGTGAAAATTCAAACGTATATTTTGGTGAGTTTATTATCATATTATAATGAAGTATTATATTATTTCAAGTATCTTATTTATATTTGGATGATCAAAAATAAAACTAACATAGTCTTGTAGTCATCAAGAAACTTAACACAATCAAAGTGGTATCTCATGGAAATTGGCAAATTGAGTGATATAGATGGAAAGAATTGATTTTATAAAATTTTTAAAAATTTTAAAGATAATTTTAAACCTTCATGTTTATTTATAACCCTTTTTTTAATGAATTACAATAAATAACCTCTTCTCAGAGTACTGTAGATTTGTGACTGAGTACATAGTCTATTCAAATTTGGTTAAGTCAATCTAATTTAGATAAAAAAGGGAAATATAACACTTTTAAAACATGAATATGACAAAATAATACCTAATACAATATTAAAATTCATTGGAAACACCTTTAGAATATTAAAATCTCATTTTGACCCTTCTCGTGTCTGTATAACTAGTCCAAACCTTATATTAGGGTTTCTACCTTCAAAGTGAGTTTTTAAGAGTTTTAACCATAAAAAATTAATTAAATTTGGTGAAAAGTTTGACTTAAACATGCAAAAATATAATATAGTGTTTTTAAGTTGTGTAAGTATGGATAAGTATGGATGGGGGAGGATTGTGTGGTAGACAGGGTAGAAGGAAACCTAAAGATCTAATCTGAGAGTAGAAATAGCCAAAAGAAGTTTTAAATAGTTGAACCAAAAATTAAAACTTTGTGAAGAGATGGAATATGTTACATGGTATCCATAAATTATTTTTATTTGATTATTTGAGTTTGTATAGGATTGTACTAAAGAAATTAGCCCAAAAAGAGGCTACAAGAAGAGTCTATGATAGAGTAAGAGATAGTGTGTGATATAAGGATTGTGTTGAGAAGTTAAGTAGGGTTGAGAATAAGTTAGAGATAAATAAAATGAGTGGAAGGAATTTTTTCATATCCCTATTAAATCCTAAGGAACTAGAGACAATATTTAATCCAAGTTGTTATAATGGATAAAGACTAGTAAGGGGGATAGTCTCAAAGCAAGAGAGATTAAATGTATTGAGTAAGGAGAATAGAATGAAGAGTTTAGTGAGACCATCCAAATAATGATGGAGAATAAATGAAATGAATAAAATTCATATGTGAATTTGAAATGTATGAAGGGTCCAAAGATAGATATCAAGAAAGAAAAGACATTGTGAAAGCTAGGTGGATATTGGCAGAGAGCTTGGACAAACAGAGTATGCAATAGGGCTCTACATCATGAGGGATGGTGAGGGGAAATTAGGGAGTGATTATAAATGATGAGGAATGGTGAGGGTTAATAAGGGAGTGATTAGGGATGGTGAAATCTAATGAGGGAGTGATTAGGGATGATGAGGGATGGCGAAAGCCAATGAGGGAGTGATTAAGGATGATGAGGGACTGATTAAATATTATGAGGGATGGGGAGGGTCAATGAGGGAGTTATGAGGTATGATGAGAGATGAGGAGTGAGTGATTAGGGATGATGAGGCATAGTGAAGGTAAATGAGGGAGTAATCAAGGATCATAAGGGAGTGATTAGAGATGACTAAGGAAGTGAGGGTCAATGAGGGAGTGATTAGGGACAATTAATAATGATGAGAGAGTGATTATGGGTGATGAGGCATGATTAGGAAGTGAGAAAGGATGATGGAGGGATGATGAAAAAGTTAAATTAACACAAAGTGGTTGTTTGATGTGTACAAGTCATCAATGTAACCTATGTTGCCCCAATCACACCACTTTCCATCAATTTTAAAGTAATTGGTTCAAAAACTTATATTTTTTACAAAATTAAGACTCCTATAAATGTCAAGAATCAATAAAAAAGGCACTATATATTTAAAAAAATGGATATCAATTGCAAAAATTATGTCCTTAAATCCATAGGTTTAATACTTAGACCCTAAAAATGCCTAAGTACTAACCTGATTAGATTTGGAAAAACTATTTTCCATATCATAAGGCATGCAACTGTGAGACCAAATCTATCAGCTACTGAGTGACCCCAATTTATTATATTTATTAAAATAATTTTAAAGTATAAGTTAACATTATAAATGTAAACTTATACTTAACATTTAGAGTAGTAAATATAAGCTTATGACCAAAGTTGCCTTCACGTGCAACTCCCACATGCTTGTGGAGATGGTTTTGGTCTTATTATAAAATAATGTGTACACATTATATAATGCATACACATTTTATAATACATTATATAATGCATATGTGTTAAATGGAATTTACACTAACATGTACCACAATAACATGATTTTATTATGTCTTGGTAATTATTGAGCCATAATTTAAATAACATGATCTTGTTAATTAAATAATGCGATAACATTATTTGAGTTACCTAAAATGTCCACAAAATTATCCTCCAACTCTGTGCACATACCCCTTAAACCCCTTCATGGATATATTTATAGGTTTGCATCATATTTGTCTTATGGGGTTCATCTGATATCTAGATATGAATGTTATATCAAACTCTGAGATATGTTGTATCAATGTCTAGATCTATTTATAACTGAGAAGAACAATGAGTAGTAATTTAAGTTTATATTCTCTTTTTTGAGTTATGTTGTTTTGTGATGTGGATAGGTAATGATGGTTAATGTAGACACCCCTTTTTGGACACAACTATCTTCCAACTGGACTTCAGATTGATTTCTACCAAATAATGCAAATTAAGCTTAGGAATCATTGAATGTCTCAAATTTATCCTAGATTAGACACTAGTGCTAAGAATCATGTTGAGGCATCCCTATTTGGGATATTACCCTATATGAGACAATAAACTCTCACAGATTCATCTCCAATCAACTTGTGACCTATTAATGTGACAATTTGGCCTTTGGACCCATTAAACAAGGTACTTAAAGAATTCTTGAAATGCAAAAATCCTAAGAAAAATGAATTAAATAATTAAATAAAATTAAATTCTTAAGTGAGATTTCCATGTGAAATTAGTTAGAATAAATTTTGGAAAAAAGAAAAGAAAATAAAAATGATGTCATCATCCTCAAAGTCAAGGAATTATAAATATCTCCCTAAATGCCATAAATTAAGGAATGGAGAGCTATGCCTAATGAATAGGATCTCTATCTCAAATATTAAATGCATGCCCCCTCCTTAACTTAAGTAAAGGTTAGTTCAAACTCAACTAAAGGTTAGTTCAAACTCAACTAAAGGTTAGTTCAAACTCAACCACAATCAAATCTAACCTAACTACACTTGGGTTAGAGTTAGTTTTAGAACCTATAAATACAATGCCTCACCCATTAATAAAAAAACTTGGTTGTTTAATGTTATTATGTAGGATTTCCCTTAAAGCTCTCTTGAAGTAAAGTTACCATGCCCATTTGTTAAGCCAAACCAAGATAAAATAGAGCCAACATTGCCAAGGTGATAAGGAATGGTGGTACAAGGAGCTCCATTGACAAAGAATTTTTTATCACAAAATAAAACACATCAATCTCATTTCCAACACACTACTTACTCTCATGGAAGGTAAAAATCTTTGTTTTACTTTCATTTGTTAGTTGCTTATGTAGTTTACTAGCTCCTTAAGTGTCTAGACTAGAGATGTAATATTTTTAGTGTGTTTTATTTGATTTTATTTCATACTAAAATAATACTAATCTACCCTATATTTATTCCTTGATCACATAATATCATGCTCGATGGGACATGCAACCCACTCTTTCTCATAATTATTTCTTGTTGTTATTTAATTATAAAAAATTAAAGAAATGGTTGGCACATTCCTCATATATTTTAATAAATTATTGTTTTTAATCTAATTTTATTATCTATGTGTATTATTCCATATAAAAATAATCTCTAAATTTTGTTAAAAAATAATATATATCTTAAGATTTATAAGCAAATTACTAAATGTTATTTTATGTTGTTTCTGATCTTTTTATAGCTAAAAAATGCTGATATAGAGATCATGAATTCTTTTATATTCACCTTTATAATATTAAATTTATTATATATGTGCAAATTTCCATAATAACAATCTACACAAATTTTATGAAGAATTGATAAAAATTTTAGAAGTTATGGTCAAAATAGTGACTACTGATTTTTATCTTTTTTTTTTTTATGTTCAACTTTGTTTTTAACTTTGGTTTTATAGTCATCATATATTTTGATAAATTATTGTTTTTAATCTAAAATTTTGTAGAGAGGTGTTTTTATTTCCTATAAAAACCCTCTCTCTCTCTCTCTCTCTATATATATATATATATATATATATATATATATATATATATATATATAAACATTTATAGGCAAATTACTCACTGCTATTTTTTGTTGTTTTTTATTTTGTTTATTTTCTAAAAAAGCGCTGATACAGAGCTCATAACTTCTTTTATTCACTATTTTAATTTAATTTTTTTATATATGTGATATTTTTACCTATGAAAAACCTCTAAAAATTTATTTAAAAACTCATAAATATATTATAATTTATGGTCAAAACAATTTCTGCTAGTTTTTCTCTTTTTTTATGTCCAATTTTGTTTTTAACTTTAATTTTGCAAGTTGCCTTTGATTTTTTGAGCCAATAAAACTTATAACAAGTTTTTTAAATATTTTAATTTTATAAGAAACCAATATCACATTTATTTTATTTCTTTAAAAACTTTCAAACAACTTTTAAGTTTTTATTAAGGCTAAAATTTCATTTACACTTACGTTTTGGTGCATAAAAATCATTTAACAACTTTGATTTTATCTTTATAAGTTTGAAAATACCAAGAACAAAATAAAGGGGATAAATTTAATTTAAAAATTTACTTAGTGCTTTATAAATAACACACATATTATATTAAGTTATCCTAAGAGTTTTGCTTTTGTTTGTTGTTTATTTTATTTTCTTGCAAACCAAACTTTGCGCTTATGCTCTCCCCCCATCCTCTTTAGGAAACTATAGTGATCAAAAGTGATTTTTTTATGGAATTTTTACTTTGTAAAAATCATATAAGGAACACCATTTATTCTCTTCCTAAGTTATAATAACTTGGGTGATTCAAAAAATGATCTCCCCATAAGTTCTTTAGGGAAGTGTTGACTTGGGAATTGATCTTCCAATATTATTTCAATACAACTCCATGGTGGGGTATAAAAATTGAGATAGTAAATTGATGGGATGCTAGTTTGAGAGGTTAAACTAATTATTTTAGTGACTAATGACCACAAAATAATGGCCAAATCTAGACATCTCACTATACTGAGCAATTGATGAATATAGTGGTTGTAAAAAGGACATGACATTTTTACAATAATTTGATTAGCTTGGATCCAAATGATGTGTTACATCCTAGTGTTAACCAAACATATGACACCATCTAGAAACATGCAAAAATTATATAGTTTTTTAGACAAACCCCACTTACCATATAAATATTGTCAATGTAGGGTGAGTAGCCTAAAGTTCTATGTCATCATACAAACTATTGAGAGAAGAGGGTGCCTAAAAAACCCTAATTTTCATGTGCATCTAAATTTATTGGATTAACAAATTATTTATTCTTAATAAAGAGTAAATAGATAGAATTTGATGATATAAAGCCGCCTTGTCATTTTTTATAAATATGATGATACACTTAGGTGTTTTTGTGTCTATTTATTTTACTTGCATTATTTTGAGTCTAAAACCATATTTTTTTCAAAAACACATTAAAAAGTCATGTTTGTACACCAAATTTTAGCATAAGAGTTGTTACTCCATCCATTTGATACCACACTTTATCTTAGACATTTTTTCAAAACATTTATGTGTTTGTCACTTGTTTTCAGGGGGCATCATTACACTTCCCATTTTATCCCAAGTTTTTGGCCTTAGAGTTATGAAACAACAACCTTGTCATACCTTTTGAGTGAGATAACATCATTATGTTTCTCATATTATTTCAAAACCTTTGCCTTGTGTCAAATCAAGTTCTAAACCATGTACGCCTTTTAGTTTATGATTGGTTTGATTATGCCATCCATTTTTGTTTAGAAAGTTGTCCATTTGAGAACTCAAGTGTTACAAAATAAGTTCAAGATTTTTCTTGTGAAGTTAAAATTCAAACATTACGTGGTTTATACCTATGCCTCACTTAATTTTGTCTTAGGTGTTTATCTCTTACTTTTTGAATTGTGAAACTTGGATTAATTCCTTGCTTAATATGAATATCTTTCTACTTAGACTTTTGGAAGTGGTCTCTTTTTCATGTATTTTGCATCACTTTTGATACTTATAACTAATGTCAAAACTCTCTCTCTAAGTACAACCTTAATCATGATTAGTTTACATTTGAGTCTTGCTCATCACTTGGGCTTGAATGTTTTAATCCTTGTCCTTATTTTTGATTACTTGGGATTGATTTTACCAATTATTTTTAGGAATGTGACTAAGGTCCAATGTATTTTACTAATGGTCAAGTTTGTGTTTGAATCCATGTGGCTAGTTTAAGTCCAAAGTGTTTTAAATTGTTAGACTAATTATCTTGTCATTTTTCCCTACACCTATTTATTTTCAAGTCTAGCTTTGTGTTGTATTTCTAAAGACCTAGCATTGTCTTTAGTTTTTAAATTTAGTTCATGTCATTTTGAGCCTAGATTTATGCCTTATTTGCAAAGACCTAGCAATGTTTTCTAATTTTAAACCTAGACTAGAGTTGTTTGAAACAATTTGCTGAGAATTAAGATTCAAGATTTTCCATTCAATTGACTATTTATGTGAAACATTAGACATTAGACCTTGAATATATTTTAGACCAAGTTTATCATTGCAAATTTTAGAGAATATCTCCATTCTATGCCAAGTTTAATTCCCTTGTAGCTATAGACTGAGTACCTATTCTAAGTCCTGTTGTGTTTCAAACCAAGACCTATCCCTATAACAATGCCACTTTCAAACCTATACCTAGACCAAGACCATTTTCATAGACCAAAACTTCCCTCTTTGGGCTAATTTACAAACCCATCCATGCCAATTATCATATATCAAAATTTCCCTTATTTGGGCCAATTAAAGTACCAAATTTTCCCTTTTAATAATAATGGCACCTGATCCTCTACCTATGCTAGTAGTTCTCATTTTGTCTATGCCAACAACTAAGCTTCACAATACCATTTCATTACCATTCCAAGTCCTCATCTTTCATCTTTCTCTAGCAACCAAGATTTGCAATGCCTAAGGATTACCATTTAAGCCCTCACACTTCGGTCTATGCTAGCAACCAAGCTTCATAATGCCCAAGGATTACCATTCCATGGCCTTATCCTTTAGCTTGCATTAGAAACAAAGATTCAAAACACCCAAGTATTACCATTCTAGGCCCTTTTCCTTTAGCCTAAATTAGAAACTAAGCTTCACAACACTCTTTCATTACCATTCTAGGCCCTTCCAAATTTGGTAGCTCATTATCCAATCAAGGTTATGCAAGTGTGACTATATGGATCAAAATTACCATCCTAGACTCACAACCAACCTTTGTAGAGCCCAAAATAGAGGAGCCTATTTGAAAAGACCTTATCATTAAACCACAAAGCATTCTTCATCCATTACCAACCATCTCCCACTTAAGAAAATCTAAGGCAATCTTCAAAACACAACAAAGCTAGTCATTACCTATTCAAGAGCCATCATTCAAAAACCAATATGTCTCTAAATATGATATTTTACAACCAAATTTAAACCAAGGCCAAGAGAACTAAATAGTACATGGTGTTTTTGTTGAAAAACCTATTTGTGATGAGTTAACATGTGTTCAATCACCCTTTGACCATTGCCCTATTTTTAAGGAGCCTCACTTTGTAAATCCAGTCTCTATGGAGTTACTTGTTGACACTTTTCATTTGGTTGAGGATTCTCACTTTGACAAGCCAATATTTATTGAGTCACCCCGTAATGATTATAACTACCTTTGGGAAAATCATTATCTTGACCATTGCCCTTTTTTTAAGGAGTCTCATTTTGGTGAGCCAGTCTCTATGAAGTTACTTGTTGACCATTTCCATTTTTCTGAGAAGTATCACTTTGACAAGCTAGTATCTATGGAGTCCTTATTAGCTAAGCCTATTTCTAAAGAGCCCCATTATTTAAACCTAGGCCATTACTCATCCAATACCAAACATTCAACATAATATCTTTGTCAAAACATCATATGAAGAATCAACATTAAATTCAAGTTCTATTTTTTAATCAATATCATATTTAACATTAAAAGCAAAATAAACATCAATTTCAACATCAAATTTAGAGTCCCTTGAGTTAGACTCAACTTTAGAATCAGAATACATTAATGGTTGTTACAACATTGGTTACACATGCCTTGCAGATCAATTTGAATACATTTGTGATCCTTTCATGATTTTTGAGGATGATTAATTCAACATTGACACAAGTTCTCTAGTATATTGAATGAGGATTGTGTTGTATCTTTCCATTCCATTACCATTGCACATACCATTAACACCACCTAATATATACATTATATTAACAATCCACCTCCCACAAGTGTCGATTGGGACCAACAAAATCACACCTTATTGAACTCCATCTGTGGTAACATATCAATTAAAGAATATCAAGGGGACCAAGACCATATTCATGCAAAAGAAGAACAATCTCTTAGTGAAACCTTTTTTGGAGAAGCTAGGGGGAAATGAAAGTCCAAACTCAACATCTTCTAGTGAAACTTTATCTGAGGTTATAGAAGGTAATTCAAGTCAAAAGTTAATGTTTCTTAGTGAAACCTTTTTAGAGGTGCTATGAGATAATCAAGACAACTTTATTGGTGAAAACCTCTTTATGGCACCAATAGCTGAGCATAATAGTTATTCACTACTTGATGAAGACATTATTAAAGGTAACATCAATACAACTTCCATTCTAAAACATAATCAGATGGTAGCTACTCTCAGACCTAAACAATAGAAAAATTTGGTGGTCCTATTAAGAGCATATTTAGAAGTATTTGGCCCCACCAAAACCAAAATTAAGTCAAATCCAAAATTAGCAACATTGTGTGTGCCTAAAAATCCCAATCTTCATTTGTTTCCCAACCATTATACATTCCATTACGATCCATCTCTTCATTGAAAAATTAGTCCTTTTAGCCACCACTTATCCTTATTTACCATCCCTAGTCTCACTTTCCTTTATAGAGGCTAAGGAGGTATCTTATCTTAAAGTTTGAAGGAAATCAAATTCAATGGCCAATGAAGATAATAATAACATTATTGTAGTCCAAATGAGTAGCAAGTTCTTGACATAGTAGCTATTCAGAAGGGGTGTGGGTTAGCAATTTACATAATTAACTATTTTGGTTGTTTTATATGCTAAGCAAGACATGCATCTCCACATCATCATGAACACCAAAATAATTTACCTTTCTATTTTCCTTTCTATTTTCCATTCACCTTACTATTATTTTATACCCTACCATTTACGTTACCTTGTCACTTGGGGGAAACCTTATTATCTTTATATCCCTTTTGTCATAATACTTCCTTCCTTTGTGTTTCTTGACAATTCTTACCATACCTTGATTATTGACCAAAGTTATTTTTACCCTCTCTCCCCACCCTTTTTGACCTTGGTTTTGATCCATTGGTTCTTTGAGAACCTTCAATGAGAATATTCAAATAAATTCTCAACAGTTGATTCAGTATTCTAGACATAGGTAGTATGCTGGACTATTATGACAATGATTTGGAAATCGCATTCTTCATTATTATCATGTTATATGTCATTCCTAGTGATACAATTATAACTACATTTGGGAAAATTAGTATCATTGACCCATGCCATTATTTCTTAATTATAACTACCTATGGGAAAATTAGGGGCAACACCTTTACCATGCATTATTGCATCACCTTGACATTACTATTATTATACAGTGCCATTTACCTAATTCATGAAATTATTTTTACCTAGTTGGATTCCTCCAATGTAAGGTATAACTACAATGACTTGAGGGCTTATCAGGACTATGTAGGTAGCATTTGATTAACATTGAGGTCAACTCAGTCACCCCTTTTCCATGATCTCACTATTTTTGAAATTAACCTAAGCCATGATCTCATAATTTTATGAGTTAGACTACTCTGTGTCCATAATTCTTGATTGAGTTGAGATGCCTAGAAAAATCCCTCAACATTTGTAAAAGATAAAAAAAATCTAAAAATTACAAAATCATGAAAATTAGCTTAGAATTTCTATGCAAGATATATAACCATAAAAATATTATAGGATGGGCCATTTTGTTTAGTTAGTTTATTCCTATACCACCTTGGTCTTTTTCCTTGCATTTCTGAGAGAACTATATCAGCCTAAGGTACACACATATTATGTATGTATCACTTGGATACATGGGGTATTTTGAGTTAGCTTAGCCACACCCTCCTTTCTATTTCAACCACTTATTTTCCTTAAGGATCTTGAGAATATTAAATATTTCACAAGTAACCACTTATAATTCAGTTTTCCCATCCTTATTAGCCTTAGTCATATGCTCTCACCTGTGTATTTATATCATGAGCATTGTGCATTCAAATTTGATACACTAATGACCACTTGGCTTCATCTTACACTCTCAAAATTTTATGAGCAACCTTTTCCAATGCTCTCATCATTTTGTGAGTCATTTACACTCTTTCCATTTTTCAAGCTCATTCTCTTTTTCATATTTATATGTCATAAGCATTATGAACCCACTTCATGTGAGTGCGCTTGTTTATTTCCTTATACATAGTAATCATACTATCATTCTGGTATGATTTTTTTGCATTGAAATCTTCATATTTATGAATGTCATCCCTCTATTTTATCATGCACTTGCCATTTTATGAGATCATTCATATTTTCATCTACAAAACAATCATGTTTCTTTATGATCAATGTTCTTATATTTCATATCCTAGAAGAACTACATTTGGCCTAAAGTTCATGTTGGATATTGCATCCATAGAACTATGTAAGAAATGTGCACTTGCCTTATGCATCTGGAGTCAGATCAACCACCCCTTCCTTTTCTTCTATTCTCCCTTTATTTTATTTTATTGTCTCCTTAGCATAGGTTCAATGTTTATCATTGTATTTTGTGTCATTGTTTCTCTATAGCCTAAGGGTAAACTTGTGCCATTATTCTTGCATTGTTATACCTGTGTCATTGCTATATAGCTTAGGGGTCACACTATCACCAAGAGTAACACCTCTATTACATATTCACTAACAATTTATTTTATATTTTAACTAAAATTGTGATTAACCATTATTTGTGTTTGTTTGATTTCATTTTGATTGTTTTGTTCACTCTTTATTAATTAGTGTTTTATTGTATTTATATTTATTGGTGTTTAGTTTATATGTTTGTTTTTTTACCTATTAATTTAATTTAATTTTTATTCCGTGACTTATTCTATATGCATAATACCTTTTTAAAATTTTTCCATATTATGCCAAAATCCTAGTGTAAATGATTATAACTGCCATTGGAAAAATCATTGTGTTTTGATCTATCTGGATGCTAATGATCATAACTACATTTGGGAAAATCATTATCATTTTTATTCCTTATTGGGGCATGTTTTAATTTTGATAATGATTATAACCACCTTTGGGTAAATCATTAGTTTTGCCTCGCTATGTTGATGATTATAACCACCTTTAGGCAAATCATCTTTTTTATCTTGCCAACTAGGAAATCTCACTGTGCCACTGATTATAACCACCTTTGGGAAAATTAGTTTTTTTCCACCCCTTTTACCTTTAGGTCCCATCATTTCATTATTTTTGAGGGATCATTCGCTGATCTTATTTGCCACACCCTCCCTTGAGGGGGCATTTAGGGCTCTTCCATCACCTTTTGGGGAAATAAGCATTAATGGATTTTTAATTCTTTTAGAATATGTTACTATTCTTATAGCTTGTAATTTATTCCCAAATAGGGGCAAACTATAGATGCTCTATTTTGGCCACAACTAGCTTCCAACCACACTTCAGATTTTTTTATATCAAATGGTGTAAATTAAGCCTATGAATCATTGAATGTCCCAAATTCATTTGTACGTTAGATATTAGTGCTCATAATCATGTTAAGTTATCCATATTTTGGGTATTACCTTGTATGAAACAATAACCTCTCATTGATTCATCTCCAATCAACTTGAAACCTAACAATGTGATAGTTTGGCATTTAGATCCATTAAGTGGGGCACTTAAACAATTCTTAAAATGTAAAAAATGCTAAGCATAATGAATGAATAAATTGAATCAAATGAAATGCTTATGTGAAATTTCCATGTACAGTTAGAATAAATTTAGGAAAAAGGAAAATTCAATAAAATGATTTCATCATCCTCAAAGTCAAGGAATTTGAAATATTTCCCTAAATGCCATAAATTAAGATGTGAAGAGCCATGCCTAATAAATAAGATCTCTATCACAAATATTAAATGCATGTCTCCTTCTTAACTTAAGTGAAAGTTAATTCAAACTAAACTAAAGGTTAGTTCAAACTCAACCACAATTAACTCTAACCTAAATACACTTGGGTTAGAGTTAGTTTTGGAAGCTATAAATATAAGGCCTCACCCATTGATAAAATAACTTGGTTGTTTAATGTTATTATACAATATTTACCTCAAAGATATATTAAATTAAAGTTACCATGCCCATTTACTAAGCTAAACTAAGCCAAAGCCAAGCCAACATTACCAAGGTGATGAGGAGAGGTGGTGCAAGGAAATCTATTGACAAAGAATTCTTGATCACTGCACTTAACACATCAATCTCATTTCCAACACACAACACTTGATATCATGGAAGGTAAAAGTCTTTGTTTTACTTTCATTTGTTAGTTTCTTGTGTAGTTCACTAGCTCCTAGAGTGTCTAGGATAGAGGTGTAAGTTTTTTAGTGTGTTTTTTTTGATTTATTTCATACTAACATAATAATAATCTCCCCTTTATGTATTCCTTGTTCACAATTACTACTTTCCTTAAATATATGCTCCAAAATTCACATGTATCATAAAAAATGAAATGATTTATTGAATTGAGAGAATGATTTCCGTACATTGTATACATGATTATAATGATAATATGTTCACATGTCCCTAGAATCAAGATTGTATATGTTTTAAAATTAAGATTGTAGATGTTGCTCTTGTGTTGAAAATCACTAGATCAAAAACCTTTGCTCTCTCTCTCTCTCTCTCTCTCTCTCTCTCTCTCTCATCACTATTGTCAATAAAGAACTTGAAAGACATAATATTGAACATATGTGTTTTATTAGCTCTGTGTTAATATGAAAGAGCTATTGTAAGTATCTAAGTTGGTAAGTAACTACAATGGTAGTGATTTTAATATTTACTATGTCTTAATCACACTTCCTTGTTATGATTATGATTTGAGTTTGGTTTTGTACCAGTATGTTAATCTATGTATGTGAAGGTTAATAAATTATAAAGTAAGCCATAAAGTATTTTATTAATATTTAAATATTTAAATGAAATTTTATTCTATGTTACTGATTAGATGAGGTTAGGAAGCAAGAGAAAGTAATTTAAACTTGGCATAATATTTGTTCACAAAAGAGGTTATTTTCTTCTTCATGGACCCTTGCTTGAACAAAGTTACATGTTTATAATAAGTTCTTGATAAAAGTATCATGGTGCTTGTAGTTAATGTCTTCATGCTCCCTTACTAAAAATAAAGAAGGAACTAACTATAAGGTAATAATTATAGTTCAATTTATGAACTATGTCGAGTTTGTATATTTTATAAGTTTAAATTCTTGTTGGTTATAGAGATAAAGATGGATGCTATTGCATGATGTTTTATTTTCATATTTTAAATATTTTGATATTAGTACTATCTAGTTTGAAGTAATCATCTAAGGATGTTATAAAAGGTTTTGCCATATTATAGAACTGTATTGATAAAAATATTTTTATTGCCTTTTCACTTATATTACTAGTAAACCTTGTTAATTGGATACTTTACATGGCATAATTTTATGGGGAAATTATTAATAGTACTAAAGTAACCTAGAGTGAGTGGTGAAATATATTTAGACTTATTTATGTTATCCCTAATATTATCCAGTGATTATACATGAATCAAATGTTAATTTTAATTTATGATACAATGTAACTAGTTAATACTTTTTAGTAGGTCGAGGTAATTTTTCTTACAATTTTTGTGTATGCTTATTTTTATTCTTAGAGATTCATGATTATTCTTACAGGATACTCAGTATTAAGGTTATTCTAAATTGTGATTATAGAGTGTGAAATATGAATGGAAATCACTCTTGACTGTAACACAACATCTTGAATATGTTTTTATATTGTAAATATTATGGCATTTTAAATAAATTATGATGAATGAAGTAAAGTTGATAGTTTTTTATTATAAAAATTGTGACTATAAACTAGATTTTTATTTCATTCTAAAGTTATTGGACTTATTCTTGTTTATTGATTATGAAAAAATTATTATATTCATATTATTATATGAGACCAATATATATATATATATATCTTAATTTAAGAATAATATAACTTTTTTTCAATCTTAAATAGGGTGAAGGGATGATGAAGATTCAAATAGGTGGTATGTAACACTTGTGTAGTGTGTTAGTATTCAATCACTTCCTCTACGATTGATTTTGTGCTTGTTTTCCTATGTGGATTTTGGATAATTATTGTAATGTGGATAGATGATGATGCTTCACTTGGGTGGTATGGCACACCAACATTATGTATTATCATTATTGAAATTCTTAAATATTTTCCTCATTTGAAGTCATGATTCCTTGTATGCAAGGTTTTTTTCAGCGATGAATCTTTGTTAATCTATGAATATTCAATTTTTCAAAGTTGACATTTGGCAATTTTAGTGGAGTGGCTGACACGTCGTTATCACCTAAAATTTTGAGGTCAAAGTTTTTTTTAGGATAGGTTCACCTATATATGAATATACATGTCCTTATATAAATGTAATTTGTTAATACCTTGAAAGCTAATTTGAGGGATTTTACCACATAATACCAGGTGAATTTAAGAATCAACCATTTATAACAAGGTATGCAATGCTTTTTTTATAATATAATTTTTAGCACTTTTTAACTAATTTCATTTAATGCTCTTTAGGTGCCCTATATAGGGACTAGGTGAACACTGATAGACTACCAATGTCTATCCACAGTCTGCCAACCCCTTCCATAGTTTTCAAGCATCCACCCACAATCTAGGCATCCACCCATAGTCTGTGGGTATGTACCCATAGTCTAGGCATGTACCCATAGTTTGGACTCTATTGACATCCATATATAATCTATTGGATCTAGTCTATGGGTGTCCACTTGTAACCTCTTGGCATTTGCCCATGACTTGATGGCATTTACTTGTAACCCTTTAGTGTTCACTCATAGTCATTCTATGGGTAGTCACCATCATTTTTGATTGTTGTCATGATTCTTTATTCATCAATCAAGCATATTTTTTTGTTGTTGATCATCTTCATTTTACTGTTAATCCTCTTTTGTCTATGGCTTTGTAGACTAGATAATATGGTAACTGCTAAAAATGTTAAGGCCTCTAGGAAATCTAAAAAACATAGTAGCTTATTATCTTATTTTGGATAGACACCAAATAGAGGTATTGTATTTTTAATTAACTAATGGTTTTTATTCATTGGTTTGTGTTAAATTTAAATACTAATTAAAATTTCTTGAACCATTTCATGTGTATAATCCACTGATAACTCTTTTGAAGAATTGTCTCCACATGTAGACATACCTGGGCATAAGTTTAAAATTCCAAACAAAGGTACTAACTCATAGAATACCATTTTTTTAATTAATTAAATATTATTTTCAAGTTTCAATAATATTGACAAGCTCTACAAAAATATTGCATGCAAAACCCATTGATATCATTGAATTGGAAAGACTTGTGAATGAACACCAAACATAGGTACTATAATATTTTTAGATTTCATTCTTTTTATTAAATCTATACTTTAGTATTGGTGTTTATTAAAAATTAACGTCATACAATTTTTTTGCATGTAGAATTCAATAATAAAACTATTAAAGAAATCTATAACACTTTTGAATATATACTTCCCATGAAATAATCCACTCAAAAAGCAATAAGCAAATGGAAATATGACATCAATACTATTGGTATTGATGATGAGTTCACAACACCGAATGAGAGATCTGCTTTCTCAACACATTTTCTAGTTGAAAAAGGCACAAAAGAGGTCACTCAAAAATAAATACACATTGTCCCACTAAATTCATGAAAATGTAGATATCACATCATAAGTAGTGGTGTTGATGATGAGTTCCCAACACCAAATGAGAGATCTACTGATTTTACTCACATAACATAATCTCTAGATGAGCTTGCTATGCAACAGAAACAATCTCCAATTCAAACATGCACAACAACAACTATGTAGAAGAAGAAAAATATGTGGACAATCAGAAGGTCATTTTAGTATGAGTGGGCATCTAAATCATTGTTTATTGAACTTTTGTAGCTATAAAATAGTACTGACACACCAATAGAATGTAAATGCACCATATGTAGTTGGAAACTTGGTAAGGACCACAAAATTCAACTTAAGTTGGACACAATTGAAAAACATTGTGGCAAAATATATGAGTTAGTAAAAGACAAATATGGAATTATAAAAAAAATAGTGAGATGGAAAAATGAAAAAGAGTGCATACATCAATGTTACGCAACAAAGTATCATAATCATTAGAAACATCAATGACATCTCATTGATAAAGGAGGAACAATTCAAGCTCAATTCAGAAAGGTTGCTCAATCTAATTTGCTTGCCAAACATATAAAAATTTCAAATTTATTTCACATTATAAAAAGAGGAAGACCAATCTCTAATTATTGAGATTACAAGTTTTATTTTAGCAGATTGGATTGCAGAACATTCCACATTCACATTGGTCTAATAGTAGTGCCTAGAAGATGGAAAATTGACTTGCAATGATTGAAAAGGAGGATTTAAAAGAGAAAGTAAAATCAACAAGGTTTATATCACTATCCATTTATGAGGTAAAAATGGTTGAAAACACACCATGGGTATGCATGCATGCATATACATTTTAGAATCATTTAAGGCAACCTCACCTTTTATTAGTACATAAAATGATTGAAAATTGTAATACATAAAACATTTATAAATTGGTTATTTCTAATTTGATGGATATTTATAGGATGAGTTACATGATATAAGTACTAAGTTGGTCTGTGTTGGTGTGGATGGTGCATTAGTAATGCAGGGGAATAAAACGGGTTTGTGTGTTTGCCTACAAACATCAGCTACCCCATATATGAATCCAATCCATTACATGGCACATATAATGAATCTTGCTTAAAAAATTGTAAGTACATTCAAAAGTGTTTGCAAAAGTAGAGGAGCTAATCTATGATTTTCATGCATACATGTCATACAGTCCAAATTAGTTTTTAGAGTTTCAAAAATTTGCAATTGGAGTGACTAATGGAAAAAAACTATTAAAAGATGTAGATACTAGATGGATTTCAATGTATGAACTTGCATGTAGAATATTTGAAGAATATCAATCATTGGTTGGTTTTATGTTTAAGTATAGGATGGAGGTTTATAAAGAAAAAGATTTATTAAACCACTTGACATATTTCAAAACTTTGCTAACATTATGTGGTATTTTGCCCATGTTGAGGGAAATGTATTGTTTGATGAAACATGCACAAGAAAGATCAATATATATTGTGGACTTTATAAAGTTGAGGAAACATGTTTTTTAATCACTTAATATATTATAATACTTGGATAAAAGTTTTAAGGGACAATTATTTGAGAGTTGGGAAACTTTAACAAATCTAAAGGACCTTCAAAACTATTTGAAACTCAATATTCATGATCATCTTTGTATTTTGGTTAATGGAAAGGAGATACCATTACACACTCTCTAAAGATGATCAAATTTAGTTGGATCAAAATTTGAATAATTACCTATAACAAGGGTTCTATATGATAATTACAAATGTGACATGTGAAGGAAATTGAGAGACATTTCAAAAAGTTTGTCTACTGAAATTCAAGATCATTTTCAAAGAGATGACTTGTTTGAAGCCATGGGTATGATGAATCCTACATTTTGGAGTGGTGATGGTGAAGAATACACAAGTAAATTATTTATCAAATACATGGGTACTCTCATCCAAAAATTTAGTAAGTCTATGGAAATCAATGAAGAGGAAGTTAAGGGTATTTTGCAAAATCATTTACTAAAAAACTAGTCAAAGCTTTTTGGATTTACAATGGTTGAATAATGTCAGTTGTTAATTGAACCAATAAAAAATAGATTATATTACTAGGCTATGGAATAAACTATATCAGAGTAGTGTTCTATAGGAAGAAATTAGTGAATATTTTCATTTATATGAATTGTGCCAAACAATGATTTTGGGGTCCTTGGAAGATGAAAGGGTATTTAGTGCATTATGTTTTGTTAAATCAAGGCTTTAGAATAGATTGGATAAAAATATTGAGACATGTTTAAGGTTGTATGTTTTAGGTTATGAAGTGGATATTTTTTCATATGATAGAGTAATTTCAATTTGGAACAGTCTAACTGAAAGAAGAGGTGTCACAAAAACAACTACAAGTGAAACTTTAAATGCCAGGGAGACATGCTATACAAATGTTAATAATGAAGTACAGGTTATCAAAGGGTTATTTGATATATATGATTAAAATATATTCAACATTATACGATAGTATTCTTTATCATTTGTTTACATGGAGTTAAGTTGTCTATTACATGCTTAGTTGATATGCTCCTTCAATATTCTGCAATAGTATTTTTTTATCATTTTTTAATATTGCAAATTACAAAAAATAGTACATGTTTAACATTCTATTTTTTTATTGTTTGAAATTTTTTGAAGAAATTATACATTGTTTATTAAAATGAAATTGTGAACAATATTTTAGTAGCTTTGAAACCAAATTTACTATAAATTAAAGCAGTAAACTGTAAACATTGCACCAAATTATTAAAAAATATGAGTAAAGAATCCATAATTACAAAATATATTTTAATATTTTAAAACATAAGTTTCCAATAGTTACAAAACATAAGCATAATAAAACTTGAGGCTTTGAGCTCAAACCTTGCTTTTCATTAATTAAAAGATAGTATGGAAATTACAAAATAATGTTAAACTTATAGTCGTCTCATAATCACTATGGATCATTTTGTACTTCCACTACTTGTTCATTTTTACTGGTAGTGGTTGTGCTATCTATGTGGATCAAGATCCTAGAATATTGGATATCTTTCACTGTAGAATGAATATTGGCAAGATTACTTCATTATTTGGTAGTAGCATCTCCTACTGAAAGCAATGATGGGTCCACTTCAACTTTCTTTTTAAACAAAACATCAGGATCCAAATCATTTTCTCAAATTATTTTCCTTAATGTATTATTTTTCTTATTCAATAATACAAGTATTTCTTTGAAATAAATTGCCGCAAAAATACTTTTGTGTGATTTCTTTAGATGCATGTCAAGGACAACAACTTGGTTCTTCAAATTTATATATTTTGACTTCAAATGATAAAAAAAATTAATTGGTTAAATGTTTTAAAATTAATTAAAAAAAAAAACCATAATAAACTCACCACAAATTTTTATTTTTTTGCATTCGCAAGATCCACTAGGCTTTTATTCTGTGCCCATTTGTTATACTATGTTTGGGCTTCTGCATTCAAGTTCTCAAAATTTTTTAACATGATATCAATAACATCATCATTAAAGCTATTATTCACAACAATACTTCTTAAAACTACTTGGTTGAATAAAATATCAAATTTTTCTAGCTCAAGCTCCACCCTTGTGTATAATTGATATCGTTGACTATGGTTACAAAAATAGGCATTTATTTTTTGAATTAATACTTTTTCTTGATGATCCTATGTTTTTAATTCATCAAGGTTTGGAAGAATAAAGTCAAGAACATAAGCTTTAGTATTTTCTGCCAATAAATTAGAAATGGGAAAAAAGTACATTGGTCATCTATTTGATGAATATCCTACACAAGACTACCTTCAATGATGCTAGGTGTAGAATAGAGTGGATGAGGTCACTATGGAGGCTTCATGGGCTGAGATCCATGTATGATATCATGAGGGTTTAAAGAGTCCATGGGCATGCCATTGTCAATGCCTAAATACTCATCATCTAGATCAATATTATGAAGAAAAGAAGTCCTAATCACATTGGGAAGGCCACTAACTAAAAAGTTTAGAAACTTAGACATTGGAACCTGAACCATGGAACCACTTTGAGCTAGGATAAAAAGATGTTTCCCAATACTAGTAGTTAAAGGGCCATGATGGGGTGGTGGTGGTGGCAATTTTTTTTTTCTTGGATAAGAATGAGCTACAAATAGGAATTAAAATAAATTAAATTACCAATTAAAAAAATCTAATATAATATTAGTATTTAAGAAAAAATATATCTATTTACTGCACCTTGTTGTTTTTGTCATTGTTGTTGTGGCTATTATTGTTGTTACTATTGGGGAACTCTTGAATTTCTACCAGACCCAACTAGTGTTTATACTATAGATTGCATAGGGTCCACTATATACATAAATTTATAATAGAGTTAAAATATTACAATGATAAAATAGTATTCAATAAAAACAAATATAGTTTATGAAGGTATACCAGTAACATGAGTAGAGAGTTGTGCAGGTGTCAGAGGTGTAATCAAATTTTGCATTCACTTTCTTCTTATCAATTACTTCTTAGGCATCTATATAATTGATTCTGCATCACCTTCCATCTCTATTTCTACTGAGGCCTTAGGATCTTAACGTCCTTTGCTTATAGCATTTATTTTGGTAATCATTTTATATAATTTTTTCTACAATAAAAATATATTTTATTTAAAATGAACTAGATCGATATTTATGTATTTATTTGAAATAGATAGACTACTCAAAGAGTCAAACAACTACTCAAACTAACCTCCTATGCTTCAAGGGAGAGAGCATTGATAAAGAATTTAGAATTGAGGGTAGAAGGAAAAGAGGATGCTTACAAATCTAAAATCGCTTCATAGTATAATGAAATAATATAATTACAACTTGAAAACTAAGTATGTTAATTGCACAGAGAATAATTTAAATCATCTTTGATTCTACTAGAAATAAAACTACACCAATTCAATGGTTCACTACCCAGAGTATGAAGAATATAAACAAGATCCTAGAATAGAATATCAGATGGTCTACCCTATAAAATAATTCTTTCTTAGAAAAGTTCAATCATTCCCAAGAGGAAAGGGTTTTTAACACATTCAATTTTTAATCCTCTTTTACCATGGCATTGAGGATCTATATAAAAATTGCCAGGTTAGAATAAAAGAAGTAAAACTATTAAAAAATTAGTAATTATAAATTTAACAATACATACCATTCACCTGTAGTGAGTAATGGGACTCTAAATTCTTTTTGTCATCATCATTCAACAAGGATTTTTTAGTGATTAGGTCCCCATCATTAGAAGGTAGACCTATCAATATCTCAATTTGCTCTGGATAGATTCTAAATGAAATATTCCAAGAGTCCAAGTTGATGTGAAATATGGAGGAAGAAGTATCAAATATTTACAATAGAACATTAAACAAAGGATTACATTTGTCATACTAGGGCATATAGATAACGTCATTAAACTTGTAAGGTTGCACCTAATCATTGTATGTGTCTGGTTGCTGCAGAAGCCTTTGGATGATAGTGCATCACAAATTTTGAAAAGTGAGTTTGGGGCTTTTGGTTACCCCTGTGCCAATGTTAGAAGAGGTTTTGGAAATGAAAGCCATGGAATAAAAATGGGGTTTGTAAGTTAGGAGTGGGACTTAGGGAAAAGAGGAAATTTTTAAAACTCAACAGAAGAGGCTAAAATGGCAAAAAGTGTAAAATGATTTGCATTTATTATATTTATAGGCCTTCAAGCCGTAAAGGGTGGACACCCATATATTTTGGGTATTCACCAAGGACACTATCATCACAACCAAGAGGATCACATCATCTTTGGTCAAACTATCAAAGGTCCATATAGATGATTGACACATGCATACATGCCACACATTAATCCATCATATATGCTTTATCATTAGATTCCTACCTAATCTGGATATGTATATGACTAGATCAACATAGATGTTCATCCAATCTAAATAGGTGTCCATCCAATTTGCACACTACATAGGCATGCATCCAGTCAAAATGGGTATTCATCCAATCCACATAGATGACTATATGAATCCAAATAGGTATTCAATTAATATAAATAAACATTCATCTAACCTATATAGGTGTGCATCCAATCCATATAGATGTGTGTCTAGGTAAAATAGATGTCCATCCAATTTACACAGGTGTTCATTTAGGTATGAAAAGGCATTAATCCAACTTGTACAGGCATGTGTCCAGTCAAAATAGGTG
This sequence comes from Torreya grandis, assembly GCA_037957365.1. Lineage (NCBI taxonomy): Eukaryota > Viridiplantae > Streptophyta > Pinopsida > Cupressales > Taxaceae > Torreya > Torreya grandis. Next base: position 91,059 of record JARHVA010009312.1, read on the forward strand.
TTTATCCAATCTAAACAGATGTTCATCTAATACAAATAGGTGCTCGACCAAAAATCTAATCTAAACATATGTTCATCCAATATGCATGGTGTGTGTCCAATCTAAACATGCATTCATCCAATCCAAACTAGTCATTCATCTAGGTCTGGATAGACATTCATCCAATCCAAATAGTCATTTCCCAACTTGCACATATGTGCATCAAGTCAAAACTAGTGTGCATCCAATCTATGTAGGAATTCACCTAGACTTGTAGTTGCATAGATGCGCATCTTGTTTATAGAGGATTTCATCTGGCTTACACAACCACTCACCTATAATTATGCCAACATGTATCTATTTATTGGCATTCATCATTGGCCATTGATAAATGATTGTAGGCTTTACATGATTCGCCATTTGTCATCGTGTGATTCACCTTTTCAATGATTCATCTTCCAACCTAATTCACTACTACTATGAATTAGATTCACCTTGGGACCTCCACATATTTTTCTATAGGGCCCACTAAAATGAACCCTGCTTGTATGAGGATCTATATGTTATAGTGCCGTCAAGAAAAATGGGTTTGGGTAACTATGGAATTAGGAATGGGAACACTATACAAATTATGGAAATCCCTAGTTTCACTTTGACTATGTAATTGGGAATGGATTACTGAATTTGGATGAAATAATGTGGTCTTGTTGACTCCTAAATTTTATGGTCATAATCGTATATAATTAGTAAGCATCAATAATGTTTTATTTCTTGTTCTTGTTCACTATAGAGACTTGATTTATTCTATGTGGAGCTAGATGTATTACAAATTATATACACATTATTCTATTTATTGCTTATGGTCTTTTAACTAAATTTAGTGTGAATAGTAGGGTATATATTGATAAAGATACGTGTGTGATGGATTTGAGAGGCTCTTTGGTGGGAGGTAAAGCATCTAATGATGCTCTCCATCTTCCTACATAGTTATCAACAATATTAGTGATATTGCAATGTTCACATGGATTTAAATTTATGAGTATTTAATCATTTACATGACTAGAATGGACAATAGAATTAAACATATTGTATTAGTAGTTGGAAAATATGTAATATTGTAAGATGAAATATTGATGTAACATTAAAATGTATTTGAAATAAAAAAAATATTGATGTATTTAAACATTGTAATATTCTATTATGATGTGATTATTAATTTGTAAAGATTTAGATATTGCTTATAGTTGTACCTTTAAATAAAAAATAAATACTAATTAGTTATCATTCTTAATCACTTTATGATGGATTTTATACTCTAATTTTGTAAAAAAATTACAGAGTGGAATGAACTTGGAATAATTGTAAACTTAAAAATATGATTACATGAAAGTTTTTAAATGGAAAACTTATCTTAAGATTTTTATCTTTAAAACATGATAGTTTTATTAGTTTGTTTTAGAATAATTAATTTAGTATTATCTGAGACACCTTCAAGAGGATGATGTGTAATTTCAAAATTTTATTTTAGGGTGTATTTAATGTATTTAACTATAGGGTTTTTTTTATAGATGATTGAGGGTCAAAGGGGGACCTCACTCATAATAAAGATCAAACCAAAAACTTCATAAACCTTAAATAAAATATAGGAGGGAATGAGAGATATAAAAAAACCACACCCATCTATAGCCAAAAGGAAACTAAAATTTACCTAAGGAAATACAATCTCAAAAATACCAAAATAAACCAACCCTGACCAGTCCAACAAGACCTTTGACCAAAACAACCAAAAAACTAACAAAGAACAAAGATAAAACTAGTAGCATGCATAGGTAGAGAATACAACACTAAAACACTCCAAGAGATGGATCCTAGTTCTCCACCTCTAGCAAGGGATTTTCCTATCCCCCTCTACATGACCGAGTTCCTCACACCTAGAACCACATCTAGACTTGACCCCATTTCAATCTTCAAAGCTGAGCATGTACCATCCTCAGATACTACCATCTCACCCTAGGGCTAAGCCACCCCACTCAGAAAGGATTACAAAATTTGAATAAGGGATGGAATTTACTTACCTCCCCTAAAAATTATGACCATCAATTGAGCCACATCCCTATATTTGGAAGAAGATCATAGTGCCAACACAACCCTAAGTGAAGGTAGGAACATCCACCATCTGAATCCTCCTCATAGTGTGAGCTAGTGGATGAATGAACTCTTGACCCTACTCGATGAATGCTAAATCCTTTACTAGCCAAGCCTATAACTCTCAAAAATCTAAGAAAGAAGAGAGGGAGAATAGTTTGGATTTTTTTTTGAGAAACTCTCAATGGCTTCCACCAGATCTAGTTGGTAATGAGGCCTTATCACCCCTTATCCAACTTGTTTCACAACACCTTTATCCTCTACAATCAATAGTAAATTTCTAAGAAAAAGTGATGCCAAGTCTGAATTTACCTTAACTCTATAAGGATTTCCTAGAGACAAACCCCACCAAAGCTTTTATTGCATCCATAATCTATCCAAACTACACCATGAACATGTGATTAATCCTTACTTCACTAACCACTAAATTAAAGGACATATATCTCAATTTTTCCCCCACTCTTTGCAAAGGCTCATTGAAGGAAACTTGCATCAAACACTCCATTATTTTCTTAAACCAACATTGAAACCCAAATGCTCCACACCAAATGCAAAATCATCTATACAACAGAACATATGGATGAGGTAATGAGAGAAATAAATGGAAACATCATTCCCCACTTGACATGAGCCATTAAAAAAAACTCAATAAATTTGTGGCATAATAATAAATGATTACAACCACCAATTTGTGAAATCCTCCTAAAATACCCATGAGACATGCCCCTATAAGGCAAACAATACTTAGATCTTGATAAGACAAGGAGTCACCATAGGCCAAGACCCCTATAAATTATCTCTAATGAAATCCTCAACCTGATCAATACCTTGGTTGGCCAAGAAATCCATCGATAATTTTACTTCATGTAAATATTAGGATGCTTGCTAGGAGGAAAAAAAACTCAGACAATCCTAAACCTGACCCAGGATGTTTTCCATATGTCAAGCACATGCATGCCTATTCTACAAATCTTGGATCATGATCATAAAGTATAATTTAATTAACACATTATAAATGCCACACTACACCACCAAATTAATCCCCAAAGATAATGCTTGAGCCTCAGCTTCATTATTGGTCCCATCGACCAATTTAAACAAAACTACCAAGATTAAAGAGCTAATGTAGTCCTAAATGATACACTCAACACTAGAAGAACCAGGGTTTCCTTGAGCTACCCAATCAAATTTAAGATTAAAGAAACTCATAGGAGGTGGTACCCAATATGCATTATCCACTTGATAGGGCTCATTTCTAGTTACCCTAGACCCACTAATAGGGAACTATAGGGTTTTTTATTTATTCTTATTTAACCATAATTTTTCATAATTTATCATTAAATTATATAATATTATTTTATGTGAATTATTTTTTATTTATTGTTTAAATATATTTAAACCTAAATTTCATTTACTATTGATATGTGTGTTACATTGTGATGTATCATGACCTAGATCCATTTAATCATAAAATATTTTTGTGAATATGTGCTCTCTTACATCCTTTAGGGTTAGATCTTGATTTCATTTTGGTAAATGTGATTTTTATAGGGCTTGTTCTATTTATTTAAAATCATTATCCCTAGCTCTTATGTATTAAATTTAAACCCTATATTATTTTTCTTACATATTGTTCAAACCCTAGGCTATTTATATTAAATTTTTTTTCATCTTATGCCAATTAAAGTGCTTATATATAAGATCGTGATAGGTAGAGTGCTAGAATAAATCAAAATCCTATTGATTTCATTGAAATCACTTTATTAAAGCTAAAAATTATCTTATAAAGAAAATGGCCTCTCTCAATGATGTTAATTTTACTTCTATGTTATATTTTCTATTTTAAATGATGTTGAAATGTCCTTGAATGTTAATGTTGTTAAATGATCTTAAATTAATAATGATTATGATAGTGATCACCTTGTGTAATCACCTAAAAGTGGTAATTATATGCTAAGAGTGTTGCTTGAGTTAGCCCATCCCTAGGGTAACCATAGACCTAGCCTTGAGCATTAGACTTACTTTTCCAATCATTCAATAGACCACAATCACCTATAGCCAATCATAACATAGTCCTAGAACTATCATCTCAAACCCCAATCCTATAAAGAGGACATTAATGCCATATTTAGGACACTGTAGCCATATGGTGCTAGTGTCCCCAACTAGGAACTATTTTCCTTAGCCCTAAATTTTACAAATAGATAATTTTTCAAATATGTGCCCTTAATAAGGTTATCCTAAGCTCATTTTATTATTTTCACAAGTAAAAAAACCCTATAAATACAAGTCTGATCCACCTCTATTCACTAGATAGAAAATAGATGCAAAAACTATTGAAACCAAAGACAAAGTTGTGTAAAACCAAGGTATTGGTTCTTATTCTGCCCTAATTTCTACATACTACCATTTAAAATATCCAAGGTCACTCTAATTATATAATTCACTTGCACATACATCAAACACTATGTGGGAGAACTACATCGGGCTTGATTCCTTTTTAGAGTATTGGTATGTGGGAAACTCTCTACATAACAAGGTATTGAGGATGTCCACTCCATCCTATTGAAACATAAAAAATTATTGCTCATGCAATATTATAAGGAGATTATGGTTTGTACATCAAATTAATTTTTCTAGGTACAACATAGAGCTCTAAGTTTTGATCATGTAAGAATAGAACATACAGACATAGGTGTGGGTGCTCCCCAAAAGTAGGAACAATCCTACAAAGGGGACATTAACACCACATTGAGGAAACTACACATAGATGGTGCTATTATCCATACTGGGTGCTATCTAGTGAGAAAATGAACACAAGAATCCTATTGATGACATAGACTACTATCCAAATCTCAACATTCAAAACCTAGATCATCTATGATAGTTTTTAACTAAGTCTTTATTTATGCCTATTTATTGCTATTATTAGAAAGTCAAATGAAGTCAAAGGTCATAACAAATTAGTACTTAATTATTACATATTTAATTAACTAATTTATTCATCTCATCCCTTTAATCTAAACATAGGATTTTCATTGTAAAACCTTAAAAGGTTAAATCATTTGTGGAACCCATCTTACTTCAAATATTGATTCAAACCCTAGAGTGCATTAATCAAAATTTTGTGCAATAATCTAGGGTTGTATACTTCTATTTTTTTTGATTTTTTTAGAAAACCTAACTAAATTAAATCAATTTTCATTCTAGGGTTTAAATTTATTTGAATATAATTTAAATTTGTTTAAAAAAAAACCTAGATTCAAAAAACTCTAAACCTAGACACACTTAGGGTTTGTATCCTTTTCTATTTATACTCAGATTTTATTTCCAAAACTAAGTTTTTAGATTCACATATATTATAATTTATATAATCATGTTCATAATGACAAAATTAATTAATCACTTCTTGTTGCAAATTATAATACTTTCATTTACATGTTTGTTCCCTTTAATTCAAAATGAACTCAGAAAAGACATAAACACACACACACACACACACACACACACACACACACACACACACACACACACACATATATGATAATTTATATCAATTACAATATATGTCATATATCATATCATGTTATATTTATCCTATATGGAATTCCATTAATAATCAAACCTATACACACATAAGCTAACAACTATGTTTCAAGTTTTAGTGTCATATCTTATGCATAGGAGAGAATCTCCTTCTCTTCCTCATCTCCATTAGGGTGATAACTAATTTCCATCTAACTAGGTCCATGCTATCATTCCTCCATGAGATGAAGTGTCTTATAACATTGTCACTAATCCCCCTAGTCAGCCTATTCACACCTCTTCCCTATAGGTTGTGTGCCTACATGTTCAAATATAAACAATTAGGGTTTACACTTTTGAAGCTATAAGGGATCAAATTACCAGTATGATCAAGATAATTAAAAGTTTAGAAAATTAGAATCAACTATTGCATGAAAATATTAAAATATTGGATATTCAATTTATAATACAAAGTCCTCTAGGGCAAAATAATATAAATCATGTATATGCATCTTCACCTAGTGAATTGGTGGAAAATAATGTTACATATCCAAATCATAAATCACAATAAATTACATATACAAATAGTGATTCAAAAATATTTCAAAGGTCAATTAAGAGTTCAAGTGATATAATAAAGAAAATGATTAAAGATAAGTTGATCAACCTATCTCCTCTACACCCAATGAGGAGATCCAAATATTTTTGTGCATATCATAGAATGCATGGGCACCACATTGATTCATGTTTAGCATTGAAAAGGAAAATACAATAGATCATGGATATAGATGAATCACATAGTGAAACTACATCCAAATAACATACACTAGTACATTTACCAATTCAAAAAGGGTCAAAATAAAATAAAAATACAAAAATGGTTACCAAAGAATAAATCAGAACAATAAAAGGTTTCGAAAGCACAATCACAACAAAAAATAGTACAAAAGACACATATAAATAAAGCAAATATAACTCTAAAAAATGAGGATAAATTTTCAATATGCTATGGGTTTGGTCAAAATTATCTACAATAGTATGATTATCATGGTCAACTTTTGGGAAAATAAGCCCAAGGAATCACTTCTCCTATTCTAACAATTGATAATATTGATCAACAAGGTTTGGGGTTTATTGAACATCCTAAGGCACATAAGTCATAGATATAGTTTATCAAGGCAAAAAATATAGATACACAAGACATGTTACAAAGAGAGCAAGATCTTAAGTTATAGAGTCAAAATCATGCTCAACAAACAAGCATTCTCAAATAAGGTTTTCTAGCAAAAGAGCCTCTGTTTACAATAAACACAATTTCACAGGGAAAAAATACAATCAATATACCAAAGCGCAATTTAGAAAGGTCAAATCCATAGTATGAGGTGATTATTTCTAGCATAATAGGTTATTATGATTTTGATCTACAATAATATTATGATTCTGATGAGGAACAATACACATATTCCTACTACAACAACATTCAACTATAACATAACAGTCACACTGCACAAGAGATTATCATTCCTAGTTTCAACACATACCATAGTGATAGTGAGTATCCCATGAGACTCATTGGTTAGTATGGTTCCTACCCTTGTACATGCTTCCTTCTCTCTCTCATTCCTTGTACATATTTTATTTTCATTTGCTTATACATAGCTTATACTTAGAAAACACAACAATAATATAACATGTCAAAACACAAAAAACATTAAAATATTTCAAAAACACAAATTTTATAGATTATATACATTACTATGTTTATATTTTTAATACTTGACATATATTGCATATTGATAGCTATCCTAGTATAGTCATTTTTATCATACACATATGCTTCACTTGTTCTTATCGAGTGCTTGCAGATTCTAGATAGGATTCCAGTCCACTACATTGATCTAGACCAACAATCATCTACCCACTGGGGGGAATTTACATTGATCTAGGTTTATAAATTTGAAACATCTACCCATTGGGGGAATCTCCTCCATAGTTGTTATAACCATGTTTTATCTTTACATACTATACATTCTAGTTTACACATTTATTTATCTTGATATTGATCATTGTTCCCCATTGCTCAGATTTTTCATTGACTATCACTAGTTAACTTAGTATATATACATCCTAGTATGTATAGATTTGTATTACATAGTTATACATGCTTTCATTTCTAATTTTCTTAGATTAGAATTGATTGTGTTTATATGCTTCTTTCATCTTAGAGGGCATTTGAATATGCCATTTTTATTTGGATCTACACCACTTGTTTATTTGTATGCCTTGGACATGTGCCCATGTCCCTTGTGTGTTATTTTATTTCTTCTATATTCTAACATTTGAACATGCTCTTCTATGTGGCTCTGAGCCAAATTTCTTGTTACTTGCGTATGTGGACATTTTAACATGTACTTGTATGTCTTCATTCTTATATTTAGTGACATGTGCCTATGTCCCTTATTTTGTTTCCCCTTGGCCTATATTTTGAATGCCTCATGTGTTTGTATATTTGTTTCTTTGTATGATTATACACAATTAAACTTGTATTTACTTGTTACAAACACACACACACACACACACACACACACACACACACACACACACACACACACACACACACACACACACACACACACACACACACACACACACACACACACACACACACACACACTAGTTTTTGATGCCATGAGGGACCTCATGCATCTATCCTTCCTAATTTGGATCTATGATGGACATCATGCCCCATCCCCCTAGGTTGTTACTTATATTTTATTATTATACATTTATTACATCTATCTTGACACCCTTGTACAATGCTAGAATACAACATACAACTTCAATTTCCTAATTATACTTAGATACATTTACATTCTAATGTTATGTTTGTAAATTATATTGGAATATCATACACATACTTTGGATAACACATTTATAGAGCTACTTCTTTAGAGGGTAGTTATTACACAAATTTCACAATTAACCTCAAAAGAGAGGGCATTCACAAGTTTTTTTCATAAAGATCAGGGTCTTACATTAATTTTCATAGATATATTTTAGCACATTGTCTTAGTTTTAAAAATCAAACTCAGGGTAGACACAAAACAAAACAAATATTGAAAATTTAGTCTAGATCACATAGAAATTAGACTAAGTAGTCATTAACACCCAAACTAGGACACTAGTGCCATAAGGCACTACTATCCACTATAGGGTACTACTGCATAATAGCCCTAACTTGAGGATAATCTAGATCATTCAGATTAGTACACAAGGTATAATATATATTTGCACAAATACAATCACAAGTTTGGAAATTATGTTTAGATTTGGCTTAGATACATTTATTTCAACTTAGATTCATTCTAGTTTCTTAGATTTGGGGGCATTATGCATGACATGATCACTCATACATTCCGATCAATTAAATATATTTAGCTATTACATACTTGATTCAGATTTAATATACTTAGATATTAGATTAGGGGAATGTGTACAACACATTTATTTCCATATACTCAACTACATACATGTTGATCAGATGGAATGAAAAACTCCATGTCATTATCTACACTATATACACTTGCTATCACATTCTAGGTTATCACAAATTCATGCCTTAATCCATATATAGTGGTTGGCATTTTTGAGTGGCCTAGAACAACCTAATATACCTGAGTGGCTGTGGAGATGGATACATAGTTATATTACTTAGATACTTTCAACACTTTGTGCAATCTATCTATAGATGCATCTACTTCACATAAGGGAAATGATGGAGTCATGGCCTACTTGATTTCTTGATACACCTACATGAGAGGGTTAGACACACTTACCATCTTATCCAAGATATTCACAAAGATCAAGATCCATAAATCAAGGGTGGGAAATGATGGAGTCAAAACTAGATTGAGTACTTGAGCCACCCATATGAGGATTGAATAAGCCATCAACTCAGTTTAATCTATTTAATGATATGATCACTATGCACACTAACAGACATAGGTTGTCACCAAGTTCATGTATTGGTTCATATACCAATGAGGTGTATTCATACATTTCTTCTCTCTTTACTTAGCTTTACTCAATTATTTCATTTCAACATAGTCTTTTGCTTTTGGTCATCTCTTAAGTAAGGACTAAATTTTGCATGTTTCATTATAGGACATTACTTTGGATCATTTTCCACATACGTAGACCCAGATTCACATATTAAAACTTAGCTACATAGGCTTAAATTCCAAGGTAAGTCAATTAATGCTTCTTTTTCCTTTATACTAGTCATTTTGCTTTACTACATTACTAATATAAATGGGGGCAAATGTAATCACCTAAAAGTGGTAATTGGATGTTCAGAGTGTTGTTTGAATTAGCCTATCCCTAGGCTAACCATAAAACTATCCTTGAGCATTAAAATTACTTTTATAGTCATTCATTAGACCATAATCACTTATAGCTAGTCATAACATAGTCCTAGAATTATCATCTTAGACCCCAATCCAAATTTCTTTGCAATCTACAAAGAGGACATTATCACCACATTTGGGATGCTATATCCATATGGTGTTAGTGTCCCCAATTGGGAACTACCATCCTTAGCCCTAACTCTTCCCAATAGATAATTTTTCAAATGTGTACCCCTCCTAAGGTTAGCCTAAGTTCATTTTATTATCTACACAAGCAATATAACCCTATAAATACAAGTCTAATCCACCTCTATTCACTAGATGTAAAAAGTTATTCAAACCAAAGACAAAATTATGCAAAATCAAGGTATTTGATCCCTATTGTACCTTACTTTTTTCATATTACCATCTAAAACAACCCTAATCCTAGTTTTCAATAATTTCAAAGCTCAAGCATATTTAGGGCATCCAAAGCCACTCTCATTCTAGCATTCACTTGTACATATATCAAACACTAGGTGGGAGAACTACATAAGGCTTGATCCCTCTTCAGAGTATTGGTATATAGGAAACTCTTTACACAATGAGGTGTTGAGGATGTCCAGTCCATCCTACTAAAACAAAAAATTATTGATCATGCCATACTTACAAGGAGATTAGGGTTTGCACATCAAATTAGGGTTTCTAGGTTAACATAAAGCTATAGGTTTTAGTCATGTAGGAACATAACATAGATACATAGGCACAGGTGCTCCTAAAAAACAAGAATAGTCCTATAAAGGGAACATTAGTGCCACATTAAGGACACTACACACATATGGTACTACTATACATATTAGGTTCTACTATCTAGTGAGTAGATGAACACTAGAATCCTATTGATGACAAAGACTAATGTCTAGATCTTAACTTTCAAAACCCAAATCATCTATGATAGTTAGTTTTTATCTAACTCTCTATTTATTTCTATTATTAGAAATTCAAACAAGGTCAAATGTCATAAAAAATCAATACCTAATTATTTCATATTTATCTAACTGATTCAGACATCTCAACCCTTTAATATAAACATAGGATTTTCATTATAAAATCCTAAAAGGTTAAATCACCATGATGACACTAATAGGGAATACATACTTATGATGTTTAGGATACACATCAAAACTAAACCCAATGAAATAATAATAATTTTATATATATTAAAATATGTCCAATGCCAAAGCCTAAGTCAAGAGGATACAAATGAAGCAATAATATAATAAATGTGAATAATTGATATTGGACTCCTAAAAATGGAGATAAAGATCTTATAGGATCACCTTCCATTTATCATAATGTGCCCATTTCTAAAATTTATTTTGAAAACATCCCTCATGTTTCTATTGATTTCACTCTTGTTAATGCTTCTGTCACTTCCTACAATGATTTGATTCCTTCTCAAGTTCTTGTAAATTTTCCACTTACTATTTCTCAAATTTATCATCCTTATCAACATGTTTTTAATATTTCATCTATTGTTCATAATGATTCCCAACTCATTTATTTGAAAAATTCTTCTATTTCAACTTATTCTACTACCATCTCTCTTCAAATTCCCTAGGTAACCACTATGATGCAAGCCTTATGTAGTATATATAAACAAGTTAAATTGTTCTCTCAAGGGTCTTAAAATATAATTGGTAGGGTCACTTCAATTTCCATTTTATATAACTAATATGCATATGAATTACTTTTATACCTATTTCCAATAGTATTTTTTACTCCAAAGTTTGAATTATTCAATGAAAAAAGCCTTTCTCAATACATTGAATCATTTTATGCATATTGTCTAGATTTTTCTCATAATGTTAAAATTTTAACAAAATTTTTTATTAGAAGTTTAAATGAATTTTCTCTTGATAGGTATCAAAGACCTCATTGATCAAAACTAAATTCAAATTTAGGGTATCAATAGCTATTTAAAACAAATTAGTGGTTCTGCCTAATCAACACTTATAAATATTTATTAATCCTCTATCCAAAACCATGCCACTCAACCCAAAGATCAAGGTAATTTTTAAATGATAGATCAAAATTAACCACCAAAATCTCATATATCAAAGTCAATTAATGGATTCGTATATGTGATTAATATAATGAAGTTAGAGATCCCTTCAATTATACTTTATGATCATAAGATTCTAAATGATAAATGTTATAATGGATCAATAATCATACAAAATTTATAGGTGAGAATCCTTAGGAAAGACATGGAGTTATGATTTATAATGCTAGTTCAAGTATACATGTATATATACATATAAATTTATCAATATCCTTGTCCTTTATCAAATAAATTTAGTAGGTACTACCACAATTACTATGGGATATGATGGGATCACCAGGAAATCACTTGGATGCATTATGTTACATATTATAGTGGGTCTTAATACCATAAGAGTTTTTATTCATGTGGTGATAGATAATGGGTCATATGATGTCTCTTTTTTTAAATATTGAAGAGAGTATAAATTTTACAACCAAATGGTCCATAACCAAAAAACCAAAGTTTGGACCATACAAACAACCACCAATAATAATTTATACTTACATAAAATAAAATAAAAATGATAATGGGTATAAAATCAAATTAAAACCCCATAAAAGAGAATAAAGTTACATTAAAACCATTAGATGCAACAAACTAACACCAAAAGACCAAAAAAATAACATAAAAATGATACTGATCTTAGATTGAATTAGAGTGTGAAACATCAACATCAACACTAAGGATATCTTGGTTGAGTATAATATTATAATCAATAGGTCAAAATATATAACTCCATAGAGAGTCAACATGTGCCTTATTTCCACATAAAGAAACATCATCTTCACTACTAGGTTTCATCACAATGTCTACAACTACAATTTTCTATTGTACCTCTTGAATAATATCATTAGCATGACTTTGTAAAATTGCATCAATGCATTACTATGAGATATTTAAAACAAAAATTTAACTTATTTCAATTTCACAAAAATTCCCATGCACATTCACATCTTGAATTACCACCTAGCTCATCACCACCATAAATATCACTTTGTAGGATTTGTAAATCATTCTCATTTGCTTGTTTGATTTTCATTATAGAAAAAATCTATTGAAATTTTATCCATATGAAATTTTTGGATAATGGCTTAGGGGGTTCATAATTTTATTATTACCATCAATTGAAGCCAAGTTTATATCCTCATCCCCTAGATTAGGCTCCACCTGTAAGTAATAAGTTTGAGTGAGCGGATCCCACCAAGGAACAAATGGATCCTATTATTGGTCAAAATTATATTTTTTTATCCCAATTAGGAACCATGGACACCTTAGGAAATCTGATAGTATCTTTCAAAAACTTACAATCAATGGTGAGGTATCAAACTAGAGATTTTTTTAAAACTCTTCTTTAGGCACTTCATTTGTATATTAAATTGCATAATAAAAAAATGAATTATGACTTATCCATTGAATTCAGTAAACCCTCTACCAGTTATTTGAAACACATCATTATTCAAATCTTTCCAAATAAAATTTAACACCTAATATCCAAATCTTTCCAGATAAATTATAACACCTAATTATAAATTAAAAACCAAATATTTTGAAAGAAAAAAGAATTAAAAATGTTTGAACTAATTAAACTAAACATAATATAATTACAACCAATTTATTTTTATTCAAAACTATTCAAATAAAATAAGACTCTAGATGAAACAAATTTCGTAAAAAGACACTCAAAACATAACATGTTTAGCAAGCTCTTCACCACTATAGAGAAAACAAAACTGACTACCAATGTCCATTTTTAACATAAGAGAAACCCCAAAAAGTTTATTATACACATGCTCCATATAAAGAATGATTTTATATGTTCAACACAAGAGGACCATAAAACCTTAAATCAATCAGTCTATACCCTAATTAGATCACAAATGTTCCACTTGTTATTAAGACCAAGATAATTTTTTGGAGATAAGGATAACCTTTCATGGATTTGTCTAAAAGTCACTTCAAGAAAAGGAGGGCCTTTCAACTATTTGAATATTTCCTAAAATTCATCATCATCATTCATTAAAATAATTGGAGAATCAAGTTTTAGAGTATTAAGTACAAAATTATAAGTCCTAGTTTGAGATTTGGGGATCTTGTACAAAACCTTAATATTGTCTTAGTTCATCCACTTTCCAAACCTATAAATATATTGATAGTTTTTAATCCCCTTATTGAAATAGGTAAATGTAGAGCATCCCTAGTTCAAGGCTAGATGCTTATACTTATACAAAAGGTTCCATTATAATGGTAAGTTCCCTTGATAAGTTTTATAAAAACTGATGTCTTCACATACTCCTAGGCTTTCCAGATAACCTAAAAAATAAAGGATCCATCAAGACTCATTGAAAAGGTGCCAAACATAAAATATATTAGATTAAGTCTTATACACTTCTTATGCCCTTTCATAGTTCCATTTAAAATTTTAAATCTCAAAAATATTTTCCATAGTTCATTTCCTGACAAGGATTTCAATATCCATTAAACAATAAGAGCTACACCTTGAAGCTTAAAACTTTTGATTCCAAATCCTCCCAAGAATTTGGGTTCATAAGATATATACCACAAGTATCTCACACAAGTATACACAAGTATCTCACCATCTTGTGTGGCCCACCCCAGTACCATCTTAGATAGGAAATCCATTCAAGGGGGTCCTCAACCCATATTAATAACAAGGATTTTGATTTGTATAAAATTTAAAACTTGAAGAAAAACATTAAATACCCAACCTCTCATTCACTTGAGAAAAAAATGTATGATCCATCTCTAAAAATAAGGAAATATCATCTATAAACTATCTCAATCACTTCATCTTCCTTATGAAGCATAATCCCCCTTATAAGAGGCTCCAAGACATCACCCTGAAGAAGATAATAAATTACATCCAAAACTATAAAAAGAAGAGAAAAATCCAAGGGACAACATTAGATAATAGGCTTCTATAGTAAAAAAATATTATGTGAGTTACCCATTAATTTAAACCCGATTAATAACATATCAAAGTAACATTGAAACCATTCTCCTTAATTTCTAAGCAATGCCTGAGGTTCTCATCATGCGATCAATAAATATCTATTCAATTCTATCATAAGATTTATCAATATATTTGAGGGACATACAAAAATTTTACCTTGAGATCTTGACCCAATTCCTACCTTCCTAAATGGTGATAAGATTATTAAAGATGTATTTTCAATCCATAAAAATGGTTTGAATGATAAAAAAGATATCAAGTAAAGCCTTAGAGATCCCATTGGCAAAATTTTTTATAGGATATATTCTTAAAGATTATAGGTCTCCAATTTTTGATCTCACTTTTATCATCATCCATAGGAATGAGCTTAATGATGCTTATATTAATTTGGTGTCCCAAGGTCCCTACTTTCATGGCTTCTAGGAAAACATAGTCAATCTCATCATAATCCACCCCTTAGAGGCTTTATAAATTTCAACTGGAAAACCATCCCCACTAGGATAATTTTAATTTTAATTTCCTAATTCACATATCTAATTTAATTAGTAGAAAAATTCATATCCATCTCATGAGTAACCCTCCTTGATACTTTTCAAGGGACACAAGAGGCAAAAATGCCCTGCTCTTATTAATAGACTCATTAGAGGAACTATTAGAAGTAAAAAGAGTTGTAAAAATAAAAAAATGATTGCCTAACATCCCTTGGGTTATCTAAAATAATACTGGCAATATGTATTGTATAAAAATTTCCCGAATAAGTTTAGCCTTGAAAATTTTGAAAAAATACACAGTCCCCTTGTCTCATCATTTAAGCTACATTAATGTAGATCTGGCCCATTGAGTAAGATATGTTTGGTAGGACCTATGCTAAAGCTTAAAAGTAATTAATTATTTTATCATGTCATTATCATTTTGGGATTTCTATAGTTTATATCCAATATTGATCATATCTTCTTGAATCTTCATTTCTCTACTCTATTTTAATCAAGCGTTTAATTTACCAAACACCATCATAAAGTTATGGCAAGAGGTGATGCACTTATTCCGATTATTGATCACTAAAGGGAAGGAAAATAATTATTTATAATGAACCATGTGGTCCTCAACCCTTGAAGGAAATAATTATCACTTAAGTGGGTCACATTAATTTTGTACAACCCTTTCTACTCTTTCACCACTAAAATGGGAATCTAGGAATCCTCAAATATCATATCAATTGAGTGATGGTTAGAGAGTATTTAAGGGTACACATTGATAGAATTACCATTATCAATTAGAGGAAGAATAACGTGATCTCTATCAACCAAAATCTTATCTAGCCTTGAATAAAATTTATTTATCCCATACTGATTGTTGTATCATGTGTACTTAACACCCTTTTTATCTAACATTTAAACATAGGGTAACCTAACCTTAAGAACCTTTTCATAGTAAGCCACCAAAATTATTCATTACCTTTCCATTCAAAATAATGTATCCCCATCTTATCTTCATTGTCCTCAACCATATTAAAACCACCAAATGACCCAAGTGATATCCTTCATGACATTAGGGATCCAATTCCAAAGCTCAGCTCTATTTGTGTAGTCATTAGGGGCATAAAAGGAACAAATACGAAATCCATGTTCTCTAATTTTTAGTGAAACCCAAAAAACCTTGTTAGAAGGGCAAAGAAACTATAGTCAACAAAAAATTGAGCTCAATTTTGGCTAACCAAGATGGCATCTCCTCCTCTTAATTTATTGTGCTTAGTGAAAAATAATAAAAAATGGGATAGATAAAATAAAGGAAAAAGTTCAAGGCATGGTTAATATAATTGACCTATTGCAAGATAAAAAATTCAACTCTACAAAAATGTCTAATAATGACACTTATATCTTGTGCTTCTAGACCCTAACATTTCAGGCTATCACTTTTATATATTAAGGGGATGGAGCTATAAGAGTCTTATTTTCTCACGTATTCATGTACAACCTCTCGAAACATTTTGAAAATTTCTCATTCCTAATTTTCTTTCATGCATTATCACCAACCACATCCAATGCAAATTTCCTCTTCATAAAATCCTCATTAGTTACTTTAGAGGGGTCATGAGCATCAAAAACCCATTATATTTTTCATTATTTTATATCACTATTTAAGTTTGGATCCTTAATATGTAGGGTTTTGTCTACATCAATTGGAGACTCCATTTTCCCAACATTTTGGAAAGGTAATGGAGCATGTGAAGAAAAAGGAACCTCACCATCTCTTGGTTTGAAAATGGAAGACATTATTCTAATGTTTCATATAAGCTCTAAAAATTTCAATTACCTTAGTAGTAACTTATATATATTCCTTCATAGGTATATCTTTAGTTTCAATATTTTTTGCAAAAATAACTTCATACTCATCATAAATTCTAGTACTTTTTTATCAAAAAATATTCATATCTAGCTGAGGAGGAGGCAAGGCAAGGCTAGGGTAAAAATAAAATGGATGAATGATTTTAATTTATGGATGGAGTGAAAATCATCTTTGATTCACTTTAAAATAGAAGTTATGTATCAACCAATCTATCCCAGAATTAGTAGCTGTCAACTAGTTGTGTTGCAAGTGAGGTTGTCGACAAAATATTGTATTGAATAAATTCAAAATTGAAAATATATTATTTTTGGTTTAAATTAATGTATACTAAAAAAAACTTAAACACGAATAAACATTTTTCAATTTGATTTAATGCATAACCACCTTTGTGTGTAATTCTTATTAATAAAAAAGTTAAAATAAGCTTATTACAAGATAACTTGCATTGAAAATTAAGTCTAAAAATAAAAAATAAATAAATAAATTTAATTAACCACTAAGTAAACTAAAAATATACTAAATATGATGATTGTAACTCATTAATAAGATATGAACAACATGAAATAAGCATCTTCATCAGTTAAACAAACATGCACACTAGACAAGTGAAAGTCTAAAAATATAAATTATAAATAAATAAATATAAAAATATAATTTTAAATAAAATATATTCATAGTTCAATTGACTAAACATTCAGTTAACTACAATGAACTAGACTCTAACTGACACTTCTAGCTATTTTTTAGGAAATTATTACAAAGTCCAAAATTAACCAAACAACTAATTTAGTACATAGATAATTAAATAACATTAATTAACACATAAATCATAAAATAAAATAATTCTAACACTAATAATCAAGTGATCAAATTGGCATCATACTCAACATTCCTCCTTTGATGCAAAGAGCAAAAATGCATATCATCTCATTAAGTCTTCCATGAATCTACTTGTGCAATTCATTGGTGAGAATAAAAAAAATTGATATTAAATTATCACATAATCATTTAAAAAATTATTATCATTGATGAAGTCTTTAAAAAAAAAATGTTTGAGTTCAATATGCTTGGTCCTAGCATGGAAAACTAGATTCTTGGACAATTGTATTGCCCCATTATTATCAATAAAAATATGTGTTGACTCAAGTTGAGCCATTCTGAAATAAACCAAGATTATTATTATCCATAATAATTGTGTTAAAGCTGATGTAAGGGATGAATATTCAAATTTATTAAAATTTAATGTAACTATAGCTTATTTTTTTGAAGACTAAGAAACTAATCCACTTCCCAATGTGAATGAAGAACCTTTAGTTAACTTTATGTCATCAAGAGATCCTCCCCAATCTAAATATATGTATCCAATTATATATAGATATATTTATGGTCTGAAATTAATACCATTATCATAAGCACCTCTTATGTATTTGAAAATTCTCTTTACTAATTACAAATGTGTGAGTGACAGGTTACCTATAAATATATAAACTAGTAAAACCCCATAACTAATATCAGGTCTTGTCATAGTGAGATACATAAAACATCTCACCATGATTATAAAATTATTTTTATCAATTTAAATATTACATCCTCTCTCATAATATTTACTCCACTTTCAATTAGAGTGCTTGTGAACTTCGAATCTTAAAGATTGTACTTATTTAACATGTCTTGGGTATACTTTATTTGACAAATGAATAATTATTATTTATTTTGATGGAATTATATGTTAAGAAAGTAAATTATAATTCCAAGATCATCCATCTAAAATTATTATTTTATAATTTTTTTTATGTTATTCAACATCCCCATAGAGGTACCCATAACGATCAAGTCATCTACATAGAGACAAACATAAAAATATTATAACCCAATGCTTGTATGTAAAGTGTTGGTTCATTTTAACTTATTAAAAAGCATTGATCCAATAAAAAACTATATATTCTTGAGTACCAATCTCTTGGATCTTTCTTCATCCCATAAATATTCTTAAACTTATATACCCAAATAATTTTACCCTTTACCTCAAAACCTTATGGCTGCCCCACATATACTTCTTCTTCAATCACTTCATTTATGAATGAAGTTTTGAAATACATTTAATATATTTTACATAATTTATGATAAAATATAGAAATATTTAGTATTAAATTATCTTTACATACCATAGGTGAATAGGTTTCCTCATAGTCAACCCCATATATTTGTGTAAATCTTTTTGCAACTAGTCTAGTTTTTAACTTGTCAATTGTACAACCACTCTTGAGTTTGATCTTGTAGACCCATTTGGTTCTAATAAAATATTTATTTAATGGAGGATAAAATAAATTACATCTATAATTCATCTCAATTTAATTCATCTCTAATTTTATAACATCAACCCATTCTTTTGTTTAACAAGCTTCTGCATAACTTCTAGGTTCATTAGTAATAAATGATAATGCAAACATAGTATTTTCATCTTAAGAATCACCAAAAAATTAAATTATTGATGTTGAATAATTTTAATACTCTTATATTAAATCTGATCCAACATTTTATTGGTTGGATGTGGATTCAACAACTGTTTGTTCTTGCTTGGAGTTGATATAAATGGATGACTAATCACTTGTGAATAGATAGTATTGTTTCCTATTGAACTAGAAACATGTGTGGGACTTTGTAAGCCCTAAAAATAAAATTAAATAGGATGAAACAATTAAATTATGAATTTTTTTATCTATATTATTATAATAACCACACATCTCATTTAAAAAAATTACAATCCCTAGAAATAATTATAGATTTACTAGTAGGATTATAAAATTTGTATGCTTTACTTTCAACACTATATATTATGAAATTATGATCAATAATATTAGGATCAAGATTTGGGAAAAAATAAATATCTTTTATTTTACCATTTACATGACTTATGGTTATTTTCATGATTCCATTTCCTTCATCTTAGATGTAATTTTCATATCCCAATTTCGCTTGGCTTTTGAAAGAATCATCTAACTTGTTGAAACCATATTTGTGAATCGTCATGTGATTTGAGAAACCTAATCCAAGAGACAAAAAAAATATTTCCATCCTATAGTGTATTAATACATGTGATACAATAATCTAATAATTCTTGAGCATCACTTTGTTTAACTTTAAATTATTTCTTTTCATTCTCTTGATTAGCTTGATTCTTAGATGCTAGTATCCTATAGTATTTTATCATGTATTAATTTTTAGAAATATGACAAGTAAAATATCTCTTGATTTTACCTATAATCTTAGCTTCAATTTATTATTTGAATTTGAATTTTTTAAAATCCCTTGATTATAATTTTTATTATCTTCTTTGGTATTTAAAAACCTTGCCTTGGTTTCAAGGGTTTATTCTACGTCATATACTAGATCTTTTGCATATAGTCTCATCTTATCCTCATGGGATAAGATATAACCTAGTAATTCATAAAAACTTATGGTGTTCATGTATTTACACTCTTCAAGAGTGATCATGATATGCAACCATATTTGACTTAAATATCTCTAAATATTTCTTACTATACCACTATCTTGTATAATTTCTTCACAAACCCTCATTCTATGCACTAAATTATTTATGATTATGCAATAATATCCTACACATTCAAAATTTGACCTTTTGAAATTCTCAAAATTAATTTTAAGAGTTTGTATTTTTGATTCTATTACCTAAATAGAGCCTTGATATGAATTATCCAAGGTATTTCATGCCTTATGTGAATTTTTACATCCTACAATTCTTGGATAGATGCTTGGGTCTAGGACACTTTGAAGATAGAATAAAGCTTGTGTATCCACCTTTTCTTCATCATTTTTTGTTATTTTTATATCTTGTGTCAATGTGTTCTAATATTTAAGTGGTGTGTACCATAGCTAAAATTATCACAAACTCCTTTTAATAAATCAATTCCTTTCAAATGATCTCTCTAATACTCAAAGTTTTCACCTTTGAAAATAAGATTATTGATGGAAGCAAATCTCACTGAAGCCATTGTTTCTTCTGATAATGATTTGAAACTCTTACAAACCATTATTTAACAATAATTTGACACCCAATTAATTTTTTGAATATATGGATGGAGTGAAAATTAGATTTTATTAACTCTAAAATTGAATTTATGTATTAACCAATCTATCGTAGAATACTAGTTGTATTATAAGTGAGATTGTTGATTAAAAAATGTAAAAAATAACTTAAAAATTATAAAGATATGCTTGATGGTATAAATTATTGTATAACTAAAATAAAATAAAATCTTAAACATGCAATTTTTTTTCCTAATTTAAATTAATGCACCAATTACATTTGTGTGCAATTTTTATTAATAAAAAAGCTAAAATAAGATTATTACAAGGTAACTCACATTAAAAGTTAAATCTAAAAGTTAAAAAAAATAAAAAACTAATCAATAAGTAATAAAAAATATATTAAATATGATAAGTTTAAATTGATGATAATATATGGACATCATGTAAGAAGCCTCTTCATCAGTTAAGAAAACATGCACACTAGACAAGTGAAAGTATAAAAATATAATTCTAAAAATATAAAATATAAAAATATAAATCTAAAAATGAGAACTCCAAAAATATAAGATTGAATAAAATAAATTTAGATCTAAGTTAACTAAATATTCAATGAACTACAATGAACTAGACTCTAATTGACACTTCTAGCTATTTTTTAGGAAATTCGTGAAAAGTGTCTAAAATTTAAAAAATGACTAATTTATGACATAAATTAATTGAAAAATTGACTTTTTATAACAATAATAATCAAGTGACATAATTGGTATCATACTCAACAATGAATTGGATGGTAAAGAATAAATTTATGCAAGACCAACCAAATCTTCACCATCAACCATAGGTAAGGTAGGAGCCTTATCCAAAACCATGTTAAAGACCACCACCTTCCATAAGAACACTAGGGACATATATACAATTAAAACTTAACAAAGTGTTAGAGGATAGAGGGACATCATGAAGAGACCTCTCAAGATCTGAAACAGTCTAGGTATTATGTAAAATAAAGGGGGAGTATTTTCTGAGCCTTAAAAACCTTGAAATAGAGCACGTGCATTTTTCATTTTGAAGTTTAATAATAAGGGTTTTAGGGGGAGTATTAAAGGGATTCAGATAAATCAATAATCAAGCTTTCATGTGAGAAAGAAAAATGTTATATTCTTCAACATACATGAAGTCATAGAGGGGTTTGAGAACTTGAGATAAAAGGTGCAAGAATTAGATTGATGCATTAAAAATTCCATCCACTTAGGCACCATTTACCAAAATAAGTTTTCCCATTTCATTTTAGGATCCCAAGGTAAGGGTTTTTAAATTAACCTACCCATATTTCATAAGGGTCTTGAAATTTCCATCTTATACATATTCAATTTTATAAATAAAATGAGAAAGACACTAGACTATAACATTGGGTAAAAATTAACATACATCCCAAGATTTACCCCTCACACAATAAAAACTCAATCATCAAAAAACTTCCTAGAAGGTAAGTCATTTTTGTTTAAATAGGCAAAGAAGATACCCACATTTTTAATTATTATCTCTACCTTGTTTAACACATATACCATGGCAAGGTTATGGTTAGAGAAGAATTTTTTCCAGAGGGCTTACTTGGTACATAGTCATCCTCATATCTAGCTCAATTCAGTTCTGCCCTCTCTTCATTACTATAAACATATAACTAAGCATTGGTCAGGATATCCACACAAGACTCTTCTCACAACACATTCTTGAAGAACTTTTATTAACATCTGAGTTATGTCTATCTTCAATATCTCTAATCTCAACATTAAGGCTTCCATCATTTGTGCCTAGTCTACTATCATCCACCTTGGTTGCTATAGTGACTTCTCCCATTGTGAGAAGCATAAAAAATATAACCTAAAGTTTAGGATAAAGATATAACCTCTCTCCCAAAAGTAATCTTGGCCAAAAAACAAGTGAAACAACTTTTAAAACAAAAATAAAAAATAACCCAACAAGCAAGCACATAATTAACACAAAAAATGAGGCAAAAAGTAAACATGGACTAAGAAAACACTAATAAAAAAAGTGCATATGATTAAGACACACGAAAATGAAGCTTTAAGTGTTCTCTTGGAAGATGGATTTTCATTTCCCAAAGTATAGAGCTTCAATCTCCCTCTCCCTACTATTATTTATTGATTTGAATAATCTCTTAGTTCAGTCATATGATGTCTTTCTTGGAAGACCATATATTAATCAAATGAGAGTATTTACCTCAAAGTTACATCAATGATTAATTATTTTTCATCATGATCAAGTGATTACTATTTATAGAGACATTTATTATTTTTTAGAGCAATTTAAAAATGAATTTTTTCTTAAATATATGAAGACAAACATTCAATCATAATACCTAAAATAAATGAGCCTTATATTCCATAATCTAATGTCCCACTTATGAAAGGTGTAATTGTCATATCCTCCTATGCCTATACAAATAACAATGCTTAAAAATGATCCAATATTTCAAGATAACATTTAGATAAGGGAACATACTATTATATAAGGAGGTGCTATAGATAATATTTGTTATTACAATGATGATTGCACTAATGATAAAAATGATGTTGAAAATGCATTATCTTTCTTAGACTCATGGGAACCTCAACATCTCTATCATAGTCATGATAATGTAATTGTTTCAACTTATATAAGGAACTATGATCACTTGATGTTTATTATATTATTAGTTAGATTTGTTTCAATAACCACCCATGATTGTGTATGAAATCTTTTTTATTTCCTCTTCATAGTTTGATTTTTGTTTACTACCATATTTTTTACCCTTTTTCCTTATTTTATTTATTTGCTTAAATATTCTTTTTTCTTCTGTTTGTTGTAAGGATTTTTGGATTCTCATTTATTCCTTAAAATTATCTTATTTATTCACCCATTTGTGTATTTTTTTGTTTCCCATTTGTTACTTATTTCCTATATTTTTTTGCTTGATCTTGTCTAAAATTTGAAGTTACATTATTCTTTTCATACACTTTTCATGATCATTATGTTACTGGTTTTCTTCTCAAGTTTGCATTAATTTCATATTTTATTTAGGTCCCTATAATTCATTTTGTTTTAATTTTATTTTTTATCCTCTCTGGTTAGTTATTTATTTTTATACAGACCTATTATTATAGCCTTTACCTATCATACATTGTGTTTTATTTCTATTTGTTTGTCACCCTTGCCTTTTTTTTTGTGTCCCATCCCAAAATCATATGTCAATTTCCACATGATGACAAAAAAATTATTTAGGAAACATGGCCCAAAGTGCATATATTTCTAATGCAAGTTGTAGGCCACTAGGAATCCCTTTTATTTCTTATTCTTCACTTATATTCTCTTATTTGTTTTTATGATTGGCTGACTTCTTTGTTTTTTTCATGTCTTCTAAATTTCCTTTTCCTTTATTTTGTTGAACTTTGGTTGGAATAAAATTTGGCATATTATTATAACAAGACACATTTGGTGTTCATTATTATTTACCTATTGATAGTGTTTATATTTATTATACATACGATACTAATGATATTATCAAGATAGATATAGGATTTGTATGAAACATGTATATACACATGATAATGGATTCATAATATATTGGGGCACCTTTCATGCTTGATTTTAGGTGAATATGTTGGTGTCACTTTAGATTATTTCAGTCATGATTTTGTTTATCATAAATTGAGTTTTCATTTGATATTATATATTTTGATCTATCTTTCCTATTGCATGTACCTTTATGTGCTTAGTGATTTCATGTATGCTCAAATTCCTATTATAATTTACATGACCTAAGTGTTTCTTTGTGTTTGGTTACATAAATACTTTTCTTGTTATATATCTATATGATTATAGTATATATGATGTGTTTGATCTATGTAATTACTATTTGGCATGTCTTACACATTGATTCTACAATTGATGTATGTTCCTTACTTAAATATGTATATTATGTATATACTATCATTGTTTGCTCTATGTGATTTTATTATTTCTTACACTAACTCTTCTTGTGTTATGTTTATTATATTATATATATATATATATATATATATATTATATATATATATATATATATATATATATATATATAATCTAAGTGCGACATTTTTAATGCTTAAAATGTGCTACTTTCTTACTTATGTATAATATGTACATAATATTGTTTACTATGTGTGTTATGTTTTTTCCCTATTTAATTTGTGAATTCCTTTATTTAAAAGTTAAATATTCATGTGGGGCCTTCAATTATGGCATATATAACCCTAAATCAAATTGGGTTTGTTGCAATTATGTTTAAGTGGATTTATATGGCCTCATTAAATCCATTCAATTTGTTGAATGAGACACTCAATTAGGGAATATCAAGCCCTAAATCACATTAGGTTATCATAATTATGCTTAGGGGATTGATATGCCCTAATTTTATCCCCCATGAAACCAATTAAGTGATTGGTTACAAGAGGCACTAAATTATGGGATATCAAGTCCCATATAACATTTGATTGTCACAATTATGTTTAGGGGCTTTATATGCCCAAATAGCATCTCCCATGCAAAAAATCAAGTGATTGGTTGAATGAAGCACTCAATTAGGGAAAATTGAGCCCAAAATGACATTAGGTTTTTGAAATTGTGTTTAGGGGATTGATATGACCTATTTTAGGCCCCTCATAACCAATCAATAGATTAGTTAAGTAGGGCATTCAATTAGGGCATATTGAAAGGTTGTTGTAATTAGGTTTAGGGGCTTAATATGCCCTAATTATGTCCCAAATGTAACCAATCAAGTGATTAGTTGAACATGGCACTCATTTAATGAATAACAATTCCCAAATGACATTAAGTTATTGAAATCAAGTTTAGAGGCTTGATATGACCCAATTGCATTCCTCATGCAACCAAGCAAGTGATTGGTCAAATGAGGGAATTTATTATGGAAAATATAGCACAAAATCACATTAGGTTGTGGTAATTATGTTTTAAGGGATTGATATTCCATAATTTAGTCCCCTATATCCCCCAATTTAGTGATTGGTTGAATGAGGCACTGAATTTAGGTATGTCAAGCCCTAACTGACATTGGGTTGTCAAATTTATGTTTAAGGTAATGGTATACCCTAAATACATCCCACATGCAACCAATAAAGTTATTGGTTTAATGAGGCACTCTATTAGAGTATAACAAGACCCAAATAACATTAGGTTATCAAAATTATGTTTAGGGGGCTCTATATGCCCTAATTTCATCCCCCTTGAAACCAATCAAGTGATTGGTTAAACGGGGAACTCAATTAGATAATTTGAGCCCCAAATCACATTAGGTTGTCATGATTATGTTGAGGGTGTTAAATATGCCCTAATTTCATTGCCCCAAGAAACCAATCAAGAGATTGGTTGAATTGGGCACTCAATTAGAGAATATTGGGTTTGAAATCACATTAGATTATAAAATTTAGGTTTTGGTGGATATATTTGATTTAATTGAGTGCCCCATGCAGCTAATGATGATTATAATTTAGTTGTAAAATAAATTAATGTTAAATATAAAAACAAATTCACCTTTAGGGACAACCAAATGTCACCCCTAAAGATGGACATAAAGACACACATAAATTTTACCTAAATTCATGAATTAAGTCATCCCAACATCACCTTTGAAAGTCCCATATGTTGTTTGTAAATGCACCCTATGTCATTATAGAGACACATAAATGTCTTATCTAAAAAACACATTAATGTCACTTATAAAGTCACACCAAAGTTGCCTTTAAAGTTACCCTAATATTTCTTACTTATGTTAAGTTTTATAAACTAGAGATGGTTCCAACATGTGACTTTGAATCCAAATTAAGGGCTCTAATTTTTACAAAGAAACCCCTAGGAAAATTCAAGGTGACTTTAGAAGGAAACTTTAAATGGTTTAAATGTTATACTGAATATTTTTTGTTTGATAAACAGTTCTAAACTATACATGTCAATTAAATGTATTTGTCAGTTTATGGAGTGTGAGAACAATAGAGAGAATGACATGCAAAATAAATTATCTCATTATATAATGGTTAATGAAATTAGGGATTAGAGAAAGATAGGAGCTGTTTAATTATTATAACTAAAATCATCCCCCTTCTACATAGTTAAGGTAATGCAATAGTAAGAAGGCCTCAAATTGATGATATTTCAACATATATTTAGTTATGATGTTAAATATATGGATTTATAGATAAAACATAGAGACATTTTTAAATAATATTTACAAATATGCAATGTAGTTTTCATGAATGTGTTTGAAAAGTTTTCATAAATTGATAATTGCTTTCATTATATTGGAAATTTATTGAAGGATTTATGTATTTTGTGTTTAATGTATTGAAATTTTATCATGAGTATTTATTTATGTTTATATTTTCACTTAAAATATTTTATATCAATGACTAATCCCCTTAGTTAAAACACTATTGTATCAGTGTTGTGTATATGTGTACATGGCACATGTGCCATCTTGATGCTCCCATGCACACTAAAAAAATTAGTCTTCCAGAAAGAGAAAAGTTAAAAAAATTGGATCATAAAATTTTTACCCAATAGAGAACACAATCAAAACCAAAATGTAATGCAATACTTGAACCATAAGTCAAACATTAAAAAGATGGAGCTTTGGATGATATGATAACTCTTTTATTTTCTCATCCTTCTAGTCATATTTATGATCATGATCATATTCAACAAGATAATGACAATGAAAATGATGGTGTTAATATTATGAATGAATCTTGTAAATTTTTTAACAAAGAATCACTTAATGGTGGTAAATAGGTAAATGTAGAGGATAAGGGCATTGATTGTATTAAAAAACTAACATAAAATCCGTTGTTCAAAGTTGAGAAGGATAGAACAACAATGTCAAATGCCACTTTAGCATTGATGGAATTGAATGTTAGATTTATGTGGAAAAATGTTAGTGTAACAAAAATACTATTTTTTAATTTTTTTTTGTGAAATTATGATTTCATCTTATAAATGTTGTTCTTAATAGATATGTTAATTCTAAAAATTATGCATGTTTCTAAAAAATGTTCTTATACTTGTGCAATTTATTAAAATAATCTTTTGTACTTGAGGAAAACATAATTCCTACATCACATAGGGTAGAAAAAAATCATCTTCCTCAGGCATTCAATATGACAAATATAATGTACACACCAATTTACATACTATTTAGGAATAAGTTTAAAAATATGGACAAAAAAGGGCCTACCCATGGACATATTTTTCCTAAAAATTGAAAAATCTCAAATTTTGAAGATTATTTGAGATGGATACATTCAAAATTTGAAGATGGTATAAGAACATGAATTGTAGAATTCTAAGTCTAATTTCAAAAAAACTATTTAAAAAAAATTGTTAAGTATAAGTAGGTCAAACATATAAAATTTGAAGAGGAAACTTTTTATAAAGAAAACAAAGTAGATAGTCGTCCATATGGTGTAGCCTTTTTATAACAAAGTTTAGTATTTTTCAAAACCCTTTTGTGGAAATTTAGTTAAGATCATCTAGTTTGTGTCCTATATTTTATTAAATTTTTTTAATGAATATATTTTTTAATTAATTTTACAAGTAAATAAATACTAAAAATTGACAAAAAGTAGATAGATGGTCGTACAACCTCCACAACTACCTCTGAAGAAATGGAAATTAGTTTTTTTTAATGCATATAGAATTAGCCTAGTTTTTGACCATATATATATTTTTTCACACTTGGATCAATGAAAAAAAATTAAACATATATAAGCATGTATGTTTGTGGCATGTAGTGGCCTAAAAAAAGACAATTAGAAATCAACATAGATATAAATCTTAGAATAGTCCAAAAATTATAAAAAACATATATTTGGAAAGAGGAGAGAATGTTTGTTATTGTGGTAATAATTTTATGAATTGGCTCATTAAAATGCATAGTGAATTTGGTGATGAAAGTTAAATTTTATTATTTTATGTCAAAGATCTTAGGTTTGACTATGTGTTGATAGGTCTAAGCCTTTGGGCTGAGAATCCAAGCCATTTCCAAGCCAAAAGGCTTGGATTTTTAATTCAAACATAACATAGCATGTACACACTATATCACATACATGTTATGTTGACATTCCACATAAAAACAAAGATATATATATATATATATATATATATATATATATATATATATGTTTATGTTTATGTTTATATCTATTCACATTCATTATTTTATATTTTATTTTAAAGTGGAGTATCAATAGATATACTATAACAAAAAAGACATAATTGATACAATGATGCAATTTTAGTGCATTCACACATGTGAACATAATTTAAACTACATATAGCATGATTTATGGTTTAACGAGGCATAATTTCATTAAAAAATGAATGAAAGAGTCAATTGTTTCAATGGTGGAGGCAATTAGGGGCAATTTGGACCCCTTGCATGCAATTGTGACTATATGATGTGATTTGGGGCTAAATTAGCTTAGATTTCTTGACATATGTAGTAAATGAGTGAATTGGTGCAATCAGTGATTGAATTTGAGCAAAATTGAGCATCGTGAACCTAATTTTGACTATAAAGGATGTAATTAGGGGCTCTCAACCCCAATATCATAAAAAATAAACCAAATAGTCCATTAGGTTAATTCAAAGGCAATCGAGGGTAATTTAAGCATGTTTAATATAATTGTGACTATAAAATGTGATTTGGACCTTAATCAACTCTAATTTCATCAAAAAAAGAAGAAAAAAATCATTTGATTCAATGATAGATGCAAGTTTGACATGTATAAGAAGTAGTTTAAGGCTGGATAGACTCCAATGTCATCATGTAATGAATGAAATATTCAATTAGTTTAATTATGAGGGTCATTAGGGTCAATATGATCCCCTTAAACCTAATTATGACTATAGAATGTGATTTTAGGATAAATTATCTTTGATTTCATTATAAATTGAACTAATTATTCAAATGCTCCATTCAATGACATGATTCTAGAAAAATTGAGCCACATTCAAATGTAGTTTGAATTGTATATGATGTGATTTTGAGTAAAATTGACCCTAATGTCATCATATAATGACCCAAATGGTTGATTCATTTAATCAAGGAGGAAATTGAGGCTAATTTGGGCCCCTTAAACCTAATTGACAAGAGTAGGACGCGGTTTAGGGATAAATTAGCTTCGATTCTATCATGAATTGATCTAATTAGTCAATTGGTGTAATTACAAACATGATTTGGGATAAATTGAGCCATGTGGACCTAAATTATGGGTTATGGTTCATGGATCTATAATTAGTTGATGTACGTTAGATGAAATTGAACCCCATGAACCTAATTTTAACTATATAAGATGTGATTTAGGGGTAAATTGACCCCAATATCACAACAAGATAAAGTAGATAGTCCACTAATTAAACCATGAAGGAAATTAGGGCCAATATGAGCTCCTTGAACCTAAATAAAAGAGGAAGACATTATTTGGAGATAAATTAGTCATGAATTAATCCAATTATTCAATTGGTGTAATTAGAGATGTGATTTGGGCCAAATTGATCCATGTGAACCTAAATTATGGCTCAATCAATTGTATAGGATGCAACATATGGATTAATCAACCCTTTAATTATATCAAAAATCTAAATACAGAGGTAATCAGGGATAATATGAACCCATTAAACCTAAATGAAAGTATAGGATGTGATTTGGGGATAGAAATTAGCTCATATTTCCTCACATGTCTAGCCAATTAGTTGATTGTTATAATCAATGATGTAAGTTGGATGAAATTCAACCCTATAAACCTTTTTTTGATTATATAAGATGTAATTTGGGGGTCAATAAACCCCACTATTATGAAACCCTAATCCAAATAGTCCACCTATTCAATCATGAAGGAAATTAGGGTCAATTTGAGCCCCTTCAACCTAATTACAAGCATATGACATGATTTAGGGATAAATTACCTATGATTATGTCATTAATTGATCTAATTAGTTAATTACTATAATTAGAGACTTTATTTGGGCCATATTGAGCCCTATGAATCTAAATTATGGTTTTAGATTATGATTAGTTGATGCAATTTGAATGAAATTAAACCTCACGAACCTAATTTTGACTATATAAGATGTAATTTTGGGGTAGATCGACATCGATATCTTAATAAAATAAAGAAAATAGTTCAACAATTAAATTATGAAGGAAACTAGGGTCAATTTGGGCCCCTTAAACCTAACCAGATAAGATCAAGATGTGATATTGGGTTAAATTAGTCATAAATTGATCTAATTAGTCAATGAGTGTAATTAAAGACATGATTTGGGCATAAATTAGTCATGAATTGATCTAATTAGTTAATTGGTGCAATTATAAATGTGATTTGGGCTAAATTGAGCCCCATGAACCTAAATTATGGCTTAATTAATTATATAGGATGCAACAATGATTAAATCAACCCTAAAATTGTCTTACATCACATAACCATATAATATAATAATATAACATATGATTGTATCACATAATATAATCATATATCATAACAATATATATATATATATATATATATATATATATATATATATATATATATATATATAGCTATATATAGTGTACATAGCTATAACAGTGTACATGTTATAACACACACATGCTATAACATGTACAATAACATGTACACATTATAACACATACAAGTTATTGACACAATATACCAAAACATTTTTTCCAATGTTTACTTTTAGGGTATTTCAAGAATTTTGACCCCACTTACATTCTTTATAAGATTATAGACTGTTCACAATGAAGATAAAAGGAATCAAGTTATTCTATGGGACACCATCAAAAGGAATCAATTTGTTCTTGTCGAGTCATGGTTATTATTCAAGGAAGAGGAAGCAATTAAATCACAAAACACATAGGCAATTACAAAATTTGAGAGAAAAATAAAAGGTACAAATTCAAACATTTCACTCAAGACAATGTAAAAACACCATCCATAATGAACCAAATGTTGTAGATAATGATGAAAATGACAATGATGAATTAAATAATGATGAATAATATCTATCTAAATGTCTAGATTATGTTGTAAGACCACATTTAAAGTATAAAGTTTTTGATTTTTTTGATGATGAATCTATGCATGATGATTTAGCCCCTAACAATGAAGAAATTTTCATGGTAACACATAATGATAAAATTATCAATGAAGAAAATACCATGGAAATACTAAACAATGAATTAATAATGAATAAACTAGTAGTGAACATAATAATTTTGAAACACTCTCTTAAGAAATTCCATCATTATAAAAACCTCCAAGGATTGTGCATAGAAAAGGTAAGTACTTAATTGAAGTTGATGAAAATATTTTGAAAATTATGCATAACAAAATGTTTGACTGCCATTCAAGAAGACCAACTAAAATTTTTTGGGATAATTTCTTTGGAAAATTAGATTTTGATAGTCAAAAATGTTAATTGTTTGTCTCATTGATTAAATTGATTAAGATGTGACCTAAAATGTACACCCTAAGACTAAGAACATCTAACATGGATGGTGAAAACATTAAAATTGTTGAAAATATACATGATTTCTATCATATTGTAGGCATCACATCATGTAATAAATATTGTAATGCTACCCAATGTATAATTACAGCTTGTGCAGTAAGTTGTCAAACAAGGAAAAAACATGTAATTTCAAATACTAGCTAAGCATTGAACATAAATAAATAAAAATTAATGAAAGAGATAGGAATATACCAAAGACTTATAATGTCAATACTAATGAGATATATGCATTCTTTGGTAGACTTACATGAAAGGACAAGGCTATAGCCAATGCTCTTAACGATTTACTTGTACAATTTTAGAAAGATAATACAAGAGTTTCACCTAATATAAGAGATGTAGTGAAAAGAAGAGTTAGTTCTCATAACCATGAACTGCATCCAAAACATTTATTGGATATGATCCAAATATAATTGTACTATTTTTTATGGAAAAACATCCATAAATTTATATTAGTCAAAGATATTTTGAGATGGTCAAACCCTTTTTTGTATAAATAAACCACATATGCACCACTTGTTGTTATAGGTAACATATTGATTTTTCAATACACTATGATATTTTTTGCCATATATATTTTAATTTGCATACTGACAACATTTTACAGGAGTGTGGCTTAGAAGTTACATCAAAATGATCTAGAGAATTTATACCAACCATTTTTCGTGAATGACTAGATGGAAAGTTCTTTTTATAACAAAGCATGTTTGGATGGAAATTACAACATTTGTGGTGGATTGCCAAAATTGAAAAAAATGTATCCATGAGGAGAGTACAAGTGTAATTGGATATTAATTAGTTGGTTTGAGTAAATACAAATATGTGACTTATCAATTAAAATATGGAAAATAATCTAAAAGGTATGAGTTTGTTACAAAATAGATATCTGTTTCAAAATTTATGGTCAAATTTAGGGAGGAAATTGATAATGAGTATGCAGTCTACACAAATAGGGCTAGATCGTTGGATTAACATTTCAAGATAATCAAGGACATATTCCCACTTGGTTATATTATTTTAGTAGTCAAATTTGTTGATAATTACATATTCAAACCATAAATTGAAGTTTAGTCATAATATTACAAATCAATACATATTTTCATATTTATGTATATAACATTCATGTATGCACCTGATAGTACAAATCAAGATAAAAAATTATTAAGGGAGTACCATTTCTATGTTAGTGATGATTGATCACATTGTACAAAGTATGTGCAAGGTTCTTTTGAAATTTTACTTTGGAAATTTGACCAAGAGGAACATTACTTTCAATCAACATTACATTTGGTTATACAATTACACATTGCAATTCAATAATGCACAAAGGTTTTAATGGTTGAGTAAGATACATGTTACCATTGGCATATAACATTTTTGGAGTTTCACTAAGGTTGGCCATATAAAAGGGGAACATGATGCTGCTAAAGCATGTGTAAAATAATTTGTTGTAAGAGAGGAGTTGAAGTTTCAATATGGTGTTGTTTTGACTAATGAAAAAAACATTATTGAATGGTGTAATTAAAAAATGGGCCACGATGCTCAAGAAAATTCTAATGTTCATAGATGTTTTTGGTTGATGAAAAAAGAATAGTTGGAAAATTATGAGGATTGTATGACTATAATGGGATTAAGTGAGCTCCACTCATTTATTAACTCAAATTGAGGTTATTAGACTATTCATATGAGACACTTGGCATGTTTTCATTTTTCATGCATGGACTTTTTTTAGAATGAGTATGAGTCACAAGAGTGGGTGGATGAATGGAGATATAGACCTATAATTCCAATTAGCACATATCAAGTTCCACCAGTATTACAACTTATAGATATGACATCACCACATGATTTGACCATGTCTATGATCCAGTGCAACCAGGTAGAAAATTAATCATTATGTACTATTTATTCTCATTATCTATCTTGATAGTGTCATTTAAAATTATTTTAAATATGATACAGGGAATGTTTTTATAGTTATTAATGATGAGGAAAATGAAGAAGGAACACATTACTATTATGTCAATGTGTAGAGGAAACTAAAAAATTGACTTCTTTGATCATAGATAGAGAAAATATTAACTATCCCACTAGGTCGGTGGTAGTCACTAAAACTTGGATTTGATGATAACTTGTCAAAAAATAGATGTATGGTTGTTTGAATATCTTGAAACACATAGGAAGATACTACACTATTCAAATTTTGTTCTTGTATTTTTTTTCAAATATCATGGGAGGGCATTAAATAAGAATATATGAAAAATTTGTGAGTCAGACCATGAACCTATTCTTGCTACTATCAAGAGTAGAGAAGATCCCAATGGTTCTTTGGATTGAAATTATAAAGAATATTATAGATGTATTTAATTTTACTAATTTTTATTGATTTTGTCGGTAGTACATATAAATTTGATGTGGTAGAAAAACACTATTCATGAAACATTATTCATAGGTACTATTCATTGATGATGTGGTAGACACTATTCATCCTAGTGAGGTGTCCACAACACTATTATTGAGTATTTAGGTGAAATGGGTCAAAATTATTATGCAGGGACAAGAAAAAATGGTCAAAAAGAGAATCAATGATCTTTTGGAGGTTTGTGATGATGGAAGAGACAATATCTATTATTCTAAATTGGTATCTCCTTTATATTTTTTACTTTCTATGAAAGGTGGTGCCAACTTTCCAAGATGATTTAACTTTGGTCAAAGATGACTCCATGGAGCATGTGGCATATCATTTCCCTAGGCCTCACCTTGTCTCTTGACAAGATTCCCTCTATGTGAAGGAGTGAGACAAATTTTAGGCCCCTTTGTGTTTCTTGCAGTCATTATTCCTTATAAAATCTATATATGCTTGTATTTAATTTGATTTAGTTAGGCTAGGTTGGGAATGGGGAAAATTTGTGAGAATAAGATTTGAGGATAAGATTGAAAGCCTATTAAAAGCCTCCTTAGCTTGTGAATGCCATGTTATGTATATGGTGAGAGATAACTTGTTCAATCTTTTGTAATTGTGAGGATTATTTGATTAATGTAATGAGAATTATGTGATGAATTTATGAGAGGATTTATGATATTGTTTATGTGATTGAGAGGAATATGTATTTATGAATCCATTATGTGGTTTGAGGCCACATGAATTGGTATTAGAGCAAGTTTTGATTCCTTGGGAGAGATTGTGAAGAGAATTTGAGAGAGAAAGTAAGATACATGTGGAGAGGAGAGTGTTGGATTGATAGAATGAATGTGTGTTTTGTTTTGTAGGTTATGAAGATGTAAAAAAGGAGTGGAAAAA
The DNA here is from genome assembly GCA_037957365.1 of Torreya grandis. Classification (NCBI taxonomy): domain Eukaryota; kingdom Viridiplantae; phylum Streptophyta; class Pinopsida; order Cupressales; family Taxaceae; genus Torreya; species Torreya grandis. Next base: position 127,490 of record JARHVA010009312.1, read on the forward strand.
TTCCATAAATTAAAGAATGGGAGAAGAAGTTGAAGACTTGGGATAGATTATTGCTGTTGTTGATGGCAAGGATTGAATAGAGTGAAACTAAAGAAGAATAGGAGATGATGTGGGAGATTGTAGACTTATTAAGGGTAAATGTGGATTCATTGATAAGAGAAGTAGCAAAATGGAAGAGTGAATATTGAATCTATGAAGATGTCTAAAGAGAATAAAAAATAATCATGCAAGAGGATATGGAGGTGATTCTTGTTAAATAAAGAGTTGAAGACATCCATGTGGAGGATGAGGGAGAAAAGAGTGAAGAATTTTTCAACCATTAAGATTTTCATGAGAGTGTATATTTCAGCCTTGAAGAGGTGCATGTGAGTGAAAAGATCAACCAAGAGGAGTTGCATGTTTCTATGGTGGAAACTTTGAATGAAGAGGTTATGCAAGTTAATGCATAAGAGGATTTCTTGGTGGAGTTTTAGCCATGTGTAGGGGGTGGTATTAATGTTATGGAAGATGATATAAAAAATATGGGATTTATTTTTAATGGAGCATTGGCAGCCCATAGTGAAATTGAAGAGCATGAGGATCATGCTGAAATTGATTCAAAAGATTTGTATGTTTCTTGTGAAGATACATTGGGTGTGATTTTTGTGAAAGAGAATGCACATATGAAAGAGTTTTATAGCATGCCTTTGGAGCATGTTTAATTTATTTAGGCAATTTTTTCCCCCTAATATATGTGCATGTGATGAGACTATAGAGGATGATGATACAACCATGAGTTAAAAACTGTAAGTGGTTGTAGTATATGATGTTGTGGATGATCCAAAAAGTGGTTGGATGAATGAATAAATCCAGGTGAGGTTTTGGTGGTGGTGGAAGGTTAGTGGTGGGATAGATCTCACATGGGTTGATAAGATGTGTGATATATAATCTTGGAGGAGGAGGTTAGTTTTCCATGGTATGATTCATCCCACATATGAGATGATTTAGATATGGTTAAGCCATTAGTGGAGGAGGACAATTTTAGCTTCAGTTTTAGATGGGATGTGTGATCCTATGAGTATGGTTTTGGGTGGGTGTCATACCATGAGTGTTTGTGGTGGGTTGGATCCCATAGATGCATCCATTAGGATATAAATGAGATATTGGAGGAAGTGGACAATATTAGGGCTAGTACGTAGATGTTAAAAGTGGAGAAGGAAAAAGGATATTCTCTAGGTGCACTGGTGTGTTGGAAGAGGATGTCATGGTCATTAGCCCACATGACCAAAAGAGTGGTTCTACCACTTACCCCATCTATGTGATCAAGAGATCACATTATCTACCTTAGGTGTCTGATGCAAGAGCATCCCAAGGATCGATCAATCTTGCACCAACCAAAAATAGAGTGGTGTGCTTTTCCTTTTTTTTAGAATAAATAGCAAGGATACAATCATGACAACTCATAGGATATAAGTTTATTTCAATTGGAGGAGAATGATGCAGTAAAAAAACACTATTCATGAAACACTATTCACATGTACTATTCACTAATGATGTGGTAGACACTATTCATCCTGATGAGGTGTCCACAACACTAATATTGAGTACTTAGGTGGTAAGGGTCAAATTTATTATGTAGGGACAAGAAAGAATGGTGAAAAAGAGAATCAATTATATTTTGGAGGTTTGCGATGATGGAGGAGACAATATCTAATATTCTAAATTGGTATCTCCTTTATCTTTTTGATTTTACATGAAAGATGGTGCCAAATTTCCAAGAAGCTTTGCCCTTGGTTAAAGATGACCCCATGGAGCATGTGGCATATCATTTCCTTGGGCCTCACCTTGTCTCTTGATTAGACTCCCTCCATGTGAAGGAGTGGGATGAATTTTGGCCCCCTTTGTGTTTCTTTCACTCATTCTTCATTGTAAAATCTATATATGCTTTTATTTACTTTAATTTAGATAGGATAGGTTGGAAATGGGGTGAATTTGTGAGAATAAGCTTTGGTGATAAGCTTGAAAGCCTCCTTGGCTTATGAATGCCAAGTTATGTACGTGGTGAGAGATAACTTGTTTAAGTTTTTGTAATTATGAGGATTATTTGATGAATGTAATGAGAATTATGTGATGAATTTGTGAGAGGATTTATGAGATTGTTTATGTGATTTATAGGAATATGGATTTGTGAATCCATTATGTGGTTAGAGGCCACATCAAAATTTAATTTTTAATTACTTAATAATAATTTTTTTGTAGGTTAGTGGTACCAAATAAGATTCTAAATTCATGCGATTGGCACTGTTAGTAAATAATTTGATATTCTTAAAGCTAAGAGAAGCTGAATAAAATACTCAATTATTATAGAAAGGGCATTCTTGAGGCCATAATTAGTAGTGGGTATCTTAATAAAGTGTGATGGGAGGACAAGAGCTTAGTTATAAGAATTATCTAGCACCTCAGGCATGTTGGTAGCACCAATTTGTAGCCATGAAGCACCAGAGGTAGAGTTTTCCAACTATCACTTCAACTTTAACAACATTTATTGTCAATGTTTCCATGATCCTAAAAAAATAGTTAAAACACACATCTGAGTGGATTTGGACTTCATGGTCATGGGATCATGTGTCATTTACCTATGAAGATGTGTTCAAAGTGATGGAATTGTACTTGGAGGTCCCAAAGGTGGAAATTCTAATTAAAAGATAAGAACTTGACTCTTCACTGCAAAAAAGTTACATTTAAGGACCCATTATTGTAACGTGTGCCTCAGACTCATATCAAAGGTAACATTGATTTGATCTTATGGTGAAATTAGAGATATTTAATATGAACTTGAGGGTTCTTTTTATACTTACCAAAGACTTATGATTTATATTTTATGTGAGTCTGAAGTTACACCAAAAAACTATAATTTTATTATATTGGAAAGGGTGTTCTTGAGGCTAGAATGGATAGTGGGTCTCTCAACTACATGTGATTAAAGGACAAGAACTTGCTCCTAGATTTTATCCACCACCCAGAAATGTTAGTAGTGTCAGTTTCAAGTTTGAAGTGATGGAATTACACTTGGAGGTCCCAACGGTAAAAATATTAGTTGGAGGATAAGAACTTATCTCTTCACTGCAAAAAAATGCATTTAAGGACCTATTACTATAGTGTGTACCATGGATATGTATCAAAGGCTAAATAAAACTAAATTGAGGTGAAAATATATATATTTAACATGCAGATGAGGGTTATTTTGGTTTATGCCAATGATTTATGGTTTCTTTTTTAAATATGTATGAAGTTAGGCCAAAAAACCACAAATTATTTTTGTTGAAAAGGTTGTTCTTGTTGGGAGGATATAAACAAACCGGAAGCACACAATTTGATTACTAAACCAAGCAACTTAATATGCGGAAATTAACCAGATTCGCCAAGTAACTAGAATTCAGAATAACACATGATATGAGAGACAATACACAACTTGTATTAACACTTTATACAAAAAAAAAAACAATAAAGAAGATGCCACTTCTTCTCCACCACCTTACAGAGGTTTCCCACACCTCAAGTGAACAGTAATTCTCCTCCCCAAAGCTCTCCCTCTCACAGGTCCCAACACCCAACTCAAAATACAGAGTTGGTGTTCACCTCCCGTGCTCCACGCACACCACAAGTGCTCCACGCACTCCACAAGCACTCCACGTGCTCCACAAGTACTCAAGGTACTTCAAGTAGATCTCCCATGAATCTGCAACAACCTGCAATTCAACAGATCATACTTATGGAAGGAACTCCCTTGCCTTCCTCTTGCTCTATCCGAGTACACACCTGTACTCCAAGTAGATCCTGCCTGATACTGCTCCCTGTTGTGTTGTTGTCTATATGACCTTGCACACCTGCAAATCAAACAATGGTTCTATTCACCTGTGAACCTCGACCTTGCACACACATACACCTGCAGATCAACGATCTTACTTACCATGTAGATCTCCTATATAGGCCATGCAACTGTGACCAAGATCCTACACTCTTGAAGAATCCAGCTGGCTCTCCAATCCAGCACCAACACACCTGGTACTGTGGCACTAGGAGGAATGCACCATAGCTCTACCTCACACACAGAAGGAGCTTATAATTATGCTCTCTTACTCCCTAGCACACTTTTCCAATACAACCATGAGTCTATTATATAGATCTCATCCAAACAATGATTAGACATCTAATTACAATAATTAGATCCGCAGCTATGAGTCTAAAATTAGCACTCATCATGCAAACACTTGGTTCATTAGCTAACTGCTCGTAAATAGCTCGCAGTCAAACCACACAGGCGACCGACGTCGGTCCCTGTCTGCCTGGGGTCACCGACGCTGGCCGATATATGGCCGACGTCGGTTGCCTTCCTGTCTTACCCTGCCGACGCCGGTTGGCCAGACCAACGCCAAACACTTCTGACACTTCGGCAACTCATTCTGCAACCTCCTCCATGTCTGCATTAGTGAAGCTTTTAGCTCCACAATCCTAACAATCTCCCACTTGGAGATAAATAGCTGCACTGTACCTATACCTGTACTCTATCTAATCTGTTTCCTGGTTTGTATCCCTCTTCAAGCTCCCACCTGAAGACAACCCACCACACATCCCGTGGTGTACCACCTGTCATCCGAGTAACCTACCACATCCGAACCTACAACACCTGTAGTGAATTCCTGACCCTGCATAGCAACACCTGCTGCCGGTCCCTCTCAAATACCTGAGAATCCACTTCCCCGAATTGGCTCCTAACTCTCTGACAGCTCCCACTGCATGGGAATACTCAGGTCTATACCAGACCTCATGTGATTTTGGACACTGTACATGTCCAGCCCTTAGTGTGCTCCGGCTCTGCATCCTGAACCTCACCAACACCTGATTCACATCAGCTCCCACTCGAGACAAAATCAACCTGTGATCTCCATGCCTCCCATGTCAAAGAATTCCGCTACTCCAAACTCCCCCTGACATGCCACTGAACTAATCTTACCCTTAGCTCAGCAAAACCCTGTATGTACACCCCTGCTAGCTAGCATACTATCCACATACATCAACAGAATGATGTCATGACTCATCATCCACCTGGTAAGACAAAACACAGTAGTTACCCTGACATTGACTGAAGCCATGCTTCGTCCTCCACCTGTCAAAACCTGTACCACTGTCCTGCAGCTCCACAAGACCATATACCTGGTCTTCCGTCTCACGTATCCGTTCTCTCTATTCTTCTACTAAGGTATCCATTCGTCTCTGTGCTTTCATACCTGCTGGCATCTCTACCAAAACACACCTGTCTGGTTCTCCTCCAAGGAATCACATCCTCATCCATGCCAAGCTCACACCTGTTTCCTGGATCCTTCCTGCTCTAAAATCAGCAACAAGTATGAAGAAGAGGAACAACGAATTTGAGGGCCTACTTACGCCTTCAGTCCTCCGTATGGGTGTTTGAGACTCCTTGACAGCTTGCTGTCCACCCAAAATTCGTTACAGTGACCGACCTCGGTCACTCCACAGTCTGCATCCGACCGACGTCGGTTCCATGCGTCTGTACCTGACTACCAACCTGCCTGCGCTGGTGTCCCTGCTGCCGACGTCGGTCCACTGATCGACCTCGGTCTTACATACTGCCGACGTCGGTCTTCTAACCGACGTCGGTCTTACCCTGCCCGACATCGCCGGCTTCGGTCTGCACATGACCGACATCGGCACCTGTCTGTTCGACACCGGTTCCTCCTGACCGACATCGGTACCTGTGTTCGCCTGTGAGTGATGACTTTTTACCCGTGAGCTTCTTTGAATCAAAACCCATGTCCAAACTGCCCTGCTCAGAAGTATCCAGCCATAACCACTGGGTTCTGTCCGCCATCTCCTCCATAAACACCAAGGCTTTCCAGTTCTTAAGCCTGTCAAATATATCTGTCTTCCGCTTAAGAACATGCATCTCCTTCCTGCTCATGTGACCAAGCCTACGAAGCCACGTCTTCGCAACAAAAGAAGAATCAGTAATATAAACAAGTAGATAAAGGATACCTGTTTTCTTACCACCAGCTAATTCAAGTGCATCCACTGTGAGAGTTCTTGTGCATCTCTCATCACCCAATCTTTCTGAAGAAATTAGCCATATCTCCAAACCTGGGACCTGCATGACCTTCATCAACACCTGTGTGTTGGCCGCCTGCAATTTCAGCTTCACTTCCCCTTTGCCAATTCTTTGGCAAGGCTCACCAGCTCCTCTACCTGGAACTGCATGGAAAGAGGCAACCGAATCTTTTATCCAAGATTCAACTTTATCCAAGAAACCTGCAAACACATCCTGTGCAACAACACCTGCTACATCTGTATCTTCAGTTTCTTCATGCTGATCTGCTACCAACCAACAATAATCTTTTACCTGCTCTTTCTTTCCATAGGACCGTGAGTGACCATCTGTGCTTTTCAACTCCTCCATTCTTAGCTTACTTTGATCTGCTGTTGCTCTACTCCCACTCGATCAGAAACCCCTGAGAGTGCCCTGTAACCAAACACAAACCTGCTTCCTCCAACCTTAGCTCTGATACCACTTGTTGGTATCAAGCTCAAGAACCTACAACCAAGGCTCTGATACCACTTGTTGGGAGGATATAAACAAACCGGAAGCACACAATTTGATTACTAAACCAAGCAACTTAATATGCGGAAATTAACCAGATTCGCCAAGTAACTAGAATTCAGAATAACACATGATATGAGAGACAATACACAACTTGTATTAACACTTTATACAAAAAAAAAAAACAATAAAGAAGATGCCACTTCTTCTCCACCACCTTACAGAGGTTTCCCACACCTCAAGTGAACAGTAATTCTCCTCCCCAAAGCTCTCCCTCTCACAGGTCCCAACACCCAACTCAAAATACAGAGTTGGTGTTCACCTCCCGTGCTCCACGCACACCACAAGTGCTCCACGCACTCCACAAGCACTCCACGTGCTCCACAAGTACTCAAGGTACTTCAAGTAGATCTCCCATGAATCTGCAACAACCTGCAATTCAACAGACCATACTTATGGAAGGAACTCCCTTGCCTTCCTCTTGCTCTATCCGAGTACACACCTGTACTCCAAGTAGATCCTACCTGATACTGCTCCCTGTTGTGTTGCTGTCTATATGACCTTGCACACCTACAAATCAAACAATGGTTCTATTCACCTGTGAACCTCGACCTTGCACACACATACACCTGCAGATCAACGATCTTACTTACCATGTAGATCTCCTATATAGGCCATGCAACTGTGACCAAGATCCTACACTCTTGAAGAACCCAGCTGGCTCTCCAATCCAGCACCAACACACCTGGTACTGTGGCACTAGGAGGAACGCACCATAGCTCTACCTCACACACAGAAGGAGCTTATAATTATGCTCTCTTACTCCCTAGCACACTTTTCCAATACAACCATGAGTCTATTATATAGATCTCATCCAAACAATGATTAGACATCTAATTACAATAATTAGATCCACAGCTATGAGTCTAAAATTAGCACTCATCATGCAAACACTTGGTTCGTTAGCTAACTGCCCGTAAATAGCTCACAGTCAAACCACACAGGCGATCGACGTCGGTCCCTGTCTGCCTGGGGTCGCCGACGCCGGCCGATATATGGCCGACGTCGGTTGCCTTCCTGTCTTACCCTGCCGACGCCGGTTGGCCAGACCAATGCCAAACACTTCTGACACTTCGGCAACTCATTCTGCAACCTCCTCCATGTCTGCATCAGTGAAGCTTTTAGCTCCACAATCCTAACAATCTCCCACTTGGAGATAAACATCTGCACTGTACCTGTACCTGTACTCTGTCTAATCTGTTTCCTGGTTTGTATCCCTCTTCAAGCTCCCACCTGAAGACAACCCACCACACATCCCGTGGTGTACCACCTGTCATCCGAGTAACCTGCCACATCTGAACCTACAACACCTGTAGTGAATTCCTGACCCTGCATAGCAACACCTGCTGCCGGTCCCTCTCAAATACCTGAGAATCCACTTCCCTGAATTGGCTCCTAACTCTCTGACAGCTCCCACTGCATGGGAATACTCAGGTCTATACCAGACCTCATGTGATTTTGGACACTGTACATGTCCAGCCCTTAGTGTGCTCCGGCTCTGCATCCTGAACCTCGCCAACACCTGATTCACATCAGCTCCCACTCGAGACAAAATCAACCTGTGATCTCCATGCCTCCCATGTCAAAGAATTCTGCTGCTCCAAACTCCCCCTGACATGCCACTGAACTAATCTTACCCTTAGCTCAGCAAAACCCTGTATGTACACCCCTGCTAGCTAGCATACTATCCACATACAGCAACAGAATGATGTCATGACTCATCATCCACCTGGTAAGACAAAACACAGTAGTTACCCTGACATTGACTGAAGCCATGCTTCGTCCTCCACCTGTCAAAACCTGTACCACTGTCCTGCAGCTCCACAAGACCATATACCTGGTCTTCCGTCTCACGTATCCGTTCTCTCTATTCTTCTACTAAGGTATCCGTTCGTCTCTGTGCTTTCATACCTGCTGGCATCTCTACCAAAACACACCTGTCTGGTTCTCCTCCAAGGAATCACATCCTCATCCATGCCAAGCTCACACCTGTTTCCTGGATCCTTCCTGCTCTAAAATCAGCAACAAGTATGAAGAAGAGGAACAACGAATTTGAGGGCCTACTTACGCCTTCAGTCCTCCATATGGGTGTTTGAGACTCCTTGACAGCTTGCTATCCACCCAAAATTCGTTACAGTGACCGACCTCGGTCACTCCACAGTCTGCATCCGACCGACGTCGGTTCCATGCGTCTGTACCTGACTACCAACCTGCCTGCGCTGGTGTCCCTGCTGCCGACGTCGGTCCACTGACCGACCTCGGTCTTACATACTGCCGACGTCGGTCTTCTGACCGACGTCGGTCTTACCCTGCCTGACATCGCCGGCTTCGGTCTGCACATGACCGACATCGGCACCTGTCTGTTCGATGCCGGTTCCTCCTGACCGACATCGGTACCTGTGTTCACCTGTGAGTGATGACTTTTTACCCACGAGCTTCTTTGAATCAAAACCCATGTCCAAACTGCCCTGCTCAGAAGTATCCAGCCACAACCACTGGGTTCTGTCCGCCATCTCCTCCATAAACACCAAGGCTTTCCAGTTCTTAAGCCTATCAAATATATCTGTCTTCCGCTTAAGAACATGCATCTCCTTCCTACTCATGTGACCAAGCCTACGAAGCCACGTCTCCGCAACAAAAGAAGAATCAGTAATATAAACAAGTAGATAAAGGATACCTGTTTTCTTACCACCAGCTAATTCAAGTGCATCCGCTATGAGAGTTCTTGTGCATCTCTCATCACCCAATCTTTCTGAAGAAATTAGCCATATCTCCAAACCTGGGACCTGCATGACCTTCATCAACACCTATGTGTTGGCCGCCTGCAATTTCAGCTTCACTTCCCCTTTGCCAATTCTTTGGCAAGGCTCACCAGCTCCTCTACCTGAAACTGCATGGAAAGAGGCAACCGAATCTTTTATCCAAGATTCAACTTTATCCAAGAAACCTGCAAACACATCCTGTGCAACAACACCTGCTACATCTGTATCTTCAGTTTCTTCATGCTGATCTGCTACCAACCAACAATAATCTTTTACCTGCTCTTTCTTTCCATAGGACCGTGAGTGACCATCTGTGCTTTTCAACTCCTCCATTCTTAGCTTACTTTGATCTGCTGTTGCTCTACTCCCACTCGATCAGAAACCCCTGAGAGTGCCCTGTAACCAAACACAAACCTGCTTCCTCCAACCTTAGCTCTGATACCACTTGTTGGTATCAAGCTCAAGAACCTACAACCAAGGCTCTGATACCACTTGTTGGGAGGATATAAACAAACCAGAAGCACACAATTTGATTACTAAACCAAGCAACTTAATATGCGGAAATTAACCAGATTCGCCAAGTAACTAGAATTCAGAATAACACATGATATGAGAGACAATACACAACTTGTATTAACACTTTATACAGAAAAAAAAACAATAAAGAAGATGCCACTTCTTCTCCACCACCTTATAGAGGTTTCCCACACCTCAAGTGAACAGTAATTCTCCTCCCCAAAGCTCTCCCTCTCAAAGGTCCCAACACCCAACTCAAAATACAGAGTTGGTGTTCACCTCCCGTGCTCCACGCACACCACAAGTGCTCCACGCACTCCACAAGCACTCCACGTGCTCCACAAGTACTCAAGGTACTTCAAGTAGATCTCCCATGAATCTGCAACAACCTGCAATTCAACAGACCATACTTATGGAAGGAACTCCCTTGCCTTCCTCTTGCTCTATCCGAGTACACACCTGTACTCCAAGTAGATCCTGCCTGATACTGCTCCCTATTGTGTTGCTGTCTATATGACCTTGCACACCTGCAAATCAAACAATGGTTCTATTCACCTGTGAACCTCGACCTTGCACACACATACACCTGCAGATCAACGATCTTACTTACCATGTAGATCTCCTATATAGGCCATGCAACTGTGACCAAGATCCTACACTCTTGAAGAACCCAGCTGGCTCTCCAATCCAGCACCAACACACCTGGTACTGTGGCACTAGGAGGAACGCACCATAGCTCTACCTCACACACAGAAGGAGCTTATAATTATGCTCTCTTACTCCCTAGCACACTTTTCCAATACAACCATGAGTCTATTATATAGATCTCATCCAAACAATGATTAGACATCTAATTACAATAATTAGATCCGCAGCTATGAGTCTAAAATTAGCACTCATCATGCAAACACTTGGTTCGTTAGCTAACTGCCCGTAAATAGCTCGCAGTCGAACCACACAGGCGACCGACGTCGGTCCCTGTCTGCCTGGGGTCACCGACGCCGGCCGATATATGGCCGACGTCGATTGCCTTCCTGTCTTACCCTGCCGACGCCGGTTGGCCAGACCAACGCCAAACACTTCTGACACTTCGGCAACTCATTCTGCAACCTCCTCCATGTCTGCATCAGTGAAGCTTTTAGCTCCACAATCCTAACAGTTCTTGAGGCCAAAATGGGTAGTGGGTCTCTCAACCATGTATGATAAAAAGATAAGAACATGGTACTAGAAGTTACATGACACCTTAAATGTGTTTTCAATGCCAGTTTTGAGCCATGAATCACCAAAGGCATAGATCTCAAACTACCCCTTTAACTTTGACAACATTTATTGTCAGCGTTTCCACGCTCCTAAACATTAGTGAAAACATGAATTAAAGTGTATTTTTAGGTAATGGTCATGGGAGAATGTGTAATTTTATTATACATACATGTTATAAGTGATGTAATTGAATTTGGAGGTCCCAAAGTTAGAAATGCTAGTTGGAGGATAAAACTTTGTCTCTTCATTGTAAAAAAGTTACAATATAGGATCCATTACTATAATCTGTGCCATAGATTCATCTCCAATGTTCCATAAATTTGATCAAGGGTGAACTTATATGGATTCAAAATAAACATAAATATTCTTTTTGGTTCATAAAAATTAATTATGATTTCTATTTTACATGTATTTGAAGTTACGCTAAAACTATAATTTTCATGTATTGGGAAAGGCATTCTTGAGGCCAAAATGGGTAGTGGGTATCTCATCCAAGTGTGACCAAAGAACAAGAACCTATTTGTGTACATTATCCATAACCCAAAATGTGTTTAAATTGAAAATTTGAGCCATGAAGGATTATAAGTTGAGATATAAAACTACTCCTTCAACTTTGACAACATTTATTGTAAGTGTTTCCATGCTCCTGAAAAATAGTGAAAATGCACAACTAGGTGGATTTAGAGGTCATGGTCATGGGATAACATGTAATTTTAGTATCCAAACATGTTAAAAGTTATGGAATTAAACCTAGAGGTCTCAAAGGTGTAAATTTTAGTTGGAGGATAATAACTTGTCTCTTCACTGCAAAAAAGTTGCATTTTAGGACCCATTACTGTAATGTGTACCACAAACTTGTATCAAAGGTTCCATTGATGTGATTCAGGATGAAATTATATATATTTTAAATTAACATAAAATTTCTTTCGATTCATTCCAATTACTTATGGTTTCCATTTTATACATGTCTAAAGTTAGGATAAAAAGTGCAATTTTATTATATTGGGAAGGGCATTCTTGAGGTTAGAATGGGTAGTGGGTTTGTCAATCAGGCATGATTAGAGGCCAATAACCTATTCCTAAATGTTATTTACCACCCTAGACATGTTATCAATGCTATTTTTTATCCATAAAGCATTATAAGTGGAGATATTGAACTATTTCAACTGTAAAATCATATATCACCATGCATCCATACATGAAGATGTTTGCTTTACTCATTTTTCATTCCATAGGGAAGGGATACCCTATTTGAAAACATAATTATCCTACTATTTTAATTTTAATGACTTTTTTTGTTCTCTTTCCTTGTTATGGTGTTACTTTTCTAAACAAATCCTAACATGATTCTTTGATAGTGTAATTGTGTGTATTAAACAAATATATGGTACAAGAGAAGAAATGGACAAGATTATTAAAATGGATAGGGAGAGAGAAAATTTAGGGAAGTGAAAAAAAAATATATAACCACCAAAATATCCTAGGGCCTCAAGAGACATGAGAATTATAATCTTTCACTACTTCAAAGGGCCAAAGAGGAGTCTCTAAAATAAGAGAAATAACTCTATGAAGAAGGAGATAATACAACATCAATTCATTATTAATTGATTTCATTTCATGAGAATGAAAGAGGTAATTTCTCTCTTCAAGGGTGAATATGGAGCAACTATCCAATCTATTTATGGATAATAAGTTATAGCAACCCATTTCATCAAAGAGGTTGTATCATTTTTAAAATTCTCATACATTGGCATATGATGAAAATATAAGTGTCCAAATTGAGTGTAGTTGAGATGGAAATAAAAAATTTGAGGAAGAAAACAAAATATATGTAGCCAAAAAAATATTTCAAGTCCTCAAGAGACATGAGAATCATAATCTTGTACTACTTCAAAGGGCCAAAGAAGAGTATCTAAAAAAAGGGAAACAACTCTATGAATAAGGAGATAACACAACATTATTTCATGATTAATTGATCCCATTTTCATTATAAGGTAAGGATTAATTTAAATATTCAAAGGTGAATATGGATCAGCCATCCAATCTATTTTACAAGCATAAGTTAGAGCATCCCATTTCATTGAAGAAGTTGTATCATTTTTAACATTCTCATGTTGGCATATGATGAGAAGAGATGAAATGGCCAAGTTGAGTGCAATGGAGAGGGAGAAAAAAAAGTTGAGGAAGTGAAACATAAGATATATAACCACCAAAATATTCCAAGGCCTCAAGAGACATGAGAATTACAATCTTGACCCAGAGGGAATATAAATGAGGTTCTTCACACCCTTGCTGAAGAGGCTAGATGGATTGTCAAAGTGGATGGCACTACTTATATAAATGTAGTATTTATATGAATTTAATGTATAAAAAATGTGAATAAGAAGTCCCAAATGATATTAAACTAGTTTAGAAAGGGTATCCACATTATAATAGTGATAAATGGTGTAGCCAAATCATGAGAGGCACTTCATACTAATATATGACTCTATCTCAAACATTATAATATTTTCTCCCATATATTTCTAATTGTAACACATATTTAAGGATTTTAATTTAGTTTTAATAATTACACAAATGAAATATTAAATATGATCATATCTAAATATGGATATACAACCATAAAATTTAGTTTTTAATAATAATGTAAGCCAAATTATACATGAAAAGATGATTACTATAAAATGTGAACACACACATACACACACACAATATGTATATGTATATGTATGTGTGTTTGTATGTGTGTGTGTGTGTGTGTGTACACACACACACACACACACACACACACACACACACACACACACACACACACACACACACACACACACATATACATATACATCTCTCTCTCTCTCTCTCTATATATATATATATATATATATCTCTTTGTGTGTGTGTGTGTGTGTCCATAAAATCCATAAAGGCATACAAAATAAGAACATAATATAATGTCAGGTTAATGCCATATAAGCATACGATGACAATAACACATACATTACCATATATGCATATAAAAAAATACATCATCTAAGAACATTATAGAATGTTGGGTGAATCTCATATAGGCATATAATGCCAAAAAATGTACATTTCCATATAGGAATAAAATCAAGCACATCATCTAAGATATATTACTCATAAAGTAGTCTCCCTCTCTTTTCCTCCTTGAAGAAGACTCTCTATGGTATGCCCTACTCATAGATGGAGATCCTTTAGATGCCTTGGATTCCTCTAATGTCTGACTGCAGGGCTCTATACACTCATAACTCACCTATAGATGAACTTGTTCCTATATAAATACTATTATAATATTTACATACTAGACATGTAACCAAGTTCATAAATTAATTTTAAACTAATACAAAATTATTTAAGCATGCACTTACTAAAATCTTGTGGTCATACTCAATCTACATCTAATGCTTAACAGGGTCAGTGACATGTCAAGGTGCACAAATAAGTGTGTGAAAAGGGGAGAAAACATGAAAAGGTGACCTATTAATTATCTAAATGGGACTATTAGATTTCATTGGACAACCCTGCATACACAATACATTCACATAAGTTATATTTTTCAAAGTATAGAGTAAAATTATTAAAACAAATCTATATTTATAATTTAAAATTACAAGTTCACATGTACCTTAGTGAGTTCCTAAATATATGACATTGAAATAATAATGATTGTGTACATCTTAGTCCATAGATATGGAGGAGGATCCATTGTGGTCATCAATAGAACAAAAAATATATGATTGTTAGTTAAGCATAGATATATATAAATAAATACATGTACATGGAGTATAATATTAATGAAAAATTACCTATGTATATGTAAACATCATCCTAGTAACATCAATAAATGTAGTAGTAGATGGAAAAAAAACTAGTTATGAATATGTAAACATCAACTATCTAAGATCATAAAATGTAGTAATGGACCATGAAGATGATGGCACCATATATTCTTACAACATACAAAATTACATATACTATTGAATTTTTGTGTAAATTAATTTTTAGATTTTAAATACAAATATAAATAAAATTGAACATGTCAAATATATAAGATACTTGCATATGTGTAGGTGTTGTGTACACAGTAAATGTACATGCCAAAAACACATCACTCAAAATCATATCATCTTGGCCATAGAAACACCACAATATCATCTTAAGGTGTAGTGCATATAACACCACATCTGCAATGGTGAGGTCAAGTATGCACATTACGTGGAGTATTCCCATGTTCACCATATCTAATATAAGTCTTAGAAAGCCTACTCATATGCTGAATGAGTGTGTTATTAAGTGCACTAAGTTCATGTAAAGTGTCAATATCCATGACCCTACACTAAAAATTAGATCTCATGCTGAAGTAGCTTTTGGGTAGGGACTCTTGTAAGATGATTAGGCAAACAATGTGAACCTAGTTTATCCTACGTAGAGCCTTTCCTTTATCCATGAAACTCTAATTAGTAAAAATAGTTGGGAATCTCATTATGGAAAAACTCATAACAAAGTTTCTATAAAATTTTAATGAAACCTCATGGTTATACAAGGTGGGTAATCAAACACCATCCACCATTGGTCCTAAAAATTATCTCTAATCAAATTGTGCTATAATTAGTGGGTTGGGATCCATTTTATGGATATTAGAAAAGGTGAATTGGTTGTTAGATTGATGAATAAGGCACAAATAAGTATTTTGATATTTGTTTGCCCTTAACCTCATGTGCTAATTTTTTTTAAAGCATAATATGCACTACATTTATCCCTATATGATGCCAATCTATCAATTTGACTCGTTATTGAGTCAACTTGGCCTAGTACTGACTCTAGGGTATTAATCAATAGGTGTAGTGGGTTTTGGTCAAAGTGGGGTCACTCATTCTCCTAAATATTTGTTCAATTTCTATTTTATTCTTGACTATGAGTGTAGCCAAATCCTCCTGATTGCCTAGGGTTCTTGTTGAATTGTAGGAGGGCTAAGATGGATAGGAGGGTTAGGAGGAGGGTTAATAGGGTGTTGTCTTGCACTTGAACATAGATATTTAAAAAAATGGTTTTAATAATTAAATAATGAAAATAAAAAAAAAATTGCTAAAATCTAGTGTTAATAGATTTGTATTTTTGTTTGCTTACCTCCACTCTATGGTGGCATTGTCAAATCATTGAGGTAATGAGCAATGGAAATGATTTTTTCCTCCTCCAAACACAATGTAAACATATTCTAGGGTAGATAAAGTCAAAGGAAATAACAAAATAAGTAAGAATGAGATGGGCATGGGGTTTGATCTTTTTTTTGTTTATAAAAGTTACAATGTGTATGCATTATGTATCACATTATGGTTTAGATTTTTTCAAACCTAAATTCAAAGAATGCGTATGCATTATAGCTAATTCAAATAATGTGTACACATTATATCTATTACATGTACATGTTATACTATAATGCGTATGCTTTATGGTAAGATGTTCATAAAATTGTACATCATCTCTGTGTACTTACCCAAAGTATATATTAATTACATAGATTATAATTATTATGTTTGAATTTTCTAATAGGAGGATAATTATGAAAAGGTTATCCAAATTTGGCATAAGGAAAATATCTATACTTATGGATACCCTTTTATTTAAAAATAAATGGAAACCAATAGATCCCCATAAAAATAGGTGCACTACTTAAATTGATTGTAAAATATAATTGATGATTAATCATAGAATATATAGTCTAATATTGGTTTGAGTCTTATGATTTTAAGTTATGATATTTTTAACAGTCATTTCATTATGTTTCATATAGGAAAAACAACAAATTATCTTAGATTTAAAACAAAAGAACACTTCCCACTATGAATGGGATGATCATGACTACTAGGGTTCACCTATTTTAAGTGATGATTTTATTCCTCAACTAACTTTAGGGGATGATTCTTATCTGAAAATAACTTCAAGTAGTAGAGGTGTTGACACTGATGACGATTGAGGAGGTGTGAGTGAGTGTGATTATTGAGGAGACACTACTAAGGGCTAGGATAATGTAGTTGAACATGATGATCCTGATGTTGTCAGGGGTCAATCATGACTTATGAATATTTTTATTACTATATTTTTATTACTTTAACTTTATTAATATGATGTTTAATTTATTATTGTGTCGTTACATGTTCAATATATGTTTACAATAAAATTTGCTTACAAATTAATAATTTCTCTATTTTCATTTTTATTTATAGTGTTATAATATACATTAATTTTTTTATTTTTTAATTGGATATAATATTTACAATTATATTATATAATAACATTATTTTACAAAATTAATGATATTAAATAATTTTAATTAACTAAAAACTACCATATTTTAAAATTTTAATTAACTAAAAACTATATATCTTTTAATATAATTTTAAAAGTTAAAATCATAATTAATTCACATTTTAAGTAAATTTAGTTTCATACATAAATTTAGAAATGGTGTTGTACTTAAATTCACCTTTAAGTTAGACCTAATATCATATTTAACTTGACTTTAAAATCAAACCTAGTGTAGCATTTGAATTATGATATTCTATTATCATGTTCAATTTATTGCCATGTCATTACATGTTCAATTTATGTTTGCATTAAAGTATAATTAAAAATACATAATTACTCTATTTTCATTTTTATTTATAGTGTTACAATCGACATTAAAATTATAACTAAATAATTAGAGATAATATTTATAATTCTCTAATATAAGAAAATTATTTTATAATTAATGATATTAAATAACTTTAATTAACTAAAAGCTATATTTATTTTTAATATAATTTTAAAAATTAAAATCATAATTAATTTGAAATTTAATTCAATCTAGTTCACACATAATTTTAGAAATAGTGTCGTACTTAAAGTCACTTTTAAATTAGACCTAGTGTCACATTTAACTTGATCTTACAATCGGACCTAGTGTCACACTTAAAGTTATATCTAGTGTCACACTTGACATTAGATCTAATGTCATACTTAAGTCACCTTAGTAACAAAATTAAATTCACATGTAGTGATATAATTAAAATTATGTTTAGTGACAGATTTGAAGTCGTGTTTAGTGACAGATTTCAAGTCGTGTTTAGTGACAAATTTCAAGTCATGTTTAGTGATGGATTCAAAGTCACATTTAACAACACAATTAAAATGACCAAAATGATGTTGGTGACATTTGTAACATTATCAACATCATCCTTTAATCTCTCTAAATTAAAATTAAAAAAAATAAGGAAAATGATATCAAAATAGGGTAATTTTGAGAAAATTAGGTTAACTTAGGGATTTTTTTTTAAAAAAAAGGAAAGTTATATTGATTTTGGGAAAATTAAAAAAATAGGGTAAGTTATGGGAGTTTAGAAAAAAAATAAAACATTTAAGTTAAATGATTTAAAATACAAAAAATTAGGGCAACTTCAACAAATTTAGGATAAATTTGGTTAAATTAGGATGAATTCAATAAATAAGTAAATTTAGGGAAATTTAGGGAAAATTTGAAAAATAAGGTGAGTTATGATAATCTAAGGAAAATTAAAAAAAAAAAAGTAGGATAAATTATTAAAAAAATAAAAAATTAAGGGCAACTTTGACAAATTTAGGAAAAGTTTGAAAAATAGAGGAAATTATGGTTATATAGGGAAAAGTTTTGAAAATAGTTTAAAATAGAAAAAGTTAAAAAAGAAAATTATAAAAAATTAGAATAATTTTGTGAAATTTCAAAAAAATAGGGTGAATTATGACAATTTAAGGTAAATTCTAAAATTAAGATTAAATTATAGAAAATTCTAAAAATTAAAGGAACTTGTAGAAATTTAGAAAAAAATGAAAAATAGGGAAAATTACATTAATTTAATAAAAATTAAAAAAACTTAGGTTAAATTAGATAAATTTCAAAAAATGAAGTTAAATTAGCAAAATTTTCAAAATTGAAGGAAAAGATAAAGTATCAAGTTAAATTAGAAAATATTTAAAAATTTATGGTAAATCAGGGTAATTTAGGGAAAATTTGAAAAAAAATAGGGAAGTTTAATAAAAATTCAAAATATTTGGCTAAATAAGTTTTTTTTGAAAATTTAAGGAAAATTTGTAATATTATGTTAAATTAGCAAAATTTTGAGAATTTAGGGAAAATTAAGGTAATGTGTGGAAAATTAGAGAAAAAATGAAAAATTAGGGAAATTTATGGAAAATTAAAAAAATGGTTAAATTTATAAATTTTAAGCAAATTATAATCATTACACTAAATTAAAAAAAATTATAAAATTTATGAAAATTTTGAAAAATGTAGTGATACTAATATTGAGGGAAAATTAGGGAAATTTCAAATAATCAAAAAATTTAGGGAAAATTTAAAAAATTATGGGGAATTAAGGAAATTTTGGAAAAATTATAACAAATTTTAAAAAAATAGGTAAATTTTGAAAAATTAGGGAAGTTAAGGGTAAAGTTGAATAATTAGGTTAAATTATTAATTCAAAAATTAATGACAACTTTACAAAATTTAGGGAAAAATAGGGGTGTATTAAAAAAATAGTGAAAATTTCAAAAATTTGGGTAAAATTAACAAATTAAAAGAGAATTCAAAAAATTAGGGTAAGTTATGGAAAAATTGACAAATTAGATTAAATTAACATAAGTTAAAAAAAGGAAAATTTTGAAAAATTTAGGGAAAATTATTAAAAATGGGGAAATTAGGGCAATTTAGGAAACATTCAAAAATTAGATTAATTTTGTGAAAACAAGGGAAAATTAAAGAGAATTCAATAAATTTAGGGTTGATTTAAGAAAAATTGTTAAATTTTTGAGATTAGGGAAGTTCGACAAACTTAGGGAAAATTTGAAAAGTTAGAACACAATTGAAAAAAATTAATAAAAATTCTAATTTTTATTGTATGTAATTTTAATTTTTTAATACTTAAATTTTTAATTTTTTTTCACTATTTACATTTTTTGGATAATTTGTATATTAGCTGACTTTAGGTTAAACCTAGATTGGTTAGAATTTTTTCATTTGAATGTACCCATGGCATGCCTCCCCTAACCACACACCCAATCTAATTTTTTATTCCTCTTGTGTCCACACACCCAAGTTCATCACCTTATCCCTCTAGTGGACCACCTCCCTCTTCTCGAAGATCAAATCAAAATTCTTTGCTTGATGATACATGCAACCCTTTTGACCTACCTACCATTCACACTCACTATCCATGGAATGTGAGGGATGATGATTATCCCAACCCCTCTCCACATTAATCTCCCTCTTGAGAGAACATGAGATAGTGAGAAGGTGGAAAAAACTTGTGGCTTTATTAGGGATAATTATAAGAAACATTTTTTTGCACTGCAAACATGAACATTTATATAGATTCTTGCAACGATATATACCTCAACATAAATGAAAAGGACATTACTATGTTTTAAATATATGTATTAAAATTATATTTTACTATGCTTGTAATTAAATTTATTTTTTAAATTTATCTTTTACTATGGTTTATACTTACAAACAATAAAATATTAAAAACCATTTTGATGCAAGGAAAACAAAAAAATATTGAGCTTTCTAGTGAAGAAGACAACATAAAACTATATTTATGTTTTCTATGTTGACTTACCTAAAAAACACAAAGTATGGGTGGTAAATGAAATTAGGGATGTATATGGTAAACTTATAGATGAGGGTATTAATATTTTCATATTAAAAATTGAATAATAAATAATTGAAATAATTATACAATGTTTTACGACATTACATTTTTTTATTCTAACTCTTTTTTTCAATAAAGGATAGATAGAAGAGTGCACAAGGGATTCCCTATGATGAGAGAGGGATAACTTAAAGAGAGCATTAGAAGAGACCTCAACACATGAAGATTAGACAACTATTGGGGGTAAAATATTTTAATTTGTGACTTAGTCATCTTTTTTTCATTTTTATTTTTTTAAATATTGTATATTTTAGAATCATATCTTATTTTTTTAAAATGTTGTACTAACCAATTTTTAATTTTTAATCATTTTAGGGCCTATTGTTAAAATTTCAATCCCTAGAGGAGGCTTATAGATATTGAGATAGTATTGAATTTCCAGGTCAAGCAAGCCAACAATAACAATTTACAAACACACAAATTCAATAGGGAAAAAGTTAACCAATCTTACAGGTCATATGGGCTTCTAAAGGAGCATGTGCTCAGTTCTTAAGTATCATGGTTTTTAATTATTATCCACTAATAAATGTTTGAGTTTGATTTTTTTTAATAAAAAGGGGTAAAAACTTTATTGAATCATAAAATCATTACAAAGCAGAAAGAAACACCCATAAGGGGCACAACAAAAAATAAGAATTAAGTAACACCTAAAAATCTCCTCATATCCTCCATAACCCAATCTTCAAGAATAGGGGCCAAATCACTAGGAAGATGACCCCAATCATCCACATTCCAAGTCTCTATCTACTCAGAGACCCATTTCACCAAACCATCTGCCACCCTATTCCACTCCCATGGCACATGGTAAAAATTAATAGAATCTAAAGGATTTCTCAAAGAAACAATTTGTTTGGTCACCACTACAAGTTGCCAGTTCATCTCCTCAAAATGTCCCTTATTCAACATATCAATGACCACTTGAGAATCTAATTCACAAATAATCCACCTCCAGCCAAGGGCACAAGCATGCTCTAATGCTAAAAGGAGAACATGAGCTTCCATGAGATTATTTGTATGCTAACCTTTATATATAGAGAAGAAAAAAATTACCACTCCTAAACTATCCCTGCCAATGCCACCAACTCTAGCATGGCTAGGATTACCTCTAGAAGATCCATCAGTATTGATTTTTAGATCTTCCACAATAGGGGGCACTAGCAACCAGTACGATAGAACTTCTCTCTCCTATGTCTATGTTGAACCATCCTCAAATGTTTTTGTCCACCCTCAAAGAGACCCAGGGCTTCAACAACATCACATACACTAGAAGCAATAGGGATAAATAGGTCACACTTAGTATCCAATGTTTCCTATAGATCCCCCAAAATACTCAAACAGAGCCAACCAAAAAGTAGCTTCTTGTCCAAAAAAATCCTATGGTTGTGCTCTAGCCAAATATGCCAAATTATCAAACTAGGGCCAATGATCCAAGTAATGAGGAGAAAAGAGGTCTTTATAGGGGGAGGCCCCAGACTCCTCCAAAAATCCTCTAAAGAAGAAGCATGTCTACATGGTATACACCAAAGAGTCCACCAAAAATGCCAAATAAATTTCATAAAGGAACACTAAAATAAGATATGGAGGATGCACTCCTCCTACCCACCACACAGAACACACTTAGAGGGCCCCTGAAACCCACATTTCCAGAGGTTATCCTAAGTGAGGCACCTCCATTTAACAACTAACAATGAGAATAAGTTACACTTAGGCTAAGAAAACTTATTCCAAACATGTTTCCACCACGAGACCTCTGAGCTCCCAAACATTTGATTATCAAGAACTTGATACCCTGAGGCAATAGTAAATTTGCCTTTTGGATCAAGACCCCAAGCCAACACATCTCTCCCAGGAAGAGAAGTATAGGCATGCCTCAACAGGATCCCAGAAAGCTCTTAATAATCCCCAACTACCCCACTAGGAGGCCACTCCTATGGAACCTTCCATCTATACACCCTAACTTGTCCCAAGCTATGAAGGGTTTTAAAATCAACAACATGGCACCACCCAGCATCAATACAATGCCTACTCAAATTCCATAGGTGGGGGTGAGTAGAAAAAATGGGAGGATAACCATTCCAAGAATCATGCTAGAAGAGAGCCTCCTTTCCCCCATTGAAAATCCAAAACAACCCCTGCTTGACCATCTTGGCACCCATTTTGAGAGTACTCCAAATCATAGAGCCCTTCCCCTCCAAAATGAAATAGGAAACATCCACACTCTCAACTGCACCTAGATAATTTGAGGTAAGAATTTTTGCCAATGATTGATGTTGTTGTGAACACCACCGCCAATATAGCTTATTTTCTAAAGCTTGTCCATTCAAATTAGTTCTATCCAGGCCCAGACCACCAGCCTACTTCGGCCTACAAATAGCTTCCCACTTAAACAAACTCCACTTCTTATGAAGGAGGTTGCCAGACCAAAGGAACTACTGAGACAAACTCTCAAAGTCTTTGATAAAGTCGAAAGGTGCAGAGAGAAAAAAAACATCTATACAGAGGAAGAGCTTGCACCACTGACTTTAGAAGAGTCATCCTACCCACTGAAGAGAGCCACCTGTTAGTCCAATGACTAACCATATTTTTGAACTTATCCATAATCTCCTACCAGAACATTTTAAGAAGTGAACGAATAGCAAGCAAAATACCAAGATACACAAAAGGGAGAGTGTCAATCTTTAAATGAAGGATACCTACAATTCTCCTTTGAATAGCCCAAGAGTATGAAAGAAGTAAATAAAAGACTTCCCCTTATTAATTTTTTGACCTGACATAGCTAAATAACAATCCAAAACCCTACGCTAACCAGAAGCCTCCTCAACCTTGGTGTTACCCATCAAATCCATGCCATCAAGAAACTACAAATGTGACTAAGGGGGAATATTATTTCCAAAGCTCTAACCCTTAATCAAACTTGTCTCCACTTGGGTTCTAATAAACCTCCCCAAACCCTCTACCAATAAGATGAAAAGATAGGGGGATAAAGGATACCCTTGTATGAGCCCCCTAGAAGCACTAAAAAACTCTATTATCTCACCATTAATCAGCACTGAAAAGGAAGGAGAAGTAACACAACTCTTAACCCACTCAATTCAATCACCAATAAAACCAAATGCTCCCAAAATCTTAAATAAGAAGGCCCATTTAACCTGATCATAAGCTTTAGCCATATACAGCTTAATAAACATGGATTTATCTTTAAAATGATCCATATAATGTATCATCTCAACTATAATGATGACCCCATCCATAATCTGCCTACCGGCCACAAAACCCCCTTGCTCTTCAGAAATTAGCTTGTTTAGCCAAGGTTTCAGCCACTCAGTAATTAACTTAGTAATAATCTTATAAACCACATTACATAAGGCAATGGGCCTAAAAATATATAGAGAATTAGCCCAATCCTTCTTTGGGATGAGAGAAAGGAAGGTAACATTCATGGATTTCAGCATTTTTTTATTCATGAAAGATTCATTAATGACCTCCAACAAATCCAACTTAATCGCTTCCCAAAAATCCTAGTAGAACTCAACCAGGAAACCATTAGGCCCTGCAGCTTTTCCCTTTTTCATCTGTAACACAATAGTTTCAAGCTATGACAAAGAAATGGGAAGAAGCAAAGAAGCATTCATTTCACTAGTGACTAAGGGTGGAATAATATTCAAAATATCAAGTTCATCCTCCTCCATAGGAAGGGAATCCTCATAGAAATGAAATGAACAGTCTCACCAGAAATAGAAGCAGAGGAAGAGAGAATCTCCCCATTAGAAGTCTTGAGAGAAGAAATGACATTACCTTGTCTCTTATCTTTTACTGAATTGTGGAAGAAAGAAGTATACCTATCTCCCACTTGAAGCCACTCAATTTGGGACTTTTGTTTCCAAAAAATGTCCTCACATAATACCCATTCCTCAACTTACTTCATAGTTGTAGCTTCTAGTAAACCCATATCCTCAACGAGGCCTTGGTCATGAATCTACCTAGTGATTGAGTCTAAATGAGCTTGAGCAGACTATTTTGCATGGAAAATATTACCAAAGTATTGCCTATTCCACTATTTCAACCTATATTTCACATATTGGAGCCTCTTGGAGAAGGAATACGCAGCGGTCCCATGTGATGGCTTCCCTAAATTCCACAAAATAGGAAGAAGATCATGGAGGGAGTCATCTCTTAACCACATGAGCTGAAACTTAAAAGACTACTTTACATAATGCCAAGGAAGCTCAATAATAATTTTGATTGGCCAATGATCAGAGCCCCACCCATCTAAAATCTTAGAGCTAGTCAACCACCTATCCCCCAGCCAGAAACTAGATACCAAAAATCTATCCGGATGTTTAGAGATAGTAGCATCCCCACATCTCCTATTATTTGAAGTAAAGACCCCATTAATAGGTTTGATGTCAACCAAATTCAAGAGAGCCACATTAACTTGCAAGAGATTAGAAGAAGGCTCCAAGCGAGCAATGCCTCCCCTCTTCTCTTCTAGAGAAACAATGGCATTAAAATCCTCGGCTAGAATCCATGGGAGATAAGGATCTAAAGTCCTCACATATCTGACAAAACCCCACAACTTTACCTTACCATGAAGGTCAACTAGAGCGTAGATGTTATAAAGGAGTATTCTCTCTCTAGACTCAAGATGAAAAGCAACACAAGAAATCAAACCTCTATAAGAGTACCACCAAATTGGCCTAACTCTACATGGGTCCCATAAGCATGCAACCCCACCAGAGCTACCAAGAGCACCAACACATTGACACTAACCATGAATCCAAATCTTCAAATACACACTCATCATACTATCAAATGATAACTTAGTTTCTTGAAGAAACACCACATCAGGAGAATGAATATGAACCAAGTCCCAAATAGCCTTTTGTCTAGGGATGCTATTCATACCCCTCACATTCCAAGAGAGCACAATCATTATTAGGGTTGGGAGAAGTGAACATCAATAGTCTTCACCGAACCTAACTCAACCAATGTTTCACCAGTTAGCTTTAGCTTTTCTAGGTCCTTTTTTCTACCAACCTTAAGGGGTTTCTCAGGAGCCCCTTTTTTGAGGGTTTTTGGTTGTAAACCCAAGGCTAGAGAAGGAGCCATACTTTTATCCTAAATCTAGAGTACCCCTCACTTCAGATAAAACACCACTAGCACTAAGAGAGCCATTAGAAGCCTCTAGCACCAAATCTAACACTCCTTGAATAGGAGCCAGAGGAGCCATTTTAGTGTCCATCTGAGTACCCTGCTCACCAAGCTGATCTAAACTAGGAATAACATTAGGCTGATCCCCAGGAACAACCTCAGTAAAAGATCCAACTATTACTTGTAAGTCTACTTAGAAACCCTCCTGCTGGACCAAACCTCCAACGTCTCAAATTGGTTGAAGGTTTCCCCCTCCTGCCTATCCTTGAGGGATATCTTTAGGCCTTGACCATGATTACTAGACTTAACTAGAATAAAACCATCTATATCAGTGCCACCTCCCTACATGGGGGCTTTACCCTTGTCTATTTTCAAATCAGGTTGAGTAGGAGCATTACTTAAACTTGCTACACCATAAGCTTGAGGACACCTCTACTGAAGATGACCATATTCATGACATAGCTGACACCTAAAAGGTAATGTCTCATAATCTAATGGTTGAGTCTAGGAGCAAGACACAACAGTCATATCAATAGAATCTGGAAATGGTTGGCTCAAATCAATTTCAACATAGACCCTATCATAAGAAAAAAATTTCTTATTCAAAGCTATTTACAGCCATCAATATATCAAAATCTCCTTCTAAGTTCCATGTCTTGAAAATCCATGTATCCATAAATGGGGAAGAAACCCTCATTACCATGAACTTACAAATCAAAACATGATTGTAGTAGTAAGTAATATCCTCAGCTACCGACTCTAATTGTATTACTAAAACTAGTCACTCTTGGTCCCTCTCTAAGCATCCATTCACCTTTGGCAAGCTAAGAGAACCATTTCAGACTACATCTGATCCAAAAGAAGACTGAAAGGGTATTCCAGCATCCTCCCCAGCCATGGAAGAAGCATGACCTACCATATCCAAAGGCACATTCAGAGCCATTTATACCAAATGAGTGAGGGCTCAAAATGCCCCCCACACCATGTTAAATCCAAAGTAACGACTCCCAATAGGTGCACCACCATAAGAGGCAGTACCTCAAAGGAAGAACCCCCCCCCCCCCCCCCCCCCCAATGTGTAGTAAAAATGAACTAGAGGGTACACAAAAAAAGAAAACCTAGAGTTGGAAACCCTTGGACCCTGCACACCACCACCTGCACCATAGAGCACCTCCTAGCCAACTAAAACTAGAAAAAATAAGAAACATAGAAAAAGACCTGATCCCCTCAACCCCATACTGACTTGCAAATCCCTTACACATAGAAAATCTCAAACCTGCAAGCTAGGGCTTATTTTTCCTAGCTTGCTCTCCCACGCACTCTATCACCATCAAGATCCCAATGTTTGAGTTTGATTTTATTTTACAATATCAGTAAATATTATATTTGCATTTTATGATAGGAGGAGGATAATAAGGAGCATCTCCACCATTGGCATAAGGACCACATGTACTTAAGGATATTCTTATCTACATAAGAAAATGGAGGCCAATGGAGTCCAATTGAAATAGGTACACTATTTCAATTGAGTGTATAATATATGTGAATATTATTTATAGAATATATAATCCAATATTTTTTGTGTTTTATGTATAATTAGCATGAAAATATCCTAGATTATAAGTGGAAGAATGCTTCCTAATATGAATGGGATGAGATCATGACTACTAAGGTTATCCTTATTTGTGTGATGATTATGTACCCCATCCAACTTCAAGAGATGTATTTTAGCCCCAAATTGTTTTATAGAGTGGGGGTATTAACATTAGGGATGGTTACATAAGTGTAAGTGACAATGATGCTACTCAAGATTGGGATTAGGGATGGGATAATATAGTTGAGCATGATGACCCAAACGATTAGGTTCAATCACAAGTTATGACCATGTGACTACTTTATATATACTATTATGAATTTTGATTTATTATTGTGTTTTTTATTTGTTATTGTTTTTTACATGTTTAATTTATTTTTACATTCAAAATTTTACTTACAAGGTCACAATTAGACTATTTTCAATTTTTTTATATAGTGTTACAATTGATATTAACACTCTAATTATATATTTATATATATAGTAGTTATAATTGTATAATACAAGAATATAATTTCATAATTAACAAGGGCACCATGTCCCAAGTCCCTGTGGGAGTTAGTATAATTTTTTCTTGTTTGTTGTTGATTGAGATTGCCTAAAAACCAAATGGATGTAAAACCTTTTCATGCCTTGAACAAGAAACTAAAATAGGTTGATTGATTAATCTTGAATGCAAAATTTGATATAAAAATTTGTATAGAAGTCTATTAAAAACATTGTTTTATAAACATATGCTTTAGCTCTAGATGGCTTGACTACCTCTATTGATGGAGAAGTAGATGTCAATTTTGATTTTGATACATCAAATACTACGTATCCTTCTCCATCTACTATGAAATTTCTCACCATGTAAAAAAAACATTGGAGTATACATATAAAATAATTATTTATAGTTTTTTACTTTGCCATTTCCATTGAATGTGTAGGATTAGGAGATTAAATTAAGAGATGCCAGGTGTCGACATTGTGTTGAGCACATTTGAATTAAAATAAAATAAATTTGTCTTTATACTTAAAAACTTTAATCCATAAAATGATGCCACGTGGTACCATCATAGAGGTTCATGCTTGTAGGAGTTAGGAGACTTCCCAGAGTCTCCCAAAGACCCATGATAGTGTCACATGGCATGATCATGATGGAAATTAGTTGTAGATAAGTAGGGACCAAGGGAATGAACTTAAAGGAGCATGGTAGATTAAAAACCACACATTTGGCATAAGTATATAACTAACATAGCACAAAAAGGAAAACTTAGTTTTATATGTAGGGGCATTGATACATAGATGGATATAAACCAATGGATAAGTGACATGTGGTTTTGAGATTTTTTGTAGAAATTTTTGGGAAGCTCAAAGTGCCAAGGGTACAAAGAATATGTGAATTATTTTATTCAATCTTATGATAATTATGGGCAATATAATATTCTAGATCAAAACTTAAAGTTGGGGGAGAATATAAAGACCAAGATACATTGCTAAACCATATATTTTTGGAAAAAACTGAGAGCTTATGAAATAAATGAATAGCATGGGAAAAATTATAAGAAAATTATGAAATACATAGAAATTTAATTTATATAAATTTTACAAAAAAATAAGTGCACATTTAATTAGGAAGATGCATCCATTTTTGGTGGTGCACATAAGCAATGAACTTGTACAGAGAAATAATTTAATGCATTCAACCAATTAAATATCTGTTTGAAATATATGATATATATTGTAGTGTAAAAGAATATAAAATAATTAAATCTAATCTCAAGATTTTTTTTAATATTACAATGTACAATCAAAGCTAGGAATTAAATCTAATCTCAAGTAAAAAATTATGTTCGTTATGCACTGTAGATTGCAATGTACAAGCAGAGCTAAAAATTAAATCTAATATCAAGTAAAATATTATGTTTAATATAGAAAATAAATATAATTTTTAATGAATAAAGGTAAAACTATTAAATATGGAAATTGTAGTTTTTGTGGTGAGTCACTATTCAAGCATTTTTGATACCTATGGGTTGTAGAAGCTATTTATTTTGCTTGATAGGTAATTGCCTTTTGGTTTGAATTGAACAATTAAAATGTGCTAGGTGAATAAATTATCTTCTACAAAAATTTATATATTAAATTTTTAATGATTTTATTTACATATACTATTTTAATCACTACATTTGAATTATGGGATGTATGTTAATATTGTTTTTCTTCACTAAAGACAATTGAATTGAGCAAGTAACTATTATGTATATACTATTCTATTATCTATGAAAAATTCCACAACCTTATTTTCTTATCTTTATCTATTCCTATTGTTCATTTCCAAAGTAATTATTTATCTATCATGTTAATAGGCATATGCATCTACTTTTTAAAATATTTTCATCATGAGGTTTATGGTTTTTATTGGTTGGCTTTAGAAGCATAGGCTTTTCTTTAGAATTTAATTTTTTAAATATATATTTTTTTGTGATTGTTCATTTGATTTGTTCCAAGTCCTATTATAGGTAATAATGTTTGGATAAAATAATAAAAGAAAAAAACATGGAATCAAAAATAGAAGTAAGTCAAGAATCAATAATGACTTTATCTAGTGCTAATGAAATAGATTCTGCTCAACAACACCAACAAAAATGGTGATGCTTGAATCTTTTTTATTTATTCTCTATTGGATATTCAATATTTTTTTTGTTGAAAAAAAAGAAAAACATATATTTTTGACTTATAATCTTGTCATCATGCTATTAAAAAAACAAATATTTTTTATTTTTCTTTCAGGATGCAAACATAAATATTGACTTATAATCTTGTAATTATGCTATTAAAAAAACAAATATTTTTTTATTTTTCTTTTAGGATGCAAACATAAATAGTTCCTTTACACATAATATTGGACATTTATGCTAATAAAATCATTAGTGATTTTGAAGGGGATATTTTAACAGTTCATGAACTTACTCAAATTACAAATCCTACTTCCCCAATCAGGGCAAATATACTGCATATTGATTTGGTTGATGTGTATAAATATATGATAATAACAATGAATGTCAACAACATTACTCAAAGGAAAATTATTTGGGTTTCATAATTATTGATCAAGGAAAAATCAAAATATGAAAGAGGAGATGCTCCCTTTTGCATTATATTGACTACAAAATCAAGTATGTAAAACATACCTATGGCTTGTAAAAAATGTAAACTTATACATGATAGTGCAATTGTTGATATCATAGAATTAGATGATTCATTCTCAGTAGGCTTATTTGGAGTCTTGATTAAAATTTGTCAATAAATAAATAATTGGTTTAATTTGCATGTTAAGGATAAAAAAGTAGAGTACAACATCGTAATTGTGAGTCTATATTCATTTGAACTTTAATTCTATCTACCATCATGATTTTATTCATTTATTAATTAAATATTACTATTTATTTTTGTATTCAAATTGGTGAATAACATCAATAATTTTCCATGTAGTATGAGACCAACTGGTGTCCAAAAAACAACTTTTGTACATTTTCAAAAATGTCATACACAAAGGGCCAAAATGTTATTAGAAACTACAAATAAATTATTCTTCATGTTTTGAACCATTGGCTAATGAAAACACCAAAAAAAATTTACAAAAAATCATTATGACAAACATTGAGGCAAGTGGTGTTTGTTTTTTTGTCTTTTTTTTTTTCTAGTAAACAAGCAAAACTTACAATTGTGTTTTTTGGTTTTCTTAAACAACTTGAGAAAAATTATAATTAGATAATAATAACATTTTAAAGTTATGGGAACATTAAAACCAAAAAACATGTATTTAGCTCCATTTCAACCAATACATGATTCTTGTCATCATGTGATTATGTAAGTAGGTCTTGAGCATGGTGGTTCTTTACATTATCCAACATGTCCATTAAATTCAGAACATTCTTTTGTTCATGCATTGACATGCAATGTCTTTACAAGAGATGGGAAAATTTAATGCATTTTAAAAAAACCTTTGCTTGATACTTTACTACTAAAGCTGATAGCAATATCCTTTGAGTAATATAAAAAATACATCTCAACAATTATGTTCATGTTACATAAATTTTAGTTGAATAACAATTTCACGATTGTAATGGATGGCATAGTTTCTAATATTGAAAAATATTGAAGCATATTTCTGAATCAGTGAGGTTCTCATAACCTTTACTTATATTAATGTTTTTAAAGTTGAAAATGCTTTTTTTGAGTTTCGATGATAAATGCATTTTTTTTTTTTTTTGCATTATAGGATACAAGATATCTTCCAAGATAAGGAATAATTATTTTTTGATATTAATAACATGCATGCTAGGTGTTTTTATTTCTGATGTTGTATAGAGAATCACTATAAAATAGTGTTTATTTTTTTACTTTGTAACTAAATACTTGCTTTTGGCTAACACAGTTGATACATAAAAATATACATTTTGACATTCTACATAATACTTTTTTGTATTGAGATGAATATGCAAAAATACCAATAATAAAAATGTGTGATCTATGTTATTATATACATTTAATTTATTTATAGTTATGTTATCTCAAAACATTTTACAATATTATGCATGTGCTACATATAAATTTAGGTAATATTTTTTTCAATTTTTTTAAAGACTTGGACCCAACACATCTACTTAATCCTTTCATTTTTTTCATCATTATATGCATCCTTGTTTTAGAATCATAAATTTTTATCACTAAAATCTCTTATCATTTTATGCTTGTATATTTATAATATATTTACAACTGAAAAAATGAGATTTTATCTTTGATTTGAAAGTATATTAATATGCATTATAATTTGGTGATTGACTTGGCTAAATAATATAATCTTGTCCTTTGCTTTTTATTTGTTATAATCTATCTAGATTTTTTTCACCATGTTTAGAGAGTTATGATAATAATATGATTTCATGGTGACTGATTTGTCAAGGGATTATTGCTTTTTACAAAAAAATGACATATATTTGTCTTATATTAAAAAAAAAGTCAATGTTTTTATTTATAGAGAAAAACAAAATCTATGTTTGGTTTCAAAACAATACATATGGGAGGAAGATTAAATGATTTTGAAGTAATTAAGATAATTTATTGATTCCTTGTCTAGAGTTGTATAATATTTAAAATCTACTCATATAAAACACCTTGAATTTAATTTTTAAAGTTGTTATATCTTATTAATAACTTACATGGTCTTTTGGGATCTAACATTGATTTTGATGCCTTGAGTTATGATGTAGATATTTGTTTCTAAAACTATGGTGCTTACTCACAATCACAAAAAAATAATAATAACAATGAAATGAAGATATTATTTCAATGCCTTACTATCAATACAATTGTTACTATGTCAAAGTAAAGTATTTATGAATGTGTTACTACATAAATGCCATATCTTTCTAGGTTTAGTCATCAGAATAAAATCAAACTACATCAACTAATAACTCAATAGTAATTTCACATGATCTAGTATTGTAAATTTTTTTGCATAAACTTAATTGTATGTATTAATAAGTCCAAATATTTTGAAGGAAAAAAAAGTTCAATTTAAATTGCACATGATCTTCAAATATGACATGAAATTTAAATTATACACATCAAAGTTGAACTAGTTTTTGACATTAGGTTTATCAGATTGAACTATCTAAGTGGATGCCACATGTTTGAAGGCTTCCTATTGATCTATCTAGGTGTAAAGTGGACATTTGTAGGCATGAAACAAAGGCACAATACAACAATATTCAAATTTAAAATATATCGGCCAAGTCATTCGAAAATAAATGGCTAAAAATTTCATTAATATTTTCAAAAAATAATAGGAAATTAATAAAGGAAGAGTCATTTTCACTAAACTCAAATCCAAAATTTATTATTTAAAGAGGTTGACTAAGATGAAAATTTAAATAATGAAAACATTTAATCAAATTTCTCTTGAAATGTGATGTCCCTTGTATGCACCTAAATTCACTTGCCTATATTATCATCAATAATATTACTATTAATCAACACTAATTCTACTAATATCCTTTATTCTAATTTATCCCTCCTTCTTAGTCATTTATCTAATATCCCATTCTTTAATATTTCTTCATCTAATAAACTTATTCTATTTCACTCGATCATTAATTTATCCTAAATCTCCATTATCCCCATCCTAATCCCATTTACCTATTATTTGGGAATTTTAATTTTTTATGACCCACCTACCCACCTACTAGCCTACTCCTAGGCTCTCCTAAACCCTTAGTCCCTAATCATCCACCTAATGCCTTATCTAAGCCTAATTAATTATAAGTGGATTATAGAATCCTCTCTATTCTTACCCTTCCTCTCTAGAAGCCTCTAAATCTAGAGGCTTCCAAGGAATTTTATATTCCTTTTAATTCTCTAGCATTGATCTCAATCAACTAACTTCAGCTCTCATCCATTGGTATCTCCTTCCAAAATCTATTTAAACCACTCCATCCCTTCATATAAGGGTATCCAAAAATTTTATGAAGAATCCATGTTCAATTAATAATTTTAAGGGGCAAAGGAGCAATCAATCCATGTCCAACCTGATCACAGTGTAAATCACTTAGCTTAGGATTCTAAAGCTATTTTTAATGGTTAATTCATCTATTTACATTGAATTCTAATGGCTCTAGACTATAACTAGGTAGTTTGATGTTTGAGTGATTGAATTGTGAAAATTTAATTAAAAAAATAAAAAAATCCTTCTACATCCATTTTTTATAGCGTTTCAACATTTTTAGAAGATTCCTTTCTTGGAGATTACCAATAGTTAAGAAGGGAATTTAGTTAGTAGCATTGTATTCAAAATATCTTAAGGAGCTCTTACATTGCTTTCTATTGAGAATGAGAACACTATTCATAAATTAATATTCATAAGGTACTATTCACTATCACTATTCACATGTCACTATTCATGGTGACATGGCAGGTGTTGATGCAACTAATGATGTGGCATAGTAATGAAATGGCTTAGTGATGAGGTGTCATGGGTGATGTGGCTTGGCCCACATAGGACTTTTTTATATTGAAAATGGAGAGAGAAATGGGGCACATTTATCTACTTGGGCACATGGAGAGAATAGTGAGAGCATGTGAGGGATAAATTGATTAATAATCTCATCATTCCTCTCAAACATGTGATGTGGGGCATCCTTGATTTAAGTCAAAAGATAATAATCTTTTGACTTATGAGTGTGAACATGGGAAAGTGGGAGACATGGTCTATTATTCTTGATTGGGGGTCACATGCAAGGTGGGGTGTATCACTTGAAGGCACATGGAGAAAGTCAAACATGAGATCTTGAATACGCTTGTCACATGTGAGAGACGATTGAAAATATTGATGAATAGTCCAACCACTATAGGCATGGTCAATTTATTTACGTCTAATCCAATTTTCCCACTTCTCTCTCTTTCCTTCTCATTTATATAAGTATGAGGCTTCTCCTTTGTAAAATTTATCTTTTGTATAACCCCCCATTTTATAAATTTGAACTATGTTCATTCTTTATCTTATTTGGATGAAAAAACAATGAAGATTTAGATCATTGGACAAAACCAAATTGATCTCATGAATCATAGGATGAAAACCCTTTAATTCAGTAGGATAATTCCATTCAGGGTTTGTGAACATGATTTCAAAGAGATTTAGAGTTACAAAGTTCTAGTGTGTAGAGAGTTACAGATTTGCATGTCTTCTAGTTTATAATTTGTGTGGAGTTATTTGTGGTTGTGTAAAGTTTGTAAGTGTGATGCTTGTATCATATTTGTTTGTAGTATTACATTCTATGTAAGTGTTTAACATGAATCAATAGTTGAATCTACCAATGAGAGAGTTATTGTGTATAGATATTATCGTAAACAATATCTTATGTAATCTAGTTATCTAAATGTGTAATTAGAAATTTATAGTGTGTTGGTTTTTATTAAAGTATTGTAATATCATAACTTGTGTTGTTCATGGGTGATTACAATATGTGTTTTTTATGTAGTTTGTAATTAGGGAGAAATCAGATTTTTTGTGTCAATCAATTTGATGTTTTTTTTTTTTTTTTTTAATCATAAGTGTTGAGTAATGTTTAATTTCAGATTTGAGTTTATTTTTAGTTTTGAGTTAAGTGTGTTTTTTTTTATAGTGTGAGTGGATTATATTTCCAATTTTATAGTTTTGAGTGTTTATTAGAAAATATCCCAGTTGGGGATATTTCAATGGTATCAAAGATGGTGATCTTTCCAACCTGTTGGGTAATGAATGTTTATTACATATCAAATTTTGTGGTTCTGAGTTTCAATATGGATTATTCATTCAAGTAATTTTCAAAGGTTATTAATTATGGCATCATTTAGTGAATAATATTTGTACAAGAAGTTTAATAAAGTATGGAAGAGACTTGAACATCGGCCACTATCAAAGGATGATCTTATTTGCATTTTGAAAGAAGTGGAGATTTGCTTATTTGTGATAAATTATGTAGTTTCAGTGAGGATGTAATATGTTATGGCTCCATTACTGAAATCCTTGGTTGAGACAAGGTTTTTGAGACATTCAGATAAGGAGGTGAGGCTTGTAATTACTTATTGTGTTAGTGAAATTATAAGGGTAACAATTATTAGGAAGCATTATAATAGAGATATCATGAAGGATATTTTGTAGGTAGATGGTTTAAATTTTCTAGGGGTTTGTTAAAATTGGAAGCCCTTCCTTTGAGAAGAGGGTAAAAATTCTTGATAATTTTTCAAACAATAGATTATGTAACTACATGTTAGATAATGATTGTGAAGATCTTATCTTTGAAATGTTTCAAATTTTTTGGAAGGTTATGATGTGGCTCATTTAGAGAAGGTTGTAAATTCCATGCAATCTATTATGTCTTTGATTGTGAATGAAGATGATGATACTTCTAAACTCTTGCTAGCTAACTTGTTGGTTTTTTAGAGAATGGAATATGATGTGTCACCTATAGTAAGTGATTGTCAAAGAGATTGGTTAAGCAGAATATGGGGAGATTGAAAAGTAATTTGATATAAGGAGAATTACTTTCTTGTGATTTACATCCTATAAATATATTCTAATAGAGTAATAATGTGGACAAGGTAGCTAAACCAATGAAACTTAAAGAAGAATAACCACTTGGTACATCTAAAAGTGAGGTGTACATGAGTCTTCATGATAATGCTAAGAATGAAGCTTGTGCTGATAGTAATTGGAAGGTACATCAAGAGTGTGAACTCTAAAAATTTGAGGAGTAATTTCCACATGAAGGTAAAATTTTCAGCCATGATATATATACTATAATAGATGATTCATGCAATTTTCAGGGTGAAGCAATTCTTGGGTTAAAAATTAATGATGAGAATATAGAAAATGAATATTATGGGATCTATGGTTCCCATGATGGCACCATTGAAAGGTATGTAAAGGTCACTAATGATGAAATTGGGTTGGTTGGAAATTCCAAATTAACGGGTAACCTTACACAATTAGGAATTTGTAATGAAAATTATTCAAAAATTGAAGAATATAGCAAGGATAGAAATGGAGAGGAAGTTGATTTCAAAATTCATGCCAGTGAAAATGAATCAAAAAGTTTAAGGTTTGTTGAGTTGATTTTCTTTCTAATTTTGATCAAGGGCCTAAAGAGATGAAAGTTCTAAAAGATAAATTAAGGATTCTTGAAGAGAAGATTGTGAAAGCTTTATCAAAATTGGATAACACACATAGTTTAATTAAAGAATTCTACTGGAAGGTTAAAATTGAAGAGAGATAGAAGGGAGCTAAGGATGGAGTCACTCTTTCTAATTTGAAAAACTATCAGGGAAGAAGTGGAGTCAATGAAGATAAATTATTTGCATTTGCTCTCAGATAGGGATCATGCCATCAAGTTTATAGAGAAGATCATGTATGCTTAACAATATTAGGATAATGAGGTTGATAGGCCTTACCTTGATCTTAACCTACCTCACCCCTCTCTCAACCAAGCTGAAAATTAGTCAAATATTATAGCCATGGACAAAGGGCAAGTAATAGATGCAATATTTATGGAGACCAATCAATTAGTCGAAGGCATTGATGAACTCTAAAAGGATTTTAATTTAGGGCCAAGTTATTTACTAATTTATGAAGAAGAATTCAACAAGGATGAATTATTGCATGATGATGGTAGCATACCACTTTTTGAATAATTAGGTACATATCACAAGGAAGTGCCAAGCCTTGTGATTGACAACCCTCCAGGGATACCACATGATAAGGAATGTGTAAATTGGATGGAAAATGAGGATGTTACATGGAATGTGATGATTTAGAGAGGTAACCACATTCATAACTTTGAAAGGTTTTACAAAAGATATTTTGAACTTGATATAATTTTCATAAAAATAATAGAAGTAAGTTCAGGACTTATCTTGCATAAATATTTGGTAAGACAAGGGTTTAAACATGATTCCTTCTCATGGGATAATCCACATATTAGATTGGATGCTGAATTGACTTTTCATTAGATTGATAGCACTTAGATTTATTACATGAGAGGGTCATTTTGGAAAATGCTTTTGGAAGCATTGTAAAATATTATGAGGCATACATGAATAGCAGAGTTGCAAAACACAAGTATAATGGAATTATTTATTCACTACAAATGCATGATAGAGATCACCATTAGAGTTTATGGGAAGGCTATGGTAACTCGATAAATGTTACATGACATGAAATAGTTCAAATCTTTAGCTTTGACTCTACTGTTTGGTTGTAGGACAACCTCCATATGAATCCAATTGCATACATAGAAGAATATTAGAGGGAAATTTTAGTTAAGGAGTGGATAAAATTTTAGTTAGAGGTTATTTGGGGGTTTTTCCTAGCCTCTTCCAAGTTGATTTTGAGCAATGCAATGTTCACCATTCATGATTATATCAAAGTGGTGCAACAGGAACTTGGTAAGGCATAGGAAGAAGATGGCGAGTTTGATAATTTCATGCAAAATATTTTCATACTTCTATCTAGGAGAGATAAGGAGGTGTTATTCATAGGTATGTTGCATCATAGTGTGTCAAATAAAAGTTATTACAAACTTATTAGAATGATTTGGGATCCTGGAACTTCATTGGGATCAATTAGAGGTCAAGTTTTGATTTCTTGAGGACAAGCAATATTTGAGTGGGGAGGACTGTAATGTCCCTTTTTTATATCCTTCCAACATTTTTGAGTGCTCCAACTTTCTTGAAGAGTACCAGCATTATCAAAAGGGAATTTAATTAGTAACATTATGTCCAAAAGATCTTAAAGAGCTCATGCATTTCTTTTTGTTGAGAATGAGAACACTATTCATAAATTACTATTCACTTACACTATTCATGGTGACATGGTAGGTGTTGATGCAGCTAGTGATGTGGCATAGTAATGAGATGGATTAGTGATGATGTGTTTTAGGTGATGTAGCTTGGCCCACATAGGGATTTTTAATATTGAAAATGGAGGAGAGAGAAATGGGGCATATTTATCTACTTGGGCATATGGAAGGAATAATGAGAGCATGTGAGGGATAAATTGATTAAGAATCTAATCATTCCTCTCAAGCATGTGATGTGGGGCATCCTTAATTGAAGTCAAAAGATAGGAATATTTTGACTTATGAGTGTGAACATGGGAAAGTGGGAGACATGATCTACTATTCCTGATTGGGGGTCACATGCAAGGTGGGGAATAACACTTGAAGGCACATGGAACAAGTCAAAATGGAGATCTTGAAGATGCTTGGCACATTTGAGAGATAATTGGCACTATTGATGAATAGTGAAACCACTATAGGCATGGCATATTTCTCTACATCTACTCCAAGTTTCCCTCTTCTCTCTCTTTCCCTCTCATTTTTATAAGTATGAGGCTTCTCCTTTGTAAAATTCATCTTTTGTATAACCCCCATTTTATAAGTTTGAACTATGTTCATTCCTCTTCTTTGGATGAAAAACCAATGAAGATTTGGATCATTAGATGAAACCCCATTGATCTCATGAATCATAGGATGAAAACCCTTTGATTCAGTAGGATAATTCCAATCAGGGATTGTGAATGTGCTTTCAAGGAGATTTAGAGTTGTAGAGTTCCAGTGTGTAGAGAGTTATAGATTTGTAGGTCTTTCCATTTTATACTTTGTGTGAAGTTATTTATGGCTATGGAAAGTTTCTAAATGCAATGATTATATCATATTTGTTTGTGGTATTACATTCTATGTAAGTGTTTAATATGATATTAATATTTGAATCTATTAATGTGAGAGTTGTTGTGTATAGATATTATCTCCAATAATATATTATGTAATCCAATTATTTGAATGTGTAATCAAAAAGTTATAGTGTTTTGGTTTTTATGAAAGTATTGTAATAGCATATATTATGTTGTTCATGGGTGATTCCCATAAGTGATTTTTATGTAGTTTGTAATTAGGGAGAAATCTTATTTTTTGT
This sequence comes from Torreya grandis, assembly GCA_037957365.1. Classification (NCBI taxonomy): domain Eukaryota; kingdom Viridiplantae; phylum Streptophyta; class Pinopsida; order Cupressales; family Taxaceae; genus Torreya; species Torreya grandis. The sequence continues at coordinate 167,669 of JARHVA010009312.1, forward strand.
GTCAATTAGTTTGATGTCTTTTATCATAAGTGTTGAGTAATGTTTAGTTTTAGAATTGAGTCTATTTTTAATTTTGAGTTAAGTGTGAGTGGATTGGATTTTCAATTTTATATTTTTGAGTTTTTTTTATAAAGTATTCTAGTTGGGGATATTTCATGAAATAAAGGACGAATGAATTAAAATGTTAAAGTAAAGATTGCCAAAAACTCAGATAACTTGCCTAAATTTAAAGTGAAATGCAATGAAAGAGGAAAATTTGATGCATTCCAAAACACGATTTTCATAAACAATTAATAGATCTAAGCAAATTTATATATTTAAATCAATGCAAAGACTATTAAAACTTAGATAACTTGCCTAAATTTAAGGTGAAATGAACTCATAATTTGAGCTAGTAGCTCCCATAAGTCTCTTATTCTAGTCTCTTCAAATATATTCAATATGGAATTTGCTCTAAATATTTCAATGTACTTGAATTTGATATCATTGCATGAAAAACCTTATCCAAGAAAAAACTTGTCCCTCAAATTATACAACATCAACGAGTTATGACATGCATGAAAAATTGTGGTCTCATAGACCATTGGATCTTTGTGATTTGTAATTTTTAGGATTATAATCAGGGCCTTAAAGTTTTAAACAAATGTTTCATATATTGTAGTGTATTTATCCATATAAACTAATAAATATTTAAAAAATAAATAAATTATGATTAAAAAAAAACAAAGTCCTAAACTTAGAAAGATTTAAATTCTGTTCCCACAGGGTTGATGATAGACTTCACCATGTAACTTCTATTTAGAAAGTTTTCACTAAGTTTAGAAATAAGTTCTATGTTAATAACATTGTAACAAATTTTTATAATAATAAGCATGATAATGCAATTGTAATTTTTATAATCTTAGATTGATTTTATTATTAATGATTAGTTCTTGGGATATCAATGCATAAGGGCTTTTGATTTCTTGCACATTTTGATTTGGAATTTTTGAAAGAACTTTAATGTTATGCTTTATGTTGCCTAAATCTGATTTTTTTTTACCTTTGATATGGAAATAAAACTGCTTTGGTTAGACTCTAACTTCTTGGTTGTATTTATATTATGTTTGGCTCATGCTTTTAGATAGAAAACAATAGACCCAAGGTAATGCTTTATTTATTCATCCATCATTTTTCTTATGTGGATTTTGTCTTAATTTAAATGAAATACTATTGACTTAGACCTAGGCATAAAGAGATTTCCTTGTCTTAGTTTATTTTAAGGCTAGTATTATAGGCTATATTTTATCATCTAAATTTTTAATGGGTAATTGAAATGTTAAAATGAAACTAGGACAAGGGGTCCCCAAGATGATGCCACATGTCATCATATTAGGGCCCTAGCATCTCAAAGACATGTGGCTATTGTCTCAGCTCCTGCTCCCCTAGTCTCCAAGATAATACCACATGGCATCATTTTAGGGCCCCTAGTTTCCAAGATGAAACCACATGGCATTATCTTGGGGCCTTAACATCATGGATCCATGTGGATATCATCTTGGATTTGGGGCCTAAGGATGATGCCACATGGCATCATCTGAAGGCCTTAGAGTCTCAGAACCATGTGGCTATCATCTCAACTCATAGGCCCTTGGGTTGACACCATATGGCATCATCCCAGGGCCCCAAAGTCTTGGAGACATGTGGCTATCATCTTGGCTATCAGGCCCTTGGATTCATGTGGTATTAGCTCGAAGAGATGATAGTCCTGGAACCACGTGGATATCATATCAATGGAGAAGATAACCACATGGTTTTAGGATGTTGGGACCATAAGATGATGCCACTTAGTGTCATCTTAGGGACTTTGGGGCCCAATAGATAATATGATAGCCATGTGGCTCTGATACATTAGGACATGGCATCATCCTAGAAACTTGGGGACCAAAGAGATAAGATGATAGCCATGTGGCTTTGGGATGTTGGGGCCTTAGGATGATTCCATGTGGTATCATCCTAGGGACTGGGTGGCCCAAGAGTCAAGATGATAGCCATGTGGCTCTGGGAGTGTCATCTCTATGATCTTTACTAGACTTTGAACTCTCAGGGTTGACACCACATGGCTCTGGGGTTCCTGTCAACACGTCTACATGTAAAGTGGGCATATGCAATCATGAAACAAAGGAATAGTTAGTAATTTTCAAATTAAAAATGCAACAACCAAGTCATTTGAAAATAAATAGCTAAATATTTCAAATTTCAATGGTTAAGATTTTCAAAAAATAACATAAAATTAATAAAGGAAGAGTTATTTTTGCCAAACTCAAATCTAAATATCATTATTTAAAGAGATTAAATAAGATGAAAATTGAAACAATGTAAACATTTAGTCAACTTTCTCTTGAAATAGAGCATGCATGAGCTAAAATATTAAAGCAAATATTATTAGAAACTTAGATAACTTGCCTAAATTTAATTTCTTGAAATAAGAAAATTTGATGCTTTCCAAAACTTGATTTAGACCAACACTTAATAGATCTAATCAAATTTAAATATTTAAATCAATGCAATTACTATTAAAAGCATAGATAACTTGCCTAACTTTAAGGTGAAATTATTTGAGAATTTGAGTTAGTACCTCCCTTAACTCTCTTATTCTAGTCTCTTCAAATAGGTTCAATGTGGTGTTTGCTCTCAATATTTCCATGTACTTGACTTTGATATCATTGTAGGAAAAACCTTATATAAGAAAAAACATGTCCCTGAAATTATACAACATCAACGGGTTATGATAGGTATGAAAAAGTGTGGTCTAATAGACCATTGGATCTTTATGGTTTGTAATCTTTGGGATTATAATCAGGGCCTTAAAGTTTTAAATAAATGTTTCATAAATTTAAGTGTATTTATCCCCATAAAATTCAAAATATTTAAAAAAAAATTAAAATTGTTTTTTTTTAAACCAAAGTCCTAAACTTAGAAAGATTTAAAAATTATCCCTACATGGTTAATGATAGACTTCACCATGTAGCTTCTATTTGGAAAGTTTGTGCTAAGTTCAACAATAAGTTCTATGTTAATCACATTCTTAACATTTTTTTATAATAATTAGCATTACAATGCAATGTAATTTTTACAATATTAGATTGATTTTATCATAAATGATCAGTTCATACAATATTAATGTGTAAGGGCTTTTGATTTCTTGCATGTTTTGATTTGAAATTTGTCAAAGAGCTTCAATGTTATGCTTTGGGTTGCCTAAATATGTTTTTCCCCCCTTTTTATGGAAATATAATTGCCTTGGTTAGACTCTACCTTATTGGTTGTATTTATGTTATGCCTGGCTCATGTTTTGGATAGTAAATGATAGACCCATGGCTATGCTTTAATTATTCATCCATCATTGTGCTTATGTGGCTTTTGTATTGCTTTGAATGAAATGCTACCGAATTGGTCCTAGGTAGAAAGAGATTTATTTTTCTTAGTCAATTTTAAGGCTAGTCTTATAGGCCACATTCTATCATCTAAATTGATAATGGATAATTAGAATGTTCAAATGGGTCAACTACTATGGGGCCCTAAGATGATGCCACATGGCATCATCTTGAGGCCATGACATCTCAGAGCCACATGATTATCATCTCAACTCCTAGACCCCAAAGTCCCTAGGATGATGCCATTTTGCATAATCTTAGGGCCTTGATGTCTTAGATTCACGTGGTTGTCATCTTAAATCCACATGGCTCCTGATCCCCTAGTTCCATGAGATGATGCCACATGGCATCATCATTGGGCACCAACATCTTAGAGCCATGTGGTTTTCATCTCAGCACTTGGGCCCCCAAGCCCTAGGATGATGCCACATGGTGTCATCTAAGATCTAGGAACTAAGACAAGAGCCACATGGATTTGATCCCCCGAGTTCCTGAGATGATACCACGTGGCCTCATCCTGAGCCCCATAGTCCTAGAGCCACATGGTTGTGTCTTGGTTCTTGGGTCTTCGAAGCCATGTGGCATCAAATTGAATAATTCAAAGGCCCATATATCCCAAAGATATGATAGTCCTAGAGCCATGGGATGATGCCACATGGTGTCATCCTAAGGTCCTAAGAGCTGAGACAATAACCACATGGTTATAGGACATTAGGGCCCAAGACGATGCCATGTGGCATCATCTTGGGGACTTGGGAGCCCAAGAGTTGAGATGACAACCACATGGTTACAAGATGTTTGGGCCCCAAGTTAATGCCATGTGGTATCATCCCAAGGACTTAGAGGATTGGGAGATAAGAAAATAACCACATGGCTTTGAGACATCAAGCCCCCAAGATGAGGCCACATTGTTAGAAATCAAGCATGTAGTTTCCAATAGTTTTATCATAGGCACCCACAAATATTGAAATAATCAATTTATTGTATACCTTTATGGGTTACCCTTATGATTGATTTCACAAGGTAGATGTTATGTTAGTACTTTACCTTCTTTTTCATTACTTCAAAGGTGCCCTTATTTTAGAAATGCTTCAAATTATTGTTTACCCAAATGGAGTGGTGATATGATACCTCATCCATTAGAGTATTCTCTCCATTTGGAGATGATTACACTCCTACTAAAATATATTCCTATCAAATTTACCTCCATTGAAAGTAATCATCTCTTTTAAGTTGCCTAATATTCATTGACTAGGTTGTGTTAAGACCACAGGGTATGCAAGGTGACATGGCACAATACCAAAAGTTTGGAGGTAAGAAGATGAGGTAGAACCTCCAAGTCACTATAATGTCACCACATGGTACAATCCCAATATCCCAAAAGCATGAAGTGTTTTGAAGGTAGTGGAAGCTCCAGAGCCCTGAGATTGCACCAAGTGGTGCAATACAGGGAGCCCTAGGAGAGGATAGGTGGCCACGAATGCATAAAGTCTAAGGAGTGTGATAGTATGAATATGTTATAGTTTGTTTCTCACCAAATAAAAGAGCCAAAATTGATATAATTAAAATATATTAAAGTGGTGAATTGATCTAAAATGCCTTAAATCCATGTAAAGGTGGTGTATTAATCAAATTAGCCTCTAAATTGAATGCTCTTGTGAGCACAACGCATGATGATTTGGTAGCCATAAGATAATTCAAACAAAATACAACCCATATTATTGAATTTTACTGAAGTTAACATGGGATATGTCACACACTATTCCCAATTATTTAATGAATTTTGGGGACTTATGGGCCATCAAACATTGATTGCAAGCTCAATCATCATAGAAACAATAATTATGGCATTGGGATCAGGTGTAAACTAATATAACTTGGGAAAAATATATCTCAATTTGGGTGCCCAAGATGTTGCCACATGGTAGTACCATGGGCATTGATGGTATTTAGAGAACATAGTCACATATGGTCATCCTGATGTATCAAATGCATACTGTATCTTACATGTCGAATGATATGTGGGTTTTTTTTTTCTATTTACAAATTTTTGTAGGTAATATGGCTTGTATTTAGCCAAATATATGTGTTCTAAATACATTGGTCTTGTAACATATTTTTACAAAGGATAAACACAATGATTAGCTATTATGGCCCCAAGAGGGTGAGACTATGCAACTGAAAGCCACATGGTCTAGGGCAGATGTGATCTTACCATGTGGCATTATCTCACTAACCTGAGACCCTAGGTGATGTCATAAATAGTTAAAAATGTCACATAGCCCTGAGTGGAGATTAAGGATGAAGAAAAGATCACTCTAGAGACTATAGCCAAATGCTAAGTGATAAAGAGAGACTAAGAACATAATACAAAGGTGGACCCACTCCACATGAATCGATCAATTCATCCCAAAAGATATAGGCTTAAATTTGATGATTGTCTAGCCCATTAAAATCATCATAAGCATGGTAAGTAAAATGATTAGTCAAAATAGTTTTTAAAGACTGACCAATCAAAGAGGACATGTGAAGTAAGTTGGTGGCTTGTGGAACTAAAATATTTACCCAATGGGCTAGAGATGCATATCTTTTGATGCTAGGTTGTTAATCTGTTATGATTTTTTGATCGTGCATAAAGGCCTTTAGCTCATCAATTACCTATATAAGTAGACTAAGTTGCCACTGTAAATGGGGGGTAGTTTCATACTAAAACCCTTTTGGGATTATGTGGGGATTGCACCCACCTTTCCTTTTCATTTTTGCATTGATTGTTTGCCTATCAGATCAACTCTTTGGGTACTAAGACTATGTTGGATTTAGGCTAGGATTGTGCATGGCTTCCCTTCTTTATTATTATTGCCCATGATATTTTATTGAAGATATTTAATTATAATAGAATCCTTTTGGAATGTTCAATATAAATTTTATTATGTTTTTTTTTATTTAATTCTTTTAGTCTTTGATAGAGTTTGGTCATAGATGATTGTTTCAGTCATGTATGTGTAACAACTATCATAGATAGTTTATTGGACTTTTGCATGTTTTAATTTAAACTTGTTATATTCATTTGTGTGAAATAGCTAAAAAATGCAAGATAAGTTTTATTTAGAATGGATTCAGTAGATTATTGAATCTCAATATTTCCTTTGAAGCTCACCCACTGAGTTGTTAGAGTTTGTGCAATAACTAAACCATGCCTATTATATTTTTTATTACTGTGATCTCTTATCATTTTATGCATGTATATCTATAATATATTTATAACTAAAAGAATGAGATCTTATCTTTGATTTGAAACTATATATGTATTATAGTTTAGTTATTATTTTGGATAAATAATATAGTCTTATCCATTACTTTTCTTTGTTACAATCTATATCCTCTTTTTTTTGTGGCCATATTTTTTTTATGCCATGTTTAGAGAGTCCTGAGAATAATATGCTTTAATGGTGATTTTTATTGATTTATTTGTGCCTAGATTTCTATTTTTTGCTACCTGGTTTGTTAATGAATTAGTATGTGTGTTTGTAAAAAATTTGACACATATTTATCTACTATTGAAAAAAGGCAATGTTGTTATTCATAGCAAAAAACAAAACCTGTATTTGGTTTCAAACCAATACATATGGATGGAATATTTCACGAGTTTGAAATAATTAAGAGACATTATTGATTCCTTGTCTAGAGTTATGTAATATTTTAATTATATATATATATATATATATATATATATATAAAAGACACTTTGTACTCCATTTTCAAAGATGTTATCTCTTATTTATAACTTGTATACATAATTAAATATTTTGTATTTATCCAAACTGCATGGTCTTTTAGGATCTAACATTTATTATGATGCCTTGAGTTGTGGTGCAAAACCTTATTTAAAAATATTTTGGCCTTATCACAATCATAGAAAAAAAACAACAATGGCATTAATATATTATTTTAATACCTTACAACTCCATGTTAGTCAGACATGATCTTCTAGTATTGCATAAGATTCCATGAAAAATCAATTGCATATATCACTAAGTCTAATTATTATGAAGAAAAAAAAGAGTTCAATGTAAATTGAATATGATCTACTAGTACGACACAAGATTTATAATGTACAAATTAGAGTTGAACTAGTTTTTGACACTATGGTTATATAATTAATGATAAGCATAAGTTGTTATAACTCTCTTTTTAACATTTATGTAACATTTAATATGTATAATGGTAAAAATATCAATGGTAGGGTTCCTTCCCAATGAATATGGACTCAAACATTATATAAATTGAAGCTTCCTCATCTTTAGAATACCATATTGAATGCAACCTAGGGGAGATTATAGGGAAATAATATCGAATAAAAATTACACCAAAAAATCTTTGACTGATCCATCGAATAACCCCTTGTATATTTTAAAATTGTACCTGTAAATGAAAAAAATTACTTTCACTTAACTCAAAAAAATAAAAAATGTGTAATCTAATGCCAACAAACATATAACATTAAAAATTGACAATAATGGAAATACCAAATATAAAATTTAAGACATTAACACATTGGCCTAAATTGCATAATTTGTAAAATAGTTAACTAAGATTCTCACAAGTATCGACTATTGGTGAATAAAAAAAACTATAGCTATCAACATACAACACTTACCATTTTCTAGAGTAATTAATCTTGTATAATAAACCAATACTATGGATCCCATATTTTATAACTAGATTCACCCAACATCACTAGAAATATCACTATAGAATTATGTTCTTAGATAAATAAATAAATATAAAATAGGTAAAGAACATAATAAAATAGATATAGATGATTAAATATGGAGATAAAAACACACACAAATACTTGGTGGTTATGGATGATAATTTGTCTTTCCAATGATAATTCTAACAACTTTGTCTTTGGAGGATTAGTCAAGGCATATCAAATGTTTTGTACCAAAACAAAACAAGATTTTCATTTTTATATTAAATGAAATAGGATAGAAATTTTAATTCAAATGTTTTTATAAACTTTTGAATAAAAGTAAGAAAAAAATATTTAAATGCAATGCTACCATTTTTATTGTTATTGGATAGAACTAGTTTTACAATCGACAAATGATATCATTGTTGCTTCTCCAATAGATTTTTGATGCTCTAGATTTATTTGTGTTGCATTAATACCATGTAATGAAAAAAAAAAAAAAAAAAAATTGACTATAAAACATATAACAATAAAATACATAAAAAATGCTTATATTGTATGTATAAACAATCAAAATACCTTCTAACTATGCACATAGTGTTCTGTACTGGGATCTAGGTACTATTATTTATAACTAAAAAGATAGCTTCATGATCAGTCCAATAAGTGTCTATTATTATAATTTAGATATGTTTTCTTCTAATGTTTAACCATACATGATCTATGATTATGTTTGTGTATTGGCTATGTTTTCAAGCAAGAAATGCATGCTTGACATTGACATATGTTTTTTAAGCAGCATAGTTGATTTTTTAGAGGTAGCCATGCCAATATTAAAGTATCAAAATATGTATTGATGAATTTTAATTTGATGTTATTTTCTCTAGAACATTTATGATATATAAAATTAAAGCAGATGGAAATGCATAGCTATTAACAATTATAAATTCATGATTATGTATCACAATGTTTGATGCCAATACTTCCACTCCATTTTCTATGTATTGATTTGGATTTGAATTAGTATCATGTTGTTTTAAACATATCATAATTTTATGAACATTATGTACTAAATTACTAGTCATAAGTATTAGAATGTGATTATTAGTATTTATTCTTAATGTGTATGTCTCTTATAGGCATAATATGTCACACTTCATCAGGTCATGGTCATTGACAATGTATTATAAATGCGTTGAAAGAATATGAATGTTAAATGAACATATTTATGTATTTTATTCATAAATGTATTATCTCAAGCTATATTACAATTCCCACTTTGAATTCGATTCTAATCTAGACATCTTCGTTAATTTTTTTTTCTTAACTTTGAAGTTTTTTTGTGTGATCAGGCTTATCAAGTTTAATGATTCCATAGTATTTATATGGTAAAGTGTTGTATATAATAATCCATGTCTATTAAATCCAATAAAATTTAATATAACACCTTCTATGGTTAAACCTTGGGACCTATGTGTTATGCAAGCACAATCCAGCTAGATTGGAAATTGGCTTCCTATTGTTAATGTTTTTTGGTAAGAAAGTTTTGGAGTGGGACTTAAATTACAGAAAATAGGGGTCTGGTTTGATTCAATATGGATTTTGTATAAATTAATATGTTTTGCTCTTTGATAATGTCTCACATTATTTTTGTTAAATTTGACCTAGACAATGTCTTTGTTATCTTATTTTGTGCACAATTTAAAGATACCATCTAAACCATTAATAACACTGTCTTGTATATCATAATTTATAGCAAAGAGTTCAACCAAAATGTTAGGCTTTAAAATATTTTTTTGTGGCAGGCATATAACTTTAGCATATCCTTGTCCTTCACTATATGCATTTTCTTTCTTTTCAATTACATCAATAACAATTTATTTAGATAAAATAAGCATTAACATTTTGTCATTGTGTGCATCAACATTGAAACATTCAAGTAAAATATATAGGGTAACAAAGGATCATTAGGTATTAAACATAAAAAATTATGATTAAGATATGATATATCATTTTTGTATGTGAACATGTACATATTTTATTTAATATCCCCACAAAGATTTCATCGTTTTGGTACATAGTTTGATGTAGATGGTAAAATTTTACATTATCTTGGAAAAAAACATATGGGATTATTTAGTCATTTATTTTTGGATATTAAAATATGATGCAATCATGTATAGGATGAGCCTAGTAAAAGTCTCCACAAAAGATCATATCAATATTGTCAAATTACATAGTTGGCAATTGCATAATGTCACATAAACATTTGTCAATATAATAGAACCTTATTGCTCTGAAAAGTAAGATTTAATCAATATCACTATATGTAATTGATTATAACATTTGGACAATGTATCAATCCGTTCATTGCCCAGTAGAATTAATTATTCCACCTACATTATATGCAACTATACCTATATATGAAAGAATAAGGCCTTTTAGCTTGGACGAGTCACTGTCAATAGACTGTGTATAAATATGAACAAGGGTTTATAATATAAATTTTGATGTAAAAGGCTTTCCTATGCGTGTACTACTTATTAATAATAAATACAATGGGTTGTTCCTATCTACACATTTTTCCAAAGCAATGTCATTAATAATCACTTTTTGTTCATCATTTAACATTTGCCTTTGTTTATAGTATTCAACAGAGTAATAAATGGGTGGTACCTAATTTCAAATAGTTTGAAATTTTGTTTTTGTGGCACATAATTCACTAACGACAAGTCCATTTGCAAATCTTATTATTATTGCATAGTGTTGTTTTTGCTCAAACTAAATCGTATGTCAATTATGTTTTCAATGTCATTTTCAACATGGTAAATGGCATACTAAATGTCTCCCCATAGAGGATTGATGTCATAGTTGAATTTGGCCTCATTCATTTTTATTATTTTTTTTTTGCAAATTAAATGCATGTTTCCATGTTTTCAAGACTTTGCTTCAAAGTGGTTTCATTGTTTTTGAATAGAACATATAAAAATAATCTTTTACGTCAATAGTTTCTAGGGTCAATATGTTTATTATAATTAATAAAACATATTACATTTGGTTTTTTACTCTTGAATGTCTTTCCATTTTTTTCATGTTGAGAAATAAATTTGGCTAAATAGATATGATCAATTGTTGAGGTCATGCAATGTAATAGTCTTTAATTAATTGACACATTTAACATTTTTGGATTCATCTTGTTCTTGCCTCAAAAGAATTGAATGTTTCAAAATAAATGTCCATTTATGAAGTGAATATTTATTTATAAAGATACATGTTCTTGAGAAATGATTTAATGATAATGACAACAATAAGTGAATAATTTATTGTGCAGACATATGTCGATAATTTAGCATTGAAGTTCATAGGCTATGTAACATATAAATAATGTTTATGTTTGTTTTTGCATGTTGATTTCATATTTTTTTAAAATAATGTGTAATTTTTAGATTTCCTTTTATCATATATGAACTATAATATGTTGTTACAACATATGCATTTAAATAAAACTATGAGTCTGTGTTTGCTTACCACAAGTATGACATTTTTTATGAAAGTATTGCTCCATACCCGAGATGGATTACATTCAATAAAAATTGTGGGTTGTTAAATTACGGTTGTTATTTATTGAAACTCATCTATTTTCAAATCATGAAGAAAAGTATCAAAATTATCTAAAACATTATATTATTTTGCACTTAGCAACAACTAAATTTGATTTTATATCACAAGTGAATGCTCATTTACTATTTCGTATGGTTCAATTATTTTTGTTTGTTTCATTGGAGTTGTGTAAAATTGTATCTACATTACTTTTATTTATTTTTTACAATAACTGGTATGATGATGAATATGCAATTTTATTAAGTCATTTTCCAGAACATCAATACTAAAGTTTATGTATATGTCTATAAAATCTATAAATTTTAAATTTTAGTTTTTACCATGTGTTGATGTATCTTTGATCCATACCAGGAAATGATCATGAACATTTACTCTACATTGAAATTTTGTAACACAAAAACAATCTATGATTTTTCCTAACATTAATTTATCTTCACACAACATTTTATTCAATGCATTGATATAATATATATAGTAACATGTACAAGTAATTGGATATATTCTCACAAGAAAATAAATGTAATTTACCTTATCCAATTAATTTAATTGTGGATTTAACTTTTTTTAATGTTTTTGATACAATTGTTTCAATGCATTTGTTAATGGATTCCAAGAATGTTTACCACTTGTGAAAGTTAAGAAAAAAGTTGGAGGCCCTAATCGACGTATTATTTCAAAGATATGTAATTAGGTAAAATAAGTATTTGTTAAAAATAAACATATCCAATTTATGATTCGATCAAATTTTATAAACTTGGCTTGTATTTGAATTCTATGGCTAAAAGATTACTTCCTTTTAACTGACCCTTTCTAATTCAGATCCACATTGTCTTTCCAACTTGGTCTATGATTATTTTGAAAAATAAATTTGTAAAATGATATGCAAAATAATGATCAAAATGAAAAAGCTCTCATTGCAATATTTTTTGATATGAAAAGATTGACACAATGTCATCTTTGAGAGGATTGCCAAATAAAAGTGTTGTAAAGTTCATTTCTTCTAAGTATTTATCTTTAAAAATTCCAAGTGGACAATTACCTTTAGTTGATGGTATTGCAATTAGCTTGTCCTACAATACAATAATACATGTTGAGTATACAAAACTATACATCAAAGTGTGATTAGACCTATTTTCATCTATGTTAGAAGACACATTATTTTCACTATCACCATAAATTTTATATTCACTAGACATGCTACCAGTATTTGGATATTCAATAACAATTACAAATACAAAGGGTTTCCAATTAAACTTAATTTGCACATTATGAGAGATGTATAATCTCTGTGCCCATAATTTTTTCAATGCTTCCATAATAAATTTAGAACCAACTCTTTCTATTTGATATGCATTTATGTATTCCAATAATTTCTTTAAATCTATTACAATTATTTTTTTCATCTATGGATCGAAGTAGCACTTTTTGAATTCTATCAACACTTGATGGGACATTTATGATCAGTCATATCAAACCAATTCATGGCTTGTTGTATCCTAATTTATTATTTGATAAAATGAAATTATAAGAACAAAAATCATTTATTTGAGATCCATTAACATGAAAATAAATTGGAATTGCTTGTTTAGTTTAATATTAACAGGATTTGCAAATGTAGGAACATTTCCATCTCTTAATGATTGATTACATTTTAAACATATTTTTTTCTTCGAGTGGATTTGAAATTTGGTAGTAGTTATTTGCATGCATTCTTTCCAAATAGATTAAAATGCTTCATACTATGTTTTAATTGTAATTTATTACAAAGACTACAAACAACTATGGGTGTATCTATAATCTTTTTTTTAAATATTTGTATTGATTTTGTTATCGTTAGTTTTTCCTTATTTATTTTTTGTTACACACCATGTTATTCAATAAATTTAAAGATATGGTAAAAACACATGGTAATGCCTACGAAGTATAACCACAAGGCTCAAATTTCAATTTCATATCCTTGTCCATTGTCAATGATTTACAGTTCACATGTTTTCTTTTTATTTCACGTACAATGCTCTTTTTTCTATGTAAAGAGAATTTATTTCATTTTTTCAATGTTTTATGATAACCACCATAACATAGGCCCTTTATATAGTATATTATTTCATATATAATGGTTCATAATCTATGTGATCTATATATTTTTAAAATGATGCTATATAAGGCTTACGATTAAGCACAACCATCATAGGTTTTGACTATTTATGGACTGGTTGTCGACCATAGGAAAATATGGACATCTAATTTTTTGAAAGCCATTGGATGGTGAAATCATTACTTTCAATTCCATCTTCATCATAGATAAAAACCATCTTTACAATGTATGCTTGCTAATTTTACAATAGTCGATATGTTTTTTCTAACATTGTCCATCAAATTATCTTTCAAAAAACTATGTGCTTTTATATCTCTGGAAAGAAATGCATTGCAAAAAGACTGCACTGATTCATGATGCAAAGAATATATGTCAAAATCATGTTTTATCAAATGATAAATAAAGATAAATATGATATCACCACAACAAGATGTGGTTTTTAACATTATGAACAATCCCAATGATAGCAATTTTTTTGCATTTGTTTCCCAACAAAGAGAAAACAAAGAACATGAATTTTTTAGATGTGTTTTTGGGAAGGGAATTTTATAATTTTATAATTTTGTATAATATAATGGTTCATAATGGCCAAAGATAGGGTATTGATCATGAAATAGTATGCAATTCATCGGTACATGGGCTTCCTCCTTAAAATTAAAATACTTTTGTTTTCTAGTTAACGACTAGATAGAGATGGAAATATTCATCCATTTAGAAAGCTAATTCATACATAAGTTATCACCCTACATGCCATGTTCACCATTTGCTATGAATGAAGTTGTAGAAAGTTGCATTCTATGGAAATGTGTTTCAGTATCTTATACTTGATGTAGTCTATATAGTTTTTAGGGATCTAATTATAATTCAAAAGACCTTACTACATGGGGATCATTTTTACCTAAATAATTTACAAAATTTTCTATAATTCTTGCATGTATCTCTATTGATGTGTAATGAAAATGCAATAACACTTGAAAAACATCAAACAAGCAATCACCTGCATTGTATTTGAAAATATGACTTCTAAAAAGGTTATTTATATCTAGGGCAATATCTATGTCATTGTATTGATTTTTTAACAATGGCATGTATTCTTCAATACAAATGACCTATTATCCACTATGCATATCCATTATTTTTTAGTTTGTGTTATTTAATTTCATTGTATAATGCCAAGTAAATTGAACAAAATAAAAAATAAGACAATTGAAAATATTGAAAAATTCTTGCCAAAATTGTCACATTTCTATTTTCAATTTATCGAACAATCACTAGTTCTAGAAACTACAATTACCTTATTTGATAGCTTTTTTTTTAATACAACTAGGTATCTGATCAAAATATTTTTTGCTTAAGCACCCTACAAAGAACTATGTATGTAAAGTGAGGATATAGTATCATGATTGTATATGTTTTATTTGGCACAAGATAAAATAAAATAAAATCAATTTCTTGAATAAACTTAAAAGAATAATATATATACACATAGCACAATAAATATATACTATTACAAATTCAATGTAGAAAATATCAAAACCATGAACCTTAAGAAAATATAATTAGTTATGGAATCTATTTTTAATGGGACCTTGTTTTGAATATAATCTTATTTTTTTATAGCACTATATTGGTTTCTTAAGAATTCTTAAACAGAGTATGACAATACACACAAAAGAGAAAATTTTATGTTAAAAAATATATGAAAGGATACATATTTATTGATGAGAATATTCTATGTAATATATATTAATGCATGTTTAATATTATAAAATTCTACATGAAATAACTTTCTCAGGTGCTACCTATTAACTATTTTACTCAAAGCAAAAGCTATCATCTGTCAAGTAGGATGAATAAACTCCAAAAACATAACAATAACAAATATGACTACACAATAACTAGCTCAAGTAGTTTCAATAATTCTATTTCATAGCTTTTCATTTTTTTTAACAAAAATTGCATTTATCTTTGATGCGACAGAAAAATATTTCATAAAAATGAACTTAACCAACCATTGCACAAGAGAACTCTACCATTTGCAATGCATAGACAATATAATTATTTAGATTTGGAAAATGCATTAAATCATTTCATGTACTAGTGATTGTAAATGTGCATGAATGACATTAAAAATAAATTTTAAACTAAATTTGCGTTTAATTTTTAGGACATTCATTATATAGAAATAAGTTGTAGGTTAGTTCACATACATAAAAGTTTTTATACTAGATAATATTTATACAATGAATTTGTTATGAATTCATTCATACATGCATAGTTTATCAATTATGCTTTGTTATAACTATATTTTAAAACTAATCTGAATAAATTTGTGAAAATTGAATGGTAGCTAAATATTCATTGCATGAAATATGGCTAGCCATTATGTCATTTAACCCATGAAATAGTTTTGTAGAATGCCATATCCTCCAATATATATCTACATAGATTAATCGACCACTACCCCTGTACCTTTGCATGTGTGAAATCACTATTGATGATATCATTGATCTGATCCTAAATAAGATGAAAATTATTTTAACCAATCAAAACACACACATATATATATATATACATATATATATATATATATATATATATATATATATATATATATATATATATATATATATATATATATATATATATATATATATATATATATATATATATATATAAATACCTTTTTTCATGATTTTTGTTAAAACATTCACAACTTGACTATTGTAAAAATGCAAATTTTTCCATGGACAAAAAACACTGAATTCTAATTGGTCTAGAAGGTATACTTTAATCGATAGTTAAAGTAAAATTATTCCTTTAGTTTACCATAAATAAATAATAACATATATTAGTGTAGGTGGTAAAGAGGGTTTAGATGTTAAAATGAGGATGCCATTTTGAATGATACTATAATGGCATATGACAAAATATAATGACTCACCATATAAATAAAATGATTACTGCAAATACAGACATTACCAACCATGACATGTGAAATAATAATGAAATGCATTATAAGATAGAGAAAAAAAATGATGGAATGAAAATTTAAATAAATAATTAATCATTAAAAATATTCATCAAAGTGATGACTTCACCATTAACATACTTCCATAAACTTTTTAATAATTACTTAAACAACACTTTTTATATATACTCATTTACACAACATGTTTTGCATGTTTTTTTCCCACACCACCATTAAATTTTATGGAGGGAAATTGGTTTTTTTTATAAAGTCACACATTTATTTCATTATACCTACTCAATCACCACATTTTGGGATGCTTAGCCATCTTTTAAATGTACTCCTCCTCAGTCCCTAAGAAATTTATTATAGGTGTCCCTGATGGAGCTATGAAAAATAATGACACTGAATCAAAAAAAAAATTTGTTTTAAAAATATTCCATAATGTAGTGATATTAACCCTTAAAATATTCATAGTGTTGTTTGAAACTATCTTAAATTTGATAGGGCATGTTATAGCTTATTTTATTGGTTGTATCCCTACTAAAATTACTTTAAAACCTTGGCCTCAAATATTTCGGATAACCCATCATGGTGTTAAACTTGAGGGAATCCAAAATATGACCAATTTTTTTTTAAAGTTTAATAATTCTAACAATTTCCAATCCATTATTTCTCACGGGCCTTGATTCATTCAAAACATGCAGGATAGGTTTTCCCATTTAACTTGAGACTTTGATATTTTTGAGAATGCAAAACTCAAAATACATATTTGAATTGAGTTTCATGGCCTCCCCTTTCCCTTGTGGAGTTTTGTGCATCAATTGAGTAAATCATTAGGTAGTTTTATAGGGTTAAACAATAAAAATTTGGTGGCTCAACATTAGAAATGCATATGTGTTGAATTAGAGATCTCAAGGAAAAAATTGATATCCAAATTGGTGAAAAGTGGCTTACTCAACCTATAATATATAATTACATGCATAAAAATTGATTCCATTTTCAATTCATGGAAAAAAAATCATGAATTCTGACTAATAACCAACACTAAGCCTACTCCACATCCCTAAAACTCTCATGAGGTGAATAAATGTGTTCAACCATCTATAGACAAATGGACTAAAATGTTTAATAAGAAAATAAAATAACAAACATGTATGACAATTAAGGTATTAAATATTATTTACAAACTCATAGGAGGTTATTTGATGGTCACTATGAAACTAATTTCCACCACTTAGTAGGCAACAATGCTTCTGGTCCACACCCCATAATATGTGGTTGTTTTTATAGGTTCTCATAGCCAAATGATGACTACAAAACCATCACAACCACCTCTTTAGGTTATTTATCCAAGTGTGACTAATAAATTAGTGGTGTTTGATCATAAGTCAATTTACTTCAAAGGAGGAAACCATTATCCACCTCCATAAGTTGGAGATTATGTTAAAGATAATAAATTGATTTTTCATTACGTGGTTCCCTAAAGGGTAACCATCAGTGTTAGGATCCTCCTTAGAGTACAATTGATTACCTTTGTATAAGCAACTAAACATGGAATTAAACCAGAAGTAATAAGTAACTAGAAATCAGAAACAACAAAGAATAAGAGATACGAGAAACAATACAATCTTGTATTACACTCTTCCAGAAGGAAATACAATGAAGAGATCTCACTCTTCCCACACCTCTTGGGTGTACAGTAATTCTCCCTTAAGAGTTCTCTCTCTCTCAATCAATTACAACCAACTCAATAACCGAGTTGTTCCCTCCAGTGACAATCAACCCAATGGTTATTGTTGCCTACCTACCAAGTGACAATCAACTCAATTGTTGTTGCCTCCTTGACCCGCAGATCTTCTTGAGCTTACACCCTGTAGATCTTCTTGATCTTGTACCCTGTAGATCTAATTGATCTTGCTTACATTATAATGCAGCCCCATGGGTCTCTTAAATAGATCCCAAACCAAACAATAATTAGAAACGCAGACTCAAGACTAAAATTAGTCTTTACATGCAAACTAATTGTTCTCCTAAAATTAGAATAGTTTTGGAAATGCACAGATGATCGATGTTAGTCTTTGTCTGTCTAGAGATGACCGATGTCGACTAATGCATAATTGATGTCAGTAGATGCCAGTTGACCCCTAACTGATGATGGCAGGTTCTGACTAATCTCAATTACTGTGTAACCCAACAACCTCCACATTTGCATATCAGTGAAGCTTTTAGCTCCACAACTTAACAATATCCCACTTGGAGATAAATAGTTACACCTGTACCTATACCTATATAACAACATCCTCTAATTTGTTTCTGGCTTGTATCTCCATCTTCAAGTTCAATCTTGAAGACTAACAAAAGTTGAATGAAGATTCAACTTCTCCTTTGTTCCCAACTTTGTTAGCATATCAGTAGGGTTCTTATCCATATGGATCTTTTCCAGCTTCAACTGTCCATCCTCCAATTCCTGTCTAATGAAGTGGTACATAAGTTGTATATTTTTGGTTCTTGAATGAAAGGCTAAATCCTTTTCCAAATGAATTGCTCTTTGACTATCACTGTACAATCTGCAACTCACTTACTCCTTTCCCAACTCTTCCATGAACCAAGTCATCCATATCATTTCCTTGCTAGCCTCTATGACTGCAATGTATTCTACCTCTATAGTAGACAGGGCAAAAACCTTGTACAACTTTGAAATCTAGCTAACTGTTGTTCCACCAATAGTGAACACATATCCTATGGTGCTTCTCCTGCCATCCAAGTCACCTACCATATCCGAATCTACATACCCATGTAGAGAAGTCTTTGACCCTACATAGCATAAATACATACTACTAGTCCCTCTTAGATATCTGAGAATCCACTAAACTGCTTTCCAATGCTTCTTTCCTAGATTGGCCATAAACTTGTTGACAACTCCCACTGCTTGGGCAATATCAGTTCTAGTACATACCATGTACTCAACCTCATCATGTGATTTAGGACACTGTTCTTTGCTTAGCTTGAACTATCCAACCATAGGTGTGCTTATCGGTTTTGCATCCTGCAAATTGAACCTCTCCACTACCTTATTCACATAATCCTCTTGAGACAAAATCAACTTGTGATTTTCCCTGTCTCTAGAAATACTCATGCCAAGAATTTTTGCTTCTAAATCCTTCATGGCAAATGTGTGAGATAATTTTACATTTAGCTCAGTAATTCCCTACATGTGTGACCCTACAACAAGCATATACACTACATACAGTAATAGGATAATGTAGCTACTATTATCCAATCTAGTAAAATAAACACAATGGTCACATTGACATTGACTAAAGCCATGCTCTATCATAAACCTGTCAAACCTTAAATACCATTATCTTGGAGCTTGCTTAAGACCATATAACCTGGCCTTATGTCTCACCTATCCATTCTCTCCTTTCTTTAACCTATAAATCCATTCATTTTTTAGTGCTTTCTTTTCAGCTAGCAACTCTACCAAATCCCACGTTTGGTTCTCTTCCAAGGAATCAATTTCCTCATTCATGCCATGCTCCCACTGTTTCCTAGATTCTACCTACATTACCTCTTCAAAACTTCTTGGTTTTCCACCATCAGTGAGCAACAAGTAGTATAAAGAAGGGGAATAATGAATTTGAGGTTTACATACCCTTTTGAACCTCCTCATGGGCATTTGAGACTCATTGAAAGCTTGCTGTCTACCCAAATTTCATTCTAACAATGACCGATCCCAGTCATCTCTCAGTCTGCACCTGATCGATGTCAGTTCCACCTGATGACCGACCTGACTGACATCGTTAGTTGCCATCTGATTCACATGTCAATTTCCACCTGCCCGACATCATCTGACTTCGGTCTCCATTAGACCGATGTTGGTTCCTGCCTAATCGACATCGGTTCTCACTTGACTGACATCGGTGTCTGTGTTTTCCTGTGAGTGATGATTTTTACTTGCAATCTCATTTTGGATCGTAACCTTGTCCAAATCAACATTGCCCTACTTAGAATTATTTAGCCTCTTGAGTTGATCATTGTCCATCACCTTTTCATTGAAAACCAAGGCTTTCTAGTTCTTAATGTGTCAAAAACATCATATTTCCACTTTATGCAATAAACCCATACCTTTCTTATAGCATCATCAATGAAAGAAACATAACACTATGATCCTCCAATAGAAGCTCCCTGAGCTAGTCCCCACACGTTTGTGTGAACAAGCTCTAACCTATGCTTCTTCTTTGTTGACCTAGTTTTCAGAAACCTCACTTTCTCTCATTTCCCAAAAATACAATGCTCACAAAAATCTAGATATATCAAATCTAAAAGCTTACCTTTTGACTTAAGAACATGCATTCCCTTCTCACTCATGTGACCAAGCCTACAATGCCACATCTTTGCATCTACAGCTGAAATAGATAAAACATAAGGAGAATTAGTAATACAAGTAGATAGATAAAGTGTACCTACTTTTTTACCTCTTGCTAATACAAGTGCACCCTTGGAAACTTTCCAAGATTTAGTTGTGAGAGTTACTATGCAACCCTCATCACCCAACTTTCTTGTAGAAATCATATTCCTCTTTAGAATGGGTACATGCAGGACATCTTTCAACACCCACGTGTTGCCATTCTACAATTTTAACTACACTTTTCTTTTGCCAACAATTTGACAAGGCTCACCATCCCCTAAATAAACTTTTCCAAAGTCTCTATGGACATAATCATGAAAAAATTCTCTATTTGGGGTTCCATGGAAAGAAGCACCAAATTCCAAAACCTATGATTCTACCTGACTATCCAAAAAAAATATAAGAGGATCTTGTGCAACAATACTTGCATCATTTGCTTCTTTATTACCTTCATGATGATCTTCTTTCAATCGACAATCTTTCTTTGCATGTCCTTTCTTTCCACAATTCTAACAGGTTATACCTCCATTTCTAGAATTTAGATCTACTGCCCATCTTTGACCTTGATTTCCCTTGCTTGCCCTTCTCTCTTTGCCATCCCCTACTTTCAACACTTAAAACATTACCTAATGTTTCCCCTATGCTTTTCCTATGAATTTCTTCATTCAAGATTACACTAACAACATCATCAACTTTCAAGATATTTGAAGCAGACACAGTATTACTAACTACCGTTACCAAGCTATGCCAACTTTTAGGTAAAGAGCATAAGATTAAGAGAGCCTTAATTTCATCATCAAAAACTATTTTGACTAAAATTAACTGATTTACTAATCCATGGAAATCACTAAGATGACTATATACTAATCCACCTTCCTGCATTTGCAAATTAAATAATTGCTTCATAAGAAATACCTTATTCGAAGCTAAGGGTTTTTCATATAAATTTGCTAAAGATTCCATTAACTCTACCGTTGTCTTTGCCTGTGATAAATTAGAAATCATAGACAATGCCAGGCTCAACCTTATAGATCCAAGAGCCTTTCTATCAAGAACATTCCATTCTTCATCTTGCATATATGTGGGCTTTTTTGAAACCCCACCCAATGGTAAGTACAGATTTTTTTGATATAGATAATCTTCTATCTGCATCCTCCATAATTGATAATTCTTGCTATTGAATTTATCCATTCTTAGTTTACTTTCTTCTGCCATTGCTTTACTCCCACTCAAATAGAAACCCCTGTGAGTGAACCTGTAATCAACAAACACTAACCCGCTCTACCACTTGTTAGTGATCTTAGCTCTGATACCAACTGTTAGGATCCTCCTTAGAGTACAATTGATTACCTTTGTATAAGCAACTAAACACAAAATTTAACCAAAAGTAATAAGTAACTAGAAATAAGAAACAACAAAGAATAGGAGATACGAGAAATAATACAATCTTGTATTACACTATTCCAGAAGGAAATACAATGAAGAAATCTCACTCTTTTCACACCTCTTGGGTGTACAGTAATTCTCCCTCAAGATTTCTCTCTCTCAACCAATTACAACCAAATCAATAATTGAGTTATTCCCTCCAGTGATAATTAACCCAATGGTTGTTGTTGCCTACCTACCAAGTGACAATCAACTCAACCGTTGTTGCCTCCTTGATCCGCAGATCTTCTTGATCTTGCACCCTGTAGATCTTCTTGATCTTGCACCCTACAGATCTTCTTGATCTTGCACCTTGCAGATCTAATTTATCTTGATTACATTACAATACAGCCTTATGGGTCTCTTAAATAGATCCCAAACCAAACAATAATTAGAAATGCAGACTCAAGACTAAAATTAGTCTTTACATGCAAACTAATTGTTCTCTTAAAATTAGAATAGTTCTAAAAATGCACAGATGACCGATGTCAATCTCTATATGTCTAGAGATGACTGGTGTCAGCTGATGCATAACCGATGTCAGCAGATGCCGATTGACCCTTGACCGATGACGGTAGGTTCTGACTAACGTTGGTTACTTTGTAACCCAACAACCTCCACATTTGAATATCAGTGAAGCTTTTAGCTCCACAACTTAACAATCAGTCCTAATTGGCTTACAAATTTTCTATTTTCATTGAGGTTGATGAGGAAAACACTATGTAAACAAAGGTTAATCAATGATTTTTTACTATTAAAATGTCTAAGGCATTACTAACATGACCTAAAAGTATCTTCTTAGGGATATGTGTTAGTTTTTTTTCCAATATGAAAATATGATGTTTTCAAGAATACAAAATCTTAGGTTACTCTTTCACCTTCATCATTAGATTGATTTGGTTGTGTGTTTTCTATCAGATGTTAAAGCATGATAGTGGACAAGGGCAAGTTATCACCTTAATTTCCCCTTCTCTTTTGCATCATGTAATCGATTAGGGTTTAGATCCTATTTATTGTGTAGTGTGGACCCTATTTGATTTTAATGGATGATCCCTCAACATTTCCAACATTTGTGTCTCTAAAGATGTTGTTGAAAGGATGGATCTTTGGCACTAGTGTTGGAAATATTGTCATTGATGTCAAAGGTCTAACATTGGTGATAAAGGCTCCATTGTATTTAATGATGTTTTTAATATTCATATCTTGGCTAATGTGTGTTAATATTTATTTAATATTAACGAATATATTTTTGGTTGCATATAAGTAAAAAGAGGGCCCATTGAGAATTCAAAGAGTCATGGGGTAAAGATAAAAGAGGAATGGGATGCGTTTTCTCATGAAGAGTCATCTTGAGGAATTCTAAGAGCCACCATGTGAAGACAAAAGAGGGTATGGCACATTTTTCCATGAAGGGACACTTTGAGGAATATGAAAAGTCACCAAATTTAAGATAAAAGAGGAAAGGATGCATTTACTTATGAATGGTCACCATATTACTTTTCAAATGCAAGGATACGAAGCATCATGCAAGTTTGGCACCATTTTCTATAAGGATTGAAGGGTCACAAAGGGTGAATGCCAAAGGTCATTTGGAAAGATATAAATAAAGGCTTGAGAAGCCATTTATAATATGCAAGAGAGTGCATGTTTTGTATTTATTTTTTAAGAGAAAAAAGTAAGAAATCTTTTAGAGTTCTATCATTTTTTGAGTAAGCAACATTGAGAGATAGTTGTGTTTTATACAAAAGAGGGATTGGTGCTCCTATGGGTTGGTGCTCACAAATATTTGCAAGAGGTTGGTGTTCCTATGAGTTGGTGCTCACAAATATTTGATGTGTTAGTTTAGGAAAAAGGGGTTGGTGCTCCTACAGGTTGGTACTTGAAAACTTTTTAATTTGAGTTGGTGCTCATTCATATACTTGAGATTGTTCTCTATGGTTTTTTCCACTTTGAGTTTCCACATAAAAATCTACTCTCTCTCTCTCTCTCTCTCTCTCTTATGTGGTGCATATTATTGTTTCAGTTTTATTGCATATCTTGAATGTATGGTTAAGTGGTTAAAGAAAAGGAGTTTGATTAATTAAAAAGATATATACTATATTGATTCACCCCCCCCTCTAAGTATATTTCATGCTTAGTAATTGGCATCAGAGCAGGTTCCTTTGGAAAAAGTTTTACATCTTGAAGGTAGATTGAGAAAGCATGATATCTGGATCATATAAAAGTTTTTCTAAAAATAAGGCACCTTTGTTTGATGGAACAAATTATGCTTTTTGGAGCATAAGGATGAAGACTTATTTGATGGCCCTTGGATGCAACATTTGGCAAGTAGTGTTGGAGGAATATGAAGAGCCACAGACACTTTTAACTACTCTAGTAGAAAAGAAGGCAAGTGAAAATTATGCTAAAGATTTAAATGATATTTTATGTGGTTTATGTGAATTAGAATTTGTTAAAGTTATGTAATGTAAATTTGCTCATGAAACTTGGGTAAAACTTGAGAATATTTACAAAGGTGATGGAAAGGTTCAACAAGCTAAGCTTCAGACTTTTAGAAGATAGTTTGAGAGTTTGAAGATGGAATATGAAGAAAATATAACAAGTTATCTTTTGTGGGTTGATCAAATAGTTAATTAGATTCAAGGTCTTAGAGAAAAGCTAGAAGAATCAATTGTGGTTTAAAAAGTTTTGAGATCTCTACCATTGAGATATGATGCAAAAGTTTTGTCAATTAAAGAGATGAAGAATTTATCCAAGCTAAAGATGGATGAGCTACATGGTATTCTTATGGCATATGAGATACAAACCGAACAAGATAAACCCTCAAAGAGAGAAGATGCTTTCAAGACATCAAAGAAAGAGAAGGCTAAGATTCAAGAATCTAGTGACAGTTCCAATGATGATGATGATGACAATAGAGCTCTATTCATTCGCAATCCAAAAAAGGGCACAAGTAAATATCAAGGAAAATTAGCTTTTAAATGTTTTAATTGTAGAAAGATTGGACATTTTATAGCTAAGTTCCCAGATAAAGGTAATGATGACAATGAAGAAGGAAAGTCTACATACAAGAAGAATTTAAAAAGAAAATTCAAGAAGGGATTTGAGAAGAAGAGTTTGTATTCTAAAGATCCTATCTCAACCGAAGATAGTGGAGTCAATGATTCAGAAGAAGAAAAGATTTTATTCATGGCCATACCTGAAGATGCCTCCATAAACAAAAGTATATATGATCAAGAAGAAAAACATGATGAAGCCAAAGTTAATCTAGAAGGAGAACTCATTTGTGCCTTAGAAGAGTTAAAATCTCTTGAGAAGAAGAATAAAAGATTAAAGCTCCAGGTCAAGAAAAATGAAAAGGAGTCAAAGGAAATAATTGAATATCTACAAGCACACTTTGAAGAAGCCATGAAGAATGAAGAGGATCTAATGGCACAGTTTCAAAAAGTAAGTAAATAATGTGAAAGGTATGTTATTTAAATTACTTATTTAAAAGTAGATCTTGAGAAAACAAATAAAGCAATCAATGATAGAGTAGACAATTATTCAAAATTTGAAAATAACACTATTATGTTGAATAAGATATTAGAAAGTCAAAGATCAATGTTAGATAAAATAGGTATCATATTTGAAAAAGAGAAAGAGGAGGCCACTACCTTCATAGATAAGGAAAAAGGAAAGATCTATGCTAAATTTCTTACAAAAGAGGAAATAAAAAGGGAAAAAGTTAAGAATACAGAGGACATTTCAAACAAAGAAGGCTGGAAGGAATAGAGCTACAAAAGGCAATCAGGTTAGAGATAGACAAATAGGTCTTATTTTTATGGTTAATATTTTATATTGTAATGGATATGGTCATAAGAAAATATAATGTCAAAAAAATGCTAATAATTTCAAAAATAAGGAGAAGAAAAGTGATGCAGAGTCAAGCAGAAGCCACAACTCTTTTGTTCCTCTATCAGGCTTTAATGAAGAGGATATAATATGTTACAAGTGAAAAAAAATTGGAAACATAGCATAACACTATAGAAGCATGTTAAAGTTATTCAAGAAGGACTAGAGTTTCAAGGTTCCATTCATCAAGAAGAAAGTTCAGACAGGTTCATGACAGAAAAAACAACCTAAAAAATCTATGTTGGTACAGATAGCTTTAAATGCAAGAAATGAAGAAAATCCATGGTTTATTGATAGTGGATGTTCAAGGAACATGATAGGAGACAAAATCAAGTTCATAACCTTGAAGAAGATCAATGGTGGCATAATGAAATTCAGAGATAATACTACTGCCAGAATTGCCAAAAAAGGTACACTAAATTTGGATAATGGCAGAACTAAAATTGAAAATGTTTTGCATGTAGAAGGCATTAAGCATAATATTTTGAGTGTAAGTCAAATTTATGATTAGGGGCACACACTAAATTTTTATTCATAAGCTTATGAAATTAGGAGAAAAGATTCAGATGTTTTGGTTTCAGAATCCTCAGAGAACATATAATAATTTTTATATGTTATCAAACATCAAAGGTCAAAGATGTTGTTTGAGTCAGATTGAAGAAATTTATCTTTGGAAAAAAAGAATGGGACACATAAATTTTTAAAATATTGTCAACATCAGCAAAAATTAAGTATTCAAAAATATTCCAAAGATTGCAAATCCATCTGACATGATTTGTGAACCTTGTCAGCATGGGAAGTAGGCTAGAAGGCGGTTCAACATAAAAGAGTAATCGACTACTCAGATGTTAGAGCTTGTTCACACTGATCTGTGTGGACCTATGAGAACTCAAATTACTCAAGATGAGAAATATTTCATGTTGCTTATTGATGATTTTTCACATATGACTTGGGTAATGTTTTTTAAAAAAAAATCAGAAGCTTTCAGACATTTCAAAGTATTAGTTGAGAATGAAACTAGTTTAAAGATTAAGTGTCTAAGATCAAATAAAGGAGGTGAATTCATATTAGATAAATTTATTGAGTTTTGTGAAGACCATGGAATAAAGAGATATTATTCAATAGCCATAACTCTATAGCAAAATGGAGTAGTTGAATTGAGAAATGGTGAGGATAATGCTAAATGAATCCAAGATACCAAATAAATATTGGAGAGAGGCAATTAATATAGCATTACATATTCATAATAGAGAATTATTGAGATTCAATAGTGAAAAGACTCCTTATGAGCTATGAAAAGACAAACCAATAATAATTGATTATTTTAGAGTTTTCAGCAGCAGATGCTTCATAAAGAGAACTAATGAAAAACTTGGTAAGTATGAATCCAGAGTAAATGAAGGTATATTTATTGTTTATTCTTGAAAAATTAAATATTATAAATTTTATAAAAAAATAACCAAGAAAATTGTTGAAATTTTAAGTGTCAGGATAGAAGAAGACGGAACAGAAAGAATCAGTGATCCAGTAGACATTCCTAAAATCATTGAAGAGGAAAATTTTGAAGAATCAGATAAAGATTAGAAGAGGGAAGAAAAGGACACTAGAAATCCATAAAAATATGTTCAAATAAATCATAATAAAATTGAAATCATTAGGGACATAAATGAAAAAATTCACACCAGAAGAATGATGGTAAGTGAATCTAAGCAAGTTAATTTTTCTTTGTTATCCAAAATTTAGCCTACAACTTTTTCAGAAGCTAGACATGATAAGCATTGGGTTAAGGCAATGGATGAAAAATTAAATTAGATAGAAAATAATTATACTTGGGAATTAGTGCCTAGACTAAATGATCACAATGTGATAGGAATAAAATGGGTTTACAGGAATAAGTTGAATGAAAATGGAGAAGTGACCAAGAATAAAGCAAGATTAGTATGTAAAGGATATGCTCAAATTGAGGAAATAGATTTTGAAGAAACTTTTACACCAGTATCAAGGATATATTTTAAATTGTTTTAGATGGATGTCAAATTTACCTTTCTAAATGGGAATCTAGAAGAAGAGGTCTACATTGAGTAGCCTAAAGAATTTATTCTCTCAAATATTAGTAGCCATGTATGCAGATTGAAGAAAGCACTGTATGGATTGAAACAATCTCCCAAATCTTGGTATGTAAGACTTGATAAGTACCTGTAAGATCAAGGTTTCAAGAGAGGATTTATTGATAGTAATCTCTACATCAAAATATAAGGTGAGTATCAATTAATTGTTGTGTTATATGTTAATGACATTATTTTTGGAGGAAACATTGAAAAGATGACAAAAGAATTTTTTGATAATATACAAAAAGAAATTGAGATGTCTATGCTTAGAGAATTCTCATTTTTTTTTTAATTGCAAATATTTCAGTTAGATAAAGAAATTTTCATATCTCAAAGCAAATATGCCAAGGAAATATTGAAGAAATTTGGTTTTGAGGATTGTGTACTAGTTGGCACACCAATGATTATATGAAATAAGGTGAACAAGGATGAATCTTCACCTATTGTAGATCAATATTAGTATAGATCTATGATTGGTAGTCTTTTATATTTGACAACATTGAGGCTAGACATCATGCATGTAGTAAGTATGGTTGCAAGATATTAGTTAGCTCCAAAAGATAGTCATGTTTAGTTGATGAAGAGAATATTTAGATATATCAAGGGGACATTGGATTATGGATTGTGGTATCCCGTAGGTATAGATTTCACTTTGGTTGCTTATACAGATTTAGATTGGGTAGGTTGCTTGGATGATAGAAAGAGTACAAGTGGAGGATCTTTCTTTCTTGGTGATAGCTTAGTATCATGTCTAAGCAAAAATAAGGATTTGGTATCACTTTATATAGTTGAAGCAAAATATATTGTAGTGGTATTGTGTTGTACTCAAGTGATTTGGATGAATTAAACTTTGGAAGATATCAAGGTAAAATATGATGAACCTATTTCTATTTTTTGTGACAACACAATTTCTATTAATATTTCAAATAATTCAATGATGCTTTCAAGAACAAAACATATTCCCATAAAATATCACTTCTTGAGAGAGTAAGTTATAGATCAACATGTTAAGATTGAATATATCAGTACTACAGAGAAAATTGTAGATATTTTTATAAAGGCACTACCAAAAGACAAATTTGAGTATCTGTGGGAGAAGTTGGGAGTAATTTATTTTACTTCCTATCATTGAGGATCATCATAAATTGAGGAGGAGCTAAGTGTTAGCTCTAGGATAGGCCCTTTGTCATTGATGTCAAAGGAGGAGAAGAATAGGTATAGGTACAGGTGCAAAAATAGGTGAAAAATAGGCATATGAAACAGGTACAGGTTGTTACAGTAAGGGGAAGTTATTGTATGTTTTTTAGATGGTAGTATGTGTAAGTTTTAGGATGTGGTAGTTTCAGTTTGAGGTTGACATCAATGACAAAGGGGGAGATTATTGAAAATATTGTCATTGATGTCAAAGGTCTAGCATTGGTGATAAAGGCCCCATTGTATTTAATGATGTTTTTAATATTTATATCTTGGCTAATGTGTGTTAATATTTATTTAATATTAATGAATATATTTTTGGTTGCATATAAGTCAAAAGAGGGCCCATGGAGAAGTCAAAGAGTCATGAGGTAAAGACAAAAGAGGAATGGGACACATTTTCTCATGAAGAGTCATCTTGGGGAATTCCAAGAGTCACCATGTGAAGATGAAAGAAGGTATGGTGCATTTTTCCATGAAAGGAAACTTTGAGGAATATGAAAAGTTACCAATATAAAGATAAAAGAGGAAAGGATGCATTTGATTATGAAGGGTCACCATATGACTTTTCAAATATAAGGATACGAAGGGTCATACAATTTTGGCACCATTTTTCATGAGGATTGAAGGGTCACAAAGGGTGAATACCAAAGGTCATTTGGAAAGCTATAAATAAAGGCTTGAGAAGCCATTTTTAATATGCAAGAGAGTACATGGTTTATATTTGTTTTCTAAGAGAGAAAAATAGGATATAATGTAGAGTTCTATCATTTGTTGAGTATGCAACATTGAGAGATAATTTTGTTTTATACACAAGAGGGGTTGATGCTCCTATAGGTTAGTGCTCACAAATATTTAAAAGGGGTTGGTGCTCCTGTGAGTTGTTGCTCATAAATAGTTTCTATGTTGGTGCACGGAACAGGGGTTGGTGCTCCTGTAGATCAGTGCTTGAAAACTTTGTAATTTGAATTGGTTCTCATTCATATACTTGAGATTGTTCTCTATGGTTTTTCCCACTTTGGGTTTCTAAATAAAAATCTACTCTCTCTCTCTCTCTCTCTCTCTCTCATGTGGTGCATATTATTGTTTTAGTTTTATTGCATATCTTGAATGTGTGGTTAAGTGGTTAAATAAAAAGAATTTGATTAAGTAAAAAGATATATAATATATTGATTCAACCCCTCTCTTAGTATATTTCATGCTTAACAATTGGTTGGATGACTTTTTTCCTAATGCCACTTAGATTATAGGTAGTGATTTCAACAAGATTGAGTCTTGATAAGATAAAGAGGGGTTACTCCTAATGCAATGGTGTGATGGAAAATAAGAGGCATGATATTAAATGATAAATTAACTCATTCTCTTTGATCTTAATCAACATCACCACCTTATTACCACCTCTCCATGGTTTGCATGGTATAATATTTGACAAGGACATGAATGGGTTCCAAAGAGGCTAGATTTGGTTTTAGGTTTTTAAATATTGTAAAAATGTTTTTATAGGATGTGGGTGCATGTATCACCATAAATGGGGTCCAATATGAATAGTTTGGCCTCTTTTGTGCTATTCATTAAGGGTCTCCTCTACCCTCTTCCATTTGTGTTATCCACTGTGAGACTTAATAATATTTTAGCTAAATACTCTTCCATACATTTGGTTAAATGCATATCTATTCCCTACTTCCATAAGAAAATGGTTAATGGTCACTTTGTGCTTAACACTAAATTTAGATGTGTCTAGATATCTAGGGATAAGGGGTATTATATTAGATTTAACACAAGGATGGTGAACTAACCTAATGAGTAGGAAAAATAATATAAATTCAAATAAATAATATTCTAAAGCTACACAACTGAGTAATGTACAACTATTGATAGATATTGAAATGAATAGGGAATAAATAATACTTAGTTGGTTTACTATGCTCATGTAGGTCTGATGTAAAATATGATAGAAGTATACTAGAAGATGATCCTAGAATAGTCATCAAATTTTAAGAATATTATTTTTGTGGCCTTAGATGCTTTCATATCCAAATAGTTATAGTGATGTAGGTGTTTGACTTAGATACAAGTGTCTTGTACAAAATACTGACTTGATCTGGATGTGAACAACTGGAGCCTTGTGGGGTTTCTTTCACCTTTTTTCTAGTTACTTCAGATCACATGCACATGTTGTCACTCTTTTTCAAATTATCAAACCCTAAATTATTCATGTTTGGAATGATTATGGGAAAAATGGGTTAGTCAAATCATGGTGCTGAATGGCCTCAGATGTATGTAGTTATCCCATACATGTTGGATGGTGTGTGTACAAGAATGTAATGTGTGATAAGTAGTGACATGCAATGACCTAGCTTGTAACATGGAAAATATGGCTCATGAACTATTCTTGGAATGCTTTAGACTTGTGATATTATTAATCTTATGATTAATATAGAATTATGTATGAATACTACAAGTTGACCCACTTGAATGCTTGATTGAGTGTTTATTGGTAAGTTACCTTGTGAGTTCCTAGAATTTACTAGGTGAGGAATAAATGAGGGTTGATCTTGTATATATACTAATCCTTTTTGAAAATATCTGACATAAAATAACTTAGAATTACCTTTATAATATGTTTCATTTACAAATTTGATGACTTTTGGGCACTTGACACTTTGTAGTAAAAGTGGACATTTGTGTCCACACAAGTGTCTGTCTGGGATGCAAGTGTCCAAGAAAATAGAAAATAGGTACATTTCCAAAATTAGTAGTGAAGGATAATGATTAGGTTTAGATATTTTTTAATAGTATAGAAGTTCAACAATAGGTAGGTCTATAATTAAAAGGTATATCCATGATGGATATTTACCAAGTGTACAAGACTAGAGTACTATATAAATCATATTTTAGTATTTACATTCCCCCCTCTAATCTAGTAATCAAAATTCTTGTTTAAAATAAATAATTACATACCTGAGTGTATAATACACCTTGTATTTATGTGAGCCTAATTTGAGTGCTTTGTTAGTGACTGACTTGTAAGGAAGATGATGTTACAATATATAGTGTATGAAATTTGAAACTAAAATAATTTAAAATGCTTGTGCTTTAACCTTTTAAGACTTATATGGTGTAAATCTTATGTTGTGAAAGGGATGAGTATGAAAATAATCTAAAATGAAAATTGGAAATAACTGATTTGACAAACCTTTCCCAAAATAGCAAGAATAGAGAGAAAGAGCACTTAGCTAAAATAAAATGGATAAGTCCATGGAGTTGGGGGACAATTCCATGGACATTTTATGTAACATGATCATGTTAATTAATAACATGATCATGTTAATTAATAACATGATTACATTATTTAATTAATGTGATCATGTAATTTAAATTATGGGCCGATAATTACTAAGACATAATGTAATCATGTTATATTAAATAATAATGTGATCATCTTATATTAAACAACAACATGATCATGTTATTAATGTGATCATGTTACCTATGTCCCCCAAAAAAAAAACTGAAACCCAAATGTAAAATCATCATTTTGCATTCGAGTTTCTTTGCTCTCATCTAGCTTCCACAATTATGTTTTGGGTGAGATAGATAAAAGAGTACCATGAAACTACCAAAGTTATCCCACAAAGATGTTAATCGATGATGCCACCACATAAAAGAGGTAAGTGATAGAAATTTACACTTGTTGACCCTAATTTTTTTATTATTTTCATTTTTAACCCTAATTTTAGTTGTAATTTGTTTGTTTTGAACATCCCATCCTGCTAACCCTCCTAACCCTCCACATAACCCTCTTATTCCTCCTCATCCTAACCCTCCACAAAACCCTCTTGTTCCTCCTCCTATCCCTCCACCTAACCCTCCTACAATTCCACAAAACTCCCTAGCATTTAGGAGATTCTAATTGATAACATTGTGAGAAATAAAATTGAAATTGAATAATTAATTAGGAGAATGAGGGATCTTACTTCCACCAACCCCCACCACACCTAGCTAGCCAATTCCCTAGAGGCCTTATTAGGTTAAATTGACTCTATAAAGAGTCAAATTGACAGATGGACTTCATATAAGGATAATTATAGAGCATATTATGCTAAAAATTGTCAGCACTTCAAGTTAAGAATAAATAAATATCAAAATCATCTATTTGTGCCCTATTCATTGACCCAACCACCAATGCCCCATTCCCTGTAATTGCTAAATGTTTTTGAATTCATCACTACGTATATAACTTAATCACATCTAATTTTTGGGATTGATGGAAGATGGTGTTTGACTATTCACCATGTAACAACCATAAGGTCCTATTATATTTTTTGAAGAAACTCTATTATGAGTTTATCCTCAATAATATTCCAAAATATTTTGATTATAGTGAGTTTTAGGGCCGAATGAAAGGCTCTATGCAAGGTCGACCAGGTACACATCATGCACCTAATAGGCCTGCATGGATCCATATCCAAAATCCACTTGAACCCATTAACCACTATGTATTTCAAAAGGTCATGGAGATTGACAATGCTCATGATCTTAGTTCACTCACTGATACACTCATTCAACATATGAGTAGGCTCTCACAGAGTGATGCTAGAGATACACCACCTACTATGCATACCCAACCCTACCCTTATAGTTATTGTATATCTATGTACACTATAACTTTTGATGATGATGGCACTGGTGGTTTAGATGGCTTGGATAATATTATTATGAGTAATGAGTTTTTGGCATGCATATTTGGTGTGCAAACATCAACCACTACATAGATGTAGGTATATTTTATATAAATGTCATGTTAAATTTAATTTATATTTGCCAATTTAATTTAGCTAACAATTAATTTACATAAAAATTGAATAATATATATGTCATTTTTAATGTCATAGGAAGTGATGATGACTTCATCATCATAGTCAACATTTACATTATTTGATTTATCATGGCTATTGTTTACATATTCAGATCCAGCTATTGGAGCATCCATTACTGCATTTGTCTCTATTAGGATGACACCATTTACTTATACAAAGGTAAAATTTTGAGTTAATATTATGATATATGTATATTTTCCTTGTAATTTTAAGTTAAATTTATCTTTCTATGTTTTCATACTCTATTTTCATGTTCTCTCTCTTTATCCTTGCTCTGTTCTTTACAATCTTCTTATGTGTTTTCATAGGTTTGCATGTTAATTTTGTCCTTTAATAATACTCATAAAATAATATAAATACTCAATTAAATCTCATTTCATGTATCCAACCATTCAACACAAACCCTAAGCTTGAACTCTTCACTTAACTCTTCTTTCCTCTTTGACACCTTCCTTCTACTAGCCCTTTTTTGAGGCAAACCTCATTATTATGAGTAAACTGCAAAGCTCCCAACCAAACCAAACCCACATTTAGATACCCATTTACATCATATATCTCATGTATGGACTTTCATAATTTAAATCTCTTTGGAGAACACCTAACTCAACACCCCTTATGACTAATTAGGTTTCCATGCCTAATTAAAGGTTACTAACTGTGAAATCATACCATAGGGACTCAAATAGACTTTAAACCTTTAAAATCCTCTTCCTCATATATAAATACACCTATCCATAAATTTTGGATATGGTTTGATCATCTTTTGGGTACCGTGAACCTTTGGAAGTTGTTATGAGGTATTACAAACCATTAAAGAGGAACCGTAATAGTTGCAAGCTATGAGAATGGGCTTAACGGTATTTATATAAATATTTTTGGCAAATCCCACAAAGATCCCATGAATAATATCATTCAATATTATATAAGGGTAGTTCACATGTAATGAGGATACTTATAAAATGAAGATCACATATCTAGGTGTCCTTCTAGGTAAAGTTATCTTAAAAATGAAGTTGCTAAGCTCAATATAGTCATATTATCATTTTGGCTTATGTCACCATTACCATTATACATAAATCCACATTTTATCTTTGAAAATGAGTGATAATAGCAAGGGAATTTAAGATAAAAGAGAATAAATGTGCATGAAGGGTAAAAATACAAGGAAGTAGATTTAACATGATTAAGACCCATCATAGTGGGCAAATGTAAAGATGACTTGTAAATTTGACCCCTTTCTCCATTACTTCCATATAAATTTATATAATGCAATTTTCGTTTGTTAGTTGATGTAAACACTAATTATATTGCATCGAAGCCACCCAAATCAACTAACTTTTAACTTAATTGAGCAATTTTGACTATTAACCTACATACAACCAACTCATAAATAGGTTGGAAACTCAATTAATCAAAATTTAATTTTTTAGGACTAAAGGCATACTCATAGCCATAATTAAAATAGTTAGCTAAATTAATTATAATTAATTTCAAATAATATCAATGTAGACCTAATTAGAACCTTAAAATTGCTCACTGATTATTAAAACATCAATAATCATACTTAGTGGATCATTAACTTAACAATGCTACTCTAAGAGTCTTCTTAGACATAAAGGACCATGACTCAAGGCCCAACATTAAATTGACTTATTTAAATAAAGTTAATGAAATAGTTATTTAAATAAATTTATATTTTATTAAGTGACTTCACTTAAGACATAGTGATTGTAGGACTTAAATATTCTTTGTTTTATTACAAGATCTTAAATACACGTTTATAATATTTGATAACCAATCTAAGAGGTGTGGTTTGTAAGAAGGAGCAGAGTTAGGGAAAGGGGGACTGAAAATTTTGGTGTCAACCTTACCTTCTCATGTTTGAGCCTAAAACTTGTAATACACATGATAATTCAATTGTAATATTTCATTACACCTTTTTCTTTGGCCACAACAAAGGTCTAGATTTCAATTGTAATGCCTCATTCCACCTCTTGATTTGGTTATGAAAAAGGTATAAAGGGTAGACAATCTCTCTAATCAACATTAATTATACTATAAAACATTGAATTGGGTCTCAATATCCTGTATCCCCATTGACAAATTTGGGGGGAGAGCCACCATTTGTGTTGGTACTAAAATATGTGCCAGCCTCAACAATTACACCTTGTAGTTTCTTCCAATTCAACATCCAAACTATTTTCCAATTTTGTTCTCTTGAGCTAAAACAAGACAATATATTTAGATGGATAAAACTTTATATATTGGACAAGGACCTCCCTTCCTCTACCTATTGGTAGAATGTTATTTACACACACCTTCATCAAGAGGTGGATTCATCATGGCTCACTCCTTTCTATTGGTTGGGTACTTTCACAAAAATCACTTCTCATCCATCTATTATAAATGAATGTGATATCAATCCATGTATTATATATAGAGATACAAATTATTGATATCATAAATAAAATAGAAGGATGATGGACATATATGTGTAGCCCAACCTTTCCCCAGTAAATATATAATGGTATTTTACTCTATCTAAAGAAGCTTTGCAAGTAAGGATAGAGTTCTTGATATGTCTCTTATTCATTTTCTCTCCCTAACTTTACCTTATAAAAGTGATACTATTATTTCCACCTCCTACTTTTTGACTCACACTTCCTACATGTAATATAATTTTTAGATTACCTCCAACATGCAAACTAATTTATATTCTTGGCCATTGCATGTTGTATGGCAGTTACACTTCCATGATTCTTAGTTTAAATTATCTTTTCATGATATGCACATTGTATGGTAGTTATACTTTCATGATTCTTGGTTTACATTGTCTTTTCATGATATGCATGGTCTCCATATATAAGATTCGATACTTTATATAAAAACAAGTGAGATCCTGTTTACATGAATAGTTGATGGATCAAGTAGACACTCCTCCCTCTCTGTGAGATGAAACAAACATAGGCATTGCTACTACAATGTCATCTGCATAGGCACTAACATATGTATATATTAACTTGTAATTTTGAATTGTAAAAATAGACTTGTTTTAATAATTTGTAAATGTATTGTGTATGCAGGTTTGTCTTATTACATCTGATAGTCCCAGTTAGATGATTAGTATGGTAACTTCTCATGTTTCTACCATATTTGAGATGCCTATGAAAATAGTTGAGCCTACCATTGACTTGTTTCAGTGTGAAAAATAGATTGAATAGGATCATGAGCTTGGAAAGTGAATGTTTAAATGATTTTTTATTATAGTTTAAAATTAATTTCTTAATAATTTAGTTAATGTATTTTATGTTAATTTTGTAATAATTATTATATTTGAATAGTTCAACTATAAGAAAATTATGAGTGTAGGACCCATAGTCAGACCTTAAATCAATCCAAGGCATTAGAGGGGTCTTCAACTACTAGCAGAGCATCCCAGGGAGAGTCTTCTTTAAAGATGGCAAAGAGAGGGATGATATTTGATGAATAGTATGTTTCACACATGATATGTATTTTTTTGTATACCTATATAGTAATTTATAAATTTTTGGCATTGTATATGTACCTATGACATTCACCCAACATTAGATACTATGTTGGTAGATGTAATTCTTTGTATGCCTATCACAAAAATATATGTATTATTGACATTGCACACACGTGCCTATATTGTATGCCTATCATGGAAATATATCTAATTTATATTTCATTATGTGTTATTGTATAGTATTATTTTGATCTTCCAAACTATTATCTATCGAATATCATATTTAATGTTGTACACAAATGAGGATTAAAAAATTATTCTTTTCAATGTTATAAATCTTTGACCTCCCATATATTTTTTTAAATTAAAGTTTTTATTTCATTGTGTGTAGTGGAAATGACTAATGACACTCTTATCACTTGGGTTTAATGGCCTTATTATATTTTTAACTTCTTATTGTACACTTTGGAGACACTTATTGTTTTTATTATACCTCTTACAAACCTCTCACATTCATTGTCTAACTCATTTCATTCATTCCTCTCACAAACTTCTTCTCACTGTTTCACTTATCTTCTCACTAGGTAATCCTCTTAGGCTTCTGGTACCAAATCTTGATATAGGTTTCATGAGTATAATCTATTTCCATGTATGATCATATCATACTTTCTTTAACCTCCTTCAAACCCTGTATTACACTTTAATACTCAATTTCACATACAAAGCTACTAATGACCCCACTAGGCTTGTAACCTTTTTCTTGACCTTTTCACTTTATTTGAAAAATATATCAACTAAAATAGATATAAAAAAGAATTTTATACCACCATTTATATTGATACAAATTTCACTAAAGTTATATTCTTCAATTCTCTAACTAGGTACCTTTTCCTTTATAAGCTCTTGTCCAATTAGGCCTTTCTAGCCCTTCATTCATGACACAATCATCAAAACCATACAAATCCATACTATATGGATTAAAAAACAATTTAATACTTATTTGGGAATCAAAATATGTTAGAATACAAAATTTTAATAATTTTACATTGTTAGAATGGGAGTTATAGGGTTTTTGGGTTTGAAACCTTAGCTGCTTGTCTGTAGAGGCCGAGAGGATTCATAATTCAATTTCCTTAGTTTTAAGTCCTTCCAAAGGAACAAAAGACCTTAATTAGGTCCATTTTATCAGTCTCCACATTACCTAATAGGTAAGATCCTTTGATAAACCATCACTTGCTTCAACCAACTCAAAACATAGAAATATATCACTCTTTAGTGGACTGTCTGCACTTTAAAGGTTACTAAACCCCCAATGAACTATTTTCACAATTAATTTTCATCCTAAATGTACTCAAAATTTTATCAAGTTCACAACCATACACTTTCTCAACCATACACATCCTTTTATTGGTACATAAACTGAATAGACATAGGGTAACTAGGAAAAATAGGGGTTTGTTGTGTTAGCTCTATTTGTGTTCAATAGTTCCAAACTCCCAAAATATCTTTCTAGTGATTTTTAATCTCCTCCATTACACCAAATTATACTAACTCCATGGACATTTAACTTCTTTAGGCACACATCAACCTTTATTGGTGTTTGATTATATAATAAGGCATTGGATGTCTACCAAATAGAGTGCTAAATGTGTAAATAGTGCAACCTTTAAAATAACATGGTAATGAACATTTATTAATTATTTTCAATCCAACCTATACATACAATTACTCACCTATAGTATTTTGTTTAAACCTGCCAATACATAAAATTGACTTGATCATGGACTCTAGGGCCTTTTAAAGATAATATACAAATTGATGACAATCCAATACTATTATATGAAATATAGATACAAAGAATCATTCTATATTTATTCACTTTTAACAATCTTGATTACAAAACATAGACCATGAAAAGGACTGGATCATCATCTTTTGAGAGGTATGTTATCTTCTCTTTATTTCCCCTTTTTTCTATGGTCTTGGAGTTATCTCTCATATCTCTCTCTTCTCTCTATCCCTTATATGCCACAAAACACCTATAAATTCCAATCCATCACAATTCAATTTTATTTTGGGTGATTACATAACTTATTATCTTACATCTAACGTGAGGATAGTTTTAACATGACTAAACATGATTCTTAAGGGTCATCACATTTATAACTTTGACATGACATGTCTTGAACCCCCATTTACATGACTTATGGGACCTTTTAATACAAATTATCTCACCAAACCATTTCAAAATATTTTCCTACATCACCTCCTATCATCCCCTAATACCACCTAATAGGTTAATAGGTTAATTACTCATCAAGTTTTAAGGTCTCTAGTTTAAGTTGTGGTTGCAAAACTCTATTTTGGATGCTTACTAACTGAAAATTAACACTACCAACACATATGAGGGGTGGATAATGTCTAGGATAGGTTCTTGGCCTCTGATCAGGCCTAATAGACAAACCCAACACCCATTCTAACCTCAAGAACGCCCTTCTTAATACAAAAAAATGCAATTTTTTAGCCTAAGTTCAAACACACATAAAATAAAAACTATAAATCATTTATGTGAACCATAAAATCCTTAAAATTATTCTTTAATCCCTATAATTACACCCTAGATCACTTAGGTGGAATATTTGAGAGCAATCCATTGGACAAGTTGCAGTGAGGGGTCCAAAAATGCAACTCTTTTGCAATGAACAAGAAACTTCTTGAGCTCTAATTGGAATTTATATCTTCGAGACATAAAAATATGAATATATCAATTTAATCACATCCAAATCATAAAATTAAATTTTATCACACTACCATGACATTCAAATCACCCATAAGTGAATTTTCACTACCATTCTAGAGCATAAAAACATTGATAACAAATGTTGTCAAAGTTTAAGTTGTGGTTGCAGAACTCTAATTTTGATGCTTCTTGACTAAAAAATGATAATAAAATCATGTAAAATAGTGGGGGATAATTCATATTACCATGTTCTTGGCATATTATTAGGCCCAATTGAAAAACCCACCACCCATTCTGGCCTCAAGAACACCCTTCCCAATACAAAAAAATGCAATTTTTTAGTCTAAGTTCAAACATGTGTAAAATAAAAAATGTAAGTCATATATGTGAAAAATTAGATCCTTCCCATGTATATTTAATCCCTGTAATTACATCCTATATTACTCAAGTGTAATATTTGAGAACAATCTATTGGACA
This sequence comes from Torreya grandis, assembly GCA_037957365.1. Classification (NCBI taxonomy): domain Eukaryota; kingdom Viridiplantae; phylum Streptophyta; class Pinopsida; order Cupressales; family Taxaceae; genus Torreya; species Torreya grandis. Next base: position 209,088 of record JARHVA010009312.1, read on the forward strand.
AGTTGTAGTGATGGGTCCAAAAATACAACTTTTTGGCATTGAACAAGCAACTTATTGAGCTCTAACTGGAATTTATACCTCCAAGACATCCAAATTATAATATATAACTAAAATCACATATATAAATGCAAATTACATATTATCACACTTCCATGACATTCAAATCCATGTGAAAGTGCATTTTTACTACCATTCTAGAGCATAGAAACACTGACAATAAATGTTGTCAAAGTTTAAGTTGTGATTGTAGAACTCTAGTTCCAATGCTTCCTAACTAAAAATTGACACTAAAAATATGTATGATGGGGAATATAATATATATGACTAGGTTATTTTCCTTTCATCAGGCATGATCGACAAACCCACTACCCATTCTGGCCTTAAGAACACCCTTCCCAATACAAGAAAAATGTAATTTTTAGCCTAAGTTCAAACAAGTGTAAAACAAAAATTGTAAGTCATTTCCATGAAATGTTAGATCCCTACCCTAACTCTTTAATCCCTCTAATCTCACCTTATATCACTCAAGTGGAAGCTTTGATAGAAATCCTTTGGACAAGTTACAGTGAGGGGTCTAAAAATATAACTTTTTTGGCATTGAACAAGCAACTTCTTGAGCTCCAACTGACATTTTTGCCTCCAAAATCCACCTAAGAATATATAAATAAAATCAAATATATATAGGCAAATTACATGTTATCACACTTCCACAATGTTAAAATCCACTCAAAAGTGCATTTTCACTACCATTTTGGAGTGCAAAAACACTGATAATAAATGTTGTCAAAGTTTAAGTTGTGGTTGCAGAACTCTAGTTCTGATGGTTCTTGACTAAAAAATGACACTGCCAACATATTTAGGGGGTAGATGATGTCTATGAATAGGTTATTTACCTCCCATTAGGCCAAATTTACAAACCCACCACCCATTCTGGCCTCAAGATTGCCCTTCCTAATAAAAGAAAAATGCATTTTTTTAGCCTAAGTTCAAACACTTGTAAATCATTTCTTGAGATTCGATCATGTCTAACCTGAGATTCAATAAAATCCAAATTGAGCTTCTCTTATCTTCAATAACATAGAATTATTTACTAATAGTTCCAACCACATGAAGGTAAAAACTTATCTGGCACCACTAACCTAGAAAACATTGTTAGTAAGTAATTAAAAATGAAATTGATACATACTACCTAGAAAATAAAAAACATTTGGTAAAATTGATTACATCTACATTCGAAAATTCAACATACCTATGTATTTCAATCTAATGAACCATTATGATATGCTCTAACCTTGATAGTATTAATAAAATCTTCATGGTCTGACTCCCAAATTTTCCATAGTTTCCTCTTTAATGGCCTCCCATGATAATTTTATAATTGAAAATTCATTATAAAAATCAGATTTGAATAGTGTAGTTTCTTATTGTGCATTTCAATCTCTTCAAATAACAATTAATCTAAATATTTTATAGGATATCATCGAAACCAAGTTTTAGTGACTACCACTAACCTAGTGGGATAGTCAATGTTTTCTCCATCTATAATTGGGGAAGTTAATTTTTTATTTCTCTCTACATACCAACACAAGTAGTAATTAGTGCCCTCTTCATTATCCTCATCTACAATAACTATAAAAACATGCCCTGTATCATAAAAAAACCATTTTTATCAACAATGTGAAGATATATAATGAGAATAAATTATACATAATGAAAAATATTCTACCTGGCTGCATTAGATCAAATACATGGTCAAAGTCATCTGATGATGTCATATTTTTAAGTTGAAATGTTTTGGAACCTGATATGTGTTGATTGGAATAAGAGGTTTGTAACTCTAATCATCCACCCACTCTTATGACTCACACTTATTCTTAATAGAGTCCACACATGTAGAATAAAAACATGCCAAGTGTCTTGTATGAATAGTCTAATAACTTGCATTTGAGCTATGAAATGAATGAAATTCACTTGAACCCATTAGAGTCATATAATCCTCATACTTTACCAAGTGTTCTTCCATTAATCAAAAATGTCTATGAACAATAGAATTTGGTTGAGCACCATGACACATCTTCTCATTACACCATTCAACCATAATTTTTGCATTTATAAAATGAACACCCTTTTTAAATTTTAACTCCCCCCTTGAAATATCTCTTTTTACACATGATCCAACACCATCATGCTCCCCTTTTTCATGGCTAGCCTCAGTGAAACTCTAAATGTGTTCTACACCAGTGGTAACATGCATCTTGATTAACCAATAAATCATTTGTGTATTTTTGAATTATGATGTAAAATTGTTTGACCAAATGTAATGTTGATTGAATGTAATGTTCTTCTAACTCAATTATTCGTATATCTTCTAAAAGTAACCTTGCACATACTCTAAACAATGTGATCAGTCATCATTGATATAGAAATGGCACTCCCTTAATATTTTTTGTTGTTGCTCTATATTATCAAGTGCATGCATGAATGGTATATGCATGAATATGGAAACTTATGATGAGTTGTAATACTATGATTGAACTTCCATTTGGGGTTTGAATGTTTAATTTTTAACAAAATCAACTACTAAAAAATTAAACTAGGTGGAAATGTATCCTTATTTATCTTGAAATGTTCATCCAACCATCTAGCCCTGTGTGTGTGCCTTGCATACTCATAAATAATTTTCTCTCTAAATTTGACTAAAAATTTGGAAACATGTATCTTTTCTATAACAAGCTCACACCTTTTAGATTATTTTCCATCTTTTACTTGATAAGCCACTAATTTATATTTTCTTAAACCAACTAATTCCCATCCAATTGTACTTGTAATCTCCTCATGGATACATTTTTTTTTAATTTAGGCAAGCCACCACAAATGCTGTGATTTCCATTTAAACATGATTTGTTGTAAAATAATTATCCATTTGGTCTTTTGAAAAATATAGTTGGAATAAATTATTTGGTTAATTTTAGTAATATTCAATGCCACACTCCTAAAAAATGTTATTGGTATGAAAATTATAATGAATATGGCAAAAAACATCATAATGCATTGAAAATTCAATATGTTTCCTACAATAACAAGTGGTGTGTATGTGATTTATTTTTACATAAAAATATTTGACCATCTCAAAATATATTTGAAAAATATAAATTTGTGGATGTTTTTCTAAAAATTTAAAGTATAATTATGTTTGATTCATCTCCAATAAATGTTTTGGATGTGGTTCATGATTACGAGAACCAACTCGTCTTTTCAAAACATCTCTTGCATTGGACAAAACTCTTTTATTATCTTTCTAAAATAGAACAAGTAACTCTTTGAGAGTATCAATTATAGCCTTATCCTTTCATGGAAGTCTACCAGAGAATGCCTAGAACTCATTGGTATTAGGTTTATTGAGTCTTTCACATCTTTCAATTACTTTAATTATTGTTTTTTATTTATATTAAGTGTTTAGATTGTTTTTGAAACCATTCATTTTTTCCCTATTTTATCACTTACTGCATAAGTTATAAGTATATGCTGGGCAACATTACAATCTTTGGTGCATGATTTTAGGCCTATAGTATGATATGCATCATTTAGATTTTCAACAATTTCATTTTTTTCATCATCCATGTTAGATGTTCTTAGTCATAATGTGTACATTATAGGTCTCATATTAATCATTTTTATCAATGAAATAAATAATTAATGTCTTTAAATATCATAATCCAAATTATGAAAGAAAGTATCCTAAATTTGTTGATCTAGTCTTCTTGGATGGTAATTAGACATTTTGTTATGCATTGGTTCTAAAATATTTCCATTGACTTCAATTAAGTACTTGTATTTTCAACACATAATTCTTGGAGGTGTTGGTAATGGTGGAATTTGTTGATAGAGTGTTTCAAAATCATTATTACTTTCATTATTTAGAGGTGGGATGACATTTTATTCATTATTTATTTCTTCATTATATGTTTCCATGAATTTTTTTTGATGGTTAAATTCATCATTATTTGTTTACATCATATTTTCTTCATTAATGGGGGGTGAAGCATCATACATAGACTTATCATCAAAAAAATCAAAAAATTAGAATTTTGAATGTAAACTTCCAACATTAACTAATTCATTATTGTCAATTTCATTATTATTCATTTCATTATGGTCAATTTCATCATTATTCAATTTATTATGGTTAATTTCATCATTTTTTAATTCATTATTGTCAATTTTCTCATTATCTATGGCATTTGGTTCATCAAGGTTAGGGTTTGTACCTTGTCTACCATGAACTTTTTGCATTCGTATCTTATGTTTCTCTCTCAAATCTTCTAATTCTTCAAGTGTTTTTTCTTCAACATCTTCCTCTTCCTCAAACGTGATCCATCACCCATCAAGGACAATTGAAAACTTTTCAAAGATGGGGTCAAGTACATAGCTACTACAAATCCTATAGAAGTATGCAAAGAATGTTTGTGGGGACAAAATTCTTGATTCAGGTTAAAAATAGATGTTGAAAATTGAGCTTAGTCTATCACATTATACAATATGATTGTATTATTACATAATGCATTTATGTTATTTATTATACAAGGTTTTGCTTCATCCAACATATTGAGAAACATATATTAAGAATAACGTGATCGCACTATGTAATAATGTGATTGCATTATTCTTAATACTCAGTTGGAGTTAGGAATTGACATTAAGAACCAAGTGTTGTCTATATTAAAAATAACATGATTGTGTTATTAAATAATGCAATCACATTATATTTAATATAGATCAAGGATTAAGGCATTAGTGCATAGGGTTTAGGGATTACAATTTATGTTTTAGGGATTAGGGATTATATTTTATGTTTTAGGTTTTAGGGTTTAGGGATTAGGGCATGTAAATTTTAGGTTTAAACTTGTATATAAGGTCTAATTAATATATGTCATGTGTGAACCTAATTTTTACTATAAATGATGTTAATTGGGACTAAATCAATTGGTGAATAGGGAATTTTTTTGGTTTACAATTTAGGGTATAGTGTTTAGGGTATACAGGGCCAATTTAAAAGATAATTCTTAGTCTAGCTTGGGGTATAGATTTTAGGGTATATAAGGTACAATCATGATGGTTATTGAGAAAATTTGGAGATGATCAACCCCCAAATCACATTTTATAGTCATGAAATTAGGTTGAAGGGGCTCAAAATAAACCCAATTTACTTCAGATGCACAACTAGATTGGTATTTTAAAGGCTATGTTTTGGCCATAGGTTTAAAAAATGCATTTTGTGACATCTCATGATAAAATCAGTTATATAGTAAGGCATGTATGTTTTTAATATGTAGTGGGCATTAGGGAATAAGGCTTATAATTTATGTTTTAGGGATTAGGGATTAAGGCAGAGGGTTTAGGTTTAAAGACTTGTATATAATATATAATAACTCTATGCAATGTTCAAACCTAATTATTACTACAAAGGATTTTAATTGGGACTAAATCCATTGGTAAATAGGGAAAGTTGATGGTTTATAATTTAGGGTATAGTTTTTAGGGTTTATGGTTTATGGCTTAAGTTTTAATGTATATATGGTTTAGGGTACATAGGGTCAATCATAAAGATAATTAAGGATAATTTGAATCACTTAGACCCATTTGTGACTATATAATGTGTTTTTGGGTTGTCATTATACTTGGATGTCATTATGAAGATTGAGTGAATTAGTTAAATGGGCAATTAGTCATGTGATTTAGGCCAAATTAAGCCCTGTGAGCTTAATTCTTAGTCTAAATGATGTTAGTTTGGGATAAAAATATTGGTTCAAGGTTTAAGGAGTTTATATTTATGTTTTAGAGTTTAGGGATTAGGAAATTTAAGTATTAGGGCTTAGGGTATAGGTTTTAGGGTATATAAGGTACAATCATGAAGGTGATCAGGGCAAATTTGAGCTCTTTAAACCTCTATCTATGAGTAAAGAATTTTATTTTGTGCTCAATTAGCCCTGACATCATCATAGATTGAGCCAATTAAGTCAATTTTGGTTTAATGAATGATGCAATTTTGACCAAGTTCATCCCTATGAACCTAATTCTTACTATATGTATTTAAATGATGTTAATTAGGGATAAATTATTGGTTTAGGGTTTAGGGATTATGGATTAGGGTTCAATGTAAATGGTATAAGTTTTAGGGTTAAAGTAACATGGTACAAGGTTTAGGGTTTAAGATATCAGATATAGGGTCCAATCACTAAGGTAATTGAAGAACATTTGAGCTATTTATTCACCTATTTATGAAAATTACCTTCATGTTTGCATTTATGATAAAATTAGGGTAAATTATGCCATGTACATGTTTCATACGTGTTATACAATTGATTGAGACATAAATTTGGTTTTAAGGCTCAATTTTGCCTAGATAACACCCCTAATAAAACATATTAACTAATTGGATCAATTCATGATAGAATCAATCTTTTGATTTTATCCCAAATCATGTTTTTCTCTTGAAGGGGTTCAAATTGGCCTCAAATTCCTCCTTGATTAAAATAATAAACTAGCATCCTCTGTGGTTAACTAGGTTGAAGGGGATCAAAATAGCCCCAATTTACTTTAGATGCATAACTATATTAGTAATCCAAAAGCCAAGTTTTTTCCATAGGTTTAAAAAGTACATTTTATGACATCTCATGATATAATCAGTTATATCATAAGTCATGTATGTTTGCAACATATAGTGGGAATTAGGGTATAGGGATTAAAATTTATGTTTTAGGGATTAGGGCATAAGGTTTAGGTTTAAGGACATGTATATAATGCCTAATAGATCTATGCCATGTTCAAACTTAATTATTACTAAAAAGGATGTTAATTAGGACTAAATCAATTAGTAAATAGGGAAAGTTTATGGTTTAAAATTTAGGGTATAGTGTTTGGGGTTTATGGTTTAGGGCTTAGGTTTTAATGTATATGTGGTTTAGGGTACATAGGGTCAATCATAAAGATAATTGAGGATAATTTGAATCACTTGGACCCATTTGTGACTATATAATGTGTTTTTGGGTTGTCATTATACCTTAGATGTCATTGTGTATATTGAGTGAATAAGTCAAATGGAGTGATCAATCATGTGATTTAGGATGAGCCCTATGACCTTAATTCTTAGTCTAAATGATGTTAATTTGGGTCAAAATGATTGGCTTCAAGGTTTAAAGAGTTCATATTTATGTTTTAGAGTTTAGGGATTTGGAACTTTAGGGATTAGGGCTTAGGGTATATATGATGCAATCATGATGGTGATTTGGGCAAATTTGAGCTCCTTGAACCTAGATGTGTGAGTAAAGAATGTGAATTTGGGATAAATTATCCCCCACATCATCATAGATTGAACTTACAAAGTCAATTATGGTAATGAGTGATGTTATTTTTACCAAGTTCATCCCTATGAACCTAATTCTTAATATATATAAATGATGTTAATTGGGGCTAAATTTATTGGTTTAAGGTTTAAAATTTAAAGGGTTTAGGGTTTAGGGCTTGTGGATTAGGGTTTAAGGTAAATGGTAAAGGGTTTAGGGTTTAAGTTAAATGGTATAGGGTTCAGAGTTTAAGATATCGGATACAGGGTCCAATCACTAAGGTAATTGAAGAAAATGTGAGTTGTTTGTTCACTTAGTTATGATAATTACTTGAACATGTTTGCATTTATGATAAAAGTAGGGTTAGTTAAGCCATACATGTTGCATACATGAACTATACAATTTATTGAGCCATAAATTTGGTTTAGGGGATCAATATTTCCCAAATCATGCCCCTAATTGCATAATTTGACTAATTGGATCAATTCATGATAGAATCAAACTTTTAATTTTTCCCCAAATCATATCTTGCTCTTTAAGGGGTTCAAATTGGCCTCAAATGCCTCCTGGATTAAATGAATCATCTCTTTGGTTAATTATATATGACATGAGATTAGGTTTAATTTCACTCCAAATCACATTGAATATATAATTTAAAATACATTCATGTGGCTCATCTTGACCCTAATTACCTCCATAATTAAACTAATCAACATTTTCATTGATTAGCCGACGACTTCAAGTTTATTCAACTCAAAAACACATTCTATACATGTAGAACTTGCATATAAATAAATTATGTTTCTTTGATTCAACCAAGCTAATGAAATTGGAGTTGATCAACACCTAAATCACATTTTACATTCTTGAAATTAGGTTTAAGGGGCTCAAAATAGCTCCAATTTAATTCAAATGCATAGATAGATTGGTACTCTAAAGACTAAGTTTTGGCCATAGGTTTAAAAAATGCATTTTATGACATATCATGATAAAATTAGCTATACTATAAGGTATGTATGTTTTTAGAATTAGCATACAGGATTTAATGAATCTAATAAAAATCATGAAAAAAGATAAAATAGTAATAGTAATAAACAATAAATGTATATCTAAGACAATAACTGAAATGAATCAATAACTCAAATATGATGAATTACTTTGATAACTCAATATTGATCTAATATGGAATACACAAATAGCCATTACTTATATGTAGCAAGGCATGCAAAATAAAGATAAGAGAACTCACACAACACATGTAGTTCAACTGATATCTGACTACAGGAATAGTGGAGTGCAACTCCACAATAACAAGATAGGTGTCAAACTTGTGTAAATGATCAACACAAGTTGACTACTAGTTAATCAATCTTATCCTATCTTACCTTGAATAGTGGAGTGCAACTACACGGTAACAAGATAGGTGTCCAAGTTGAATACTAGCTAAGCAAGCTTATCTTATCTAGTGAAAATTATTAATAAATGTAATAAAATAATTACAATAAGTAATTAGTGTACCAATATAAATAAAAAATACAAGTAAATGTAATAAAGTAAATAAATGCACCAATACCCCACATAAACAAAGCTTAGGTAGGGCTATGCAAATAAGAGTCCCAATGATGTGTAGCTATATTAGGTACTCTATACAAATAGATGAGGAAAGGAGAAAACCTGAAGGAAAAAACTTCTTAAAATGAAGGTCAAGGAAACCCCCCTAAAAAATTGATGTCTCCTAAAGAATTTATGTTTGATACCCCCAAAAGAGATCACAAGAGAAGATACTTGCTCCTAGTGAAAGGTTTAGTTAAAATATCTACAATCTACTGCTCTATAGGACAAGATTGAAGATCAATGATCTCCACCTAAATTAGATGCCTAATAAAGTGCATATGAATCTCTGTGTTTGGTTTTTTGATGATGAACTAGATTATTTGAGATTTGGATAGTGCTCTAGTTGTCATAGTAGATGACTAATGGCTCACAAAATGGAACACCAAGCTTAGTGAGAATATTATAAATCTAAATAGCCTCAATAGTGGTATTAATAATGCCACCATACTCAAGCTCTATAGATAAAAGAGCAATAACATGCTGCTTCTTGCTCTGCCAATAAATGGGGCTAAATTCAAAGTGAAATATGTAACCAAAAGTGGACTTATGATCATCATAATCACTAGCCCAATTAGAATCTATGTATCTAACCAAATCTAAACCTGTACCTACTATATAGTGAATCTTGTATTTGATAGTGCCTTGAATGTAACTCAAAATGCACTTGGCATCTCTCCAATGAAGATCATGTGGTGTCTTCATAAAGCGTGAAACCATGCCAAATACATATGAAATGTCACATCATGTATGATTCAGATAGATGAGGTTACTTACAAGTTGGTAATATAATGTGGCATCAAATAAGGGAGTGGAACAATGAATCTCAAGTCTAACTCTAGATAAGAAAGGAGTCAGTGCAGGCCTATATTTAGCCATGTGAAACTGAGCTAATAAGTCCATGGCATACTTGGGTTGTGAAAGTGTAATCCTAAAATAATATTGTGTTATCTAAATCCCAAGAAAATAGTGCAATAATCCCATGTTTGTCATATAAAACCTATCATGATGTGCAGTCTTAACATTACTGATGATGGATGCTATGCTCCCTATAACAATGAGATTGTCAACATAGAGCACCAAGTGCAATAGTGAATCATCTTATCATAGAATGTAGACATTTAGATTTGAGTGACTTCTCAAGAACCCAACTAAAATATAAAATGTGTCCATCTTGGAATACCAAGCCCTAGGGACTTGTTTTAAACCATAAAGAGACTTATGTAAGTGACACACCAATGAAAAATCCTAAATAAAACCCTATGACTACTCCATATATATCTCCTCATGAATATCCACATGAAGAAATGTGTTCTTCACATCCATATGATGTATAACCCAACCATGAGTTGTACCAATAACTAGTATCAAGTGAATGGAATTCATATTAGTAACAAGTGCGAAAGTTTCTATATACTCAATGCCTTCTACTTGGGAAAAACACTTGGCCACTAAGCATGCTTTATACTTATCAATATTTCCATCCATTGAAAACTTAGTCCAATATATCCACCTACATCATACTAATTTTCTTCCCTTAGGAAGAGGAACAAGATCCCAAGTGTTGTTCTTAATCAATGAGTCATATTCTTCTTCCATTATTGAATCCCACTCAATTATCCCTATGGCTTCTTGAAAATATTGTGGATCATAAGCTATGACAATGTAGGAATGTGGAATATCATGGTGTGACCATGTTTTCCTTCTATCTAATGGATCCCTAACAAGAGGGTTTGCATCCACCAAAGTCTATCTAGCCCACAAATGCATCAATGGGTGAGGATCTAGAGGAGGAGGAAGAACCATAATATGACCTACTAAACCTTGTTGGGGAGGTATTATGTGATCATCCATGTGATTAGATGAAGCAAGAGTATCATCATCACTGCTATATGATTCTTCTAAGGAATAAGAATGAGAAATGTTAGAAGACAAGTTTGAAGGAATTTATTCAAAGTAAACACTTCTCGCTATAATAAGCTCATGTGAATCTAGATCAATGAGCTGATATCCCTTAACACCATCATGGTATCCCAAAAATATGCAAGTTTGACTTTATTGTTCTAAAGCATGACACTTGTCAGAAGGTATGTAAGCCTGTGTTGGACTATTGAAGACTCTAAAATTATGCACTATTGGCTTCATATTTCACCAAGATTCAACACGTGTTATCCCATTTAAAACTTTATGAGGAACTCTATTCTATATATATGTAACATAATTAATTGCTTCTACCTAGTACTCAGGTACTAATGATTTAGCATGAATCATACAACTTACCATCTCTTTTAATAATTTTTTCTTCCTCTCTACTATACCATTCTATTGTGTGTATGCAACTAAATTTTGAAGATCAATTCTTTCAAGAGCATATAATTGTTCAAACTTGTTGTTCACATATTCCCTCCCATTATCTATGTAAAGGATCTTGACTGACTTTCCAAATTATTTCTCCACTAGATATTTGAACTCTAAAAATTTGTCAAACACTTCAATCTTGAGTTTTATAAAATAAACCCAAGTGTATCTAGAATAATCATAAATGAATGTGAGAACATAGTAGGTTTTACTAAAAGACAAAGTAGGTACTAGACTTGTTAAGTCACTATGAATAAGTTTGAGGACTTGAGTAGGCCTCCAAGCCTTCTCTTTATAAAACTTATCCTTTGGATGTTTGCCTAAGGCAATCCATGACATACACCCCCTAAAAACTAAATATGTGGAAGTCTTGTAACCATCTCTTGTTGATTAAGCTACTATAAATAACGGTAGTTCGGATGACCAAACCACTCATGCCATAGATTTATCACTAAATTAGTGTGTGAGAGAAAATATGTAGAGGAAGAATGAGACACAAAATGAGAGAATGAATGAATCTGAGTATGATTTTCAACTTTTCCCACTACAACTAAGGTATTATCTTCCAATTTTTTGATTATTATAGAATCAAGTGTGAACTCAACTTTACTACTAGTATCAAAGTGAGTGATTTGGTAGATAGAGAGAAGGTTAGTTGATAACTCTAACACACAAAGGACATCCTCAAATACACCACTATCAACATTAATTGTATCTTTTCCTATGACATCTACCTTAGAATAATCACCTATGATAATATGAGGCAAGGAACATGGTTTTAATCTAGAAAATTATTCTTGATCAGAACCCATACGATACAAATTAATTGAGTCAAGGACCCATGACTTGGGAGAATTGCAACTAGTGTTTTATCTTTCCCTTTCCTTAAATTTGAAGGAGTGGGAGAATCCTTTGAAGAGGATTGATTGATTTTACTCTTCTTGAGAAGACCCTTAAGGTCATCAATCTCTTTCTTCCAATAATCTTGTTCACTATGAAACCCCTTTTTGCAATAAAGGCAAGGAGTTCTAGTCTTTTTTTGTGAATCCCCTTTCTTACTAGTGGATTTATAATCTCATTATGAGTAAGATTGTTTCCCTTTATTCTTATCTTTATGTGACTTATTTTGATTATTCTACTTCTTTTTACTTGAACCTGTATTTGATGTTGATGTTGAAACTTGCTTATGTTGAGGTTGACTTGAAATTAGAGCTTGAGACTTGGATGACTTGATTAGCCTCATAGATACTAATTTTTCTTCTTCAAGGCATTAGAATCTTAGAGAATACCTCAAAGGTGGGCATTTGATATGTTCTGCCCAATGTGAGCTTATGTGAGCTTATGAGTCTAAAATCTAGAGACAAAGGATGAATATTTAGGACCTAATTTATGTAAGGCACTAAAAATCAATTGAATATATTTTTTTATCAATTTTACATTCAGAAAGTTGTGCTCTAAGATCTATGACTTTAGTGATGTAATCTTATATTATAGCATAACTTTTAGGATCCAAACTAATGAGTTTGTTGTTAATTTGGTAACCATGAATCTCATCTATTTTTTCAAACAATGATGCTAATTTATCCCAAGAATATTTTGGATTTGTACATTTTTCAAGATGAAAATTCAAATCTAAATACATATAATACCAAATGCATCCAATAACCTTAGTAGTTTCAAAGAGAAAATGTTGTAACTCTTTTGCATCAGTAGGTGGAGTAAGAAGAGTTATTATGTAAGAGGCATATATCCTAGCATTATTAATGAATTCTAAGCATTTTGTTTCTATATGTTATAGTTGTATGTTGTTAATAGTGGGAACTTAGGATTCCACATGATGCAATTGGAAATAAACCATCACAAAGAAGAAATCAAAGTATAGAACACACCACAAAACCTCCTTGAATTACTTAGTTTTATTCCACCCAAAAAATATTTGTTGGTACTTTATAATTGAGTGTAGTTACAAGGTTAGATTACAATTTTTCTAGTTTAGAAAAAGCTCAATTAGGCCCTCTAGGCTAAAAGTACAAAAAAGTATGCACTTTATTAAAAAAAATTTAGCACCAATGCATTGTGTTTGAAACAATAATAACTTTAAAAAAAATAGGACCTCAATACGAGGTCGTTTATGAAAGTTAAGAACCTCTGAAGTTGCAAGAGCTTCTATTGAAAAACTTGAATTCTATAAAAATATAGAAAAAACTAAAAAAAATTGAAAGTACACTAGTGAAGAGAATGAAATTTTAATCTATTTAAAAAAAATTGCTTAAAAATACGTTTTTGTTCAAAAGGTGGGTTCTTGAATTTGCCTATCAATTTTGCCTACTGATCTGTGAGGCCTGATCAAATTTTTTTCCCTGCACAGTCTATATGACCATACTTGGGAGCAAAAAAAAATTGCCTTCCGAGTAACTGTGTCCAAGTTGGACAAATTTTATATGGATCTGTAAGTTTTGACACCTTCTAAATGTAATTTTGAGGTTTGTTTTGCTTTAATATGCTTCAATTTTTAGGTACCTACCAGATTTTGGCATAGTGTTTTTAGATCAAACCCTTGCCAATTTTGCCTCTTGTGGCCAATTTAGATAAAATTGTAGATGGTTTTGACTATCCCGGGCACTCTAAACTCAATGGTGAGCTTATAAATTCTCCACAAAGCTCTATTATGACTATATACAAAATCAAAAAATTGATCCTATATCTAGATATTTTTCTCTTGAATATTTAACAATCTACAGATTTAAGATATCTTTGGTACCATGTTAGAATTAACATATAGGATCTAATGAATCTAATAGAAAGCATGAACAAGAGATAAAACAATAATAGTAATCAATAATAATTGTATATTCAAGACAATAACTAAAATGAATAAATAAATCAAATATGATGAATTATTCTGATAATTCAATATCGATCTGATATAGAATATACAAATAGACATTTCTTATATAGATCAAAATGTGTAAGATAAAGATCAAGGAACTCACACAACATGTGTAGTTCAATCGATATCAAACTACATGAATAGTGGAGTGCAACTCCACAATAACAAGATAGGTGTCAAAATTTTGTAAATGATCAACACAAGTTGACTATAGTTAAGCAATTGTATCCTATCTTACCCTAAATAGTGGAGTGCAACTCCACGGTAACAAGATAGGTGTCCAAGTTAACTACTAGCTAAGCAAGCTTATCATATCTAGTGCAAATTATTAATAAACATAATGAACTAATTACAATAAGTAATTAGCACACTAATCTAAATAATAAATACAAGTAAATGCAATAAATAAAATAAATTCTCCAAAATGCCTCTTGGATTAAATGAATCAGCTCTTTGGTTAATTATATATGACATGAAATTAGGGTTAATTTCACTCCAAATCACATTGAATATATAATTTAAAATACATTCATGTGGCTCATCTTGACCGTAATTACCTCCATAATTAAACTAATCAATATTTGCATTCATTCACTGATGACTTCAAGTTTATTCAGCTTGAAAACACATTCTATACATGTAGAACTTGCATATAAATAAATCATGTTTCTTTGATTCAATCAAGCTAATGAAATTGGAGTTGATCAACCCCTAAATCACATTTTATAATCATGCAATTAGGTTAAAGTGGATTGAAATAACCCCAATTTAATTCAAATACATAGATATATTGGTACTCCAAAGGCTAAGTTTTGGCCATAGGTTTAGAAAATGCATTTTATGACATATCATGATAAAATTAGTTATATTGTAAGGCATGTATGTTTGTGACATCTCTGAACTTGACAAAAGATAACTTCTTATATCCAAAATAGGGTACTAACACATTGATATATCTTTAAAATAGATACTTGTGGAACTTCACTTACTGACTCAAACAATATTATCAAATAATCAAACACTATTACAAAGTTTATAATTTTTTTTACAAGTTCCAAACATCACAAATTATCCACAAAAACTAATGCAATCCTATTCAACCAAATTTAGCCTCTTTTAGGATTATATACACTCTTGACACAAAACACTATGAGCCTTGATTTATTTTTTATTTTTCCAAAAAACCTTTTGAATCTTGTGAAGACTATAAATTCCTTTTCAAATACCAACTTTCAAATAACTAATCCTTAAACATTTATAATATCATTGAACTCTCTTTCAAACCTAATACTCTAGGTCTGTTAGTACTCCGTTAGAGGATCCTTGTACTCCAATTGATTTTTGGACAATATAATTTATTTAATCATGTACAAAATGAAATATAAATGAAATATACCAAATTATGGGTGATTTGGATATGTGGATCACCAAAAACCAACTTTTGACTTCTTGACCCTATTTAGGATGAACTAGGACTGTCTGCATTTTAAGGAAGATTAGACTCATGTCAAATAAACAATAAATTAATTCATAGCTTAATACATCTCTAATTATAATTTAATTCTATCAAATCTTGATAAGAACATTGATCCCAACCAATAATGTTAAACAACCAAACTTTGATCTTAAGACTATTAGGCCTAATGGCTCCTTTAGTAGGTCAAAATGCAAATTTGGGTTTTAGGGTGTTGAGAATATATAACACAATCATGTTATTAATGTGACTGCATTATTAAGTAACTTAATCACGTTACTAATGTAGTTAATAATGTGATCACATTATTAATATGATCATGCTATTTGAATTTTAATTCAATTACCACACCTTTTGGCTTGGGAATGGCTTGGATTCTTGAGCCAAAGGCTAGAACTGTCAATGTACAGTTGAGTTTTGAAAGTTATGATAAAAAATAAAAAAATTCAACTTTGATTTCCAAATACACTAATAATTTCAATGTAAAATTTCAAAAACATAATACCATCATGACAAGCACACTCTCCTCTTTTCAAAAATATGATTTTTATAATTTTTGGACTAATTTAAGGTTTCAAACTATGTTGATTTCTAACTATACCTTTTTTAGGCCACTACATTCCACAAACATACATGCCTATACATGTTCATGTAATTTATCTTTTGTTTATCCAAGTGAAAAACAAGTTATATGATCACAAACTAGGCCTAATTCTACACACATTAAAAAAAATGATTTTTATTTTTTTGAGGTAGTTAGGCATGGTGCACGAACGACTATCCATTTTTTGTCAGTTTTTAGGATTTATTTACTTAAAAAAATCATAAAAAAAAAGTATTCATTGAAAAAATATAGGTCAAAAACTAAAATATTTTATCTCAATTTTTCCTAAAGGGTTTCAAATAATATTAAATGCTACTAAAAAAATGGTGCACCACACAATCATTTATCTACTATGTTTTCTAAAAAAAATAGAAGTTCCTATTCAAATTTTAGATATTTGACCTAGTTACACTTAAAATTTTAAAACCATTTAGTGTTTTTGAAACTAGACTCAAAATTCTACATTTCATTTTCTTACACCATCTTCAAATTTGGAGTGTAGATATCTCAAATTATCTATAGAAGTTCAGATTTTTAAAATTTTAAGAATATCATGTCCATGGGTAGGCCAATTTTTATCCATAAACTTTGTGTACTTACCCAAATAATAATTTATATGGACTAAGAGGCTGAATTAGGTTGGATAAATAGGTAGACACCTTCCATTATGTGACTATGGCTGAAATCTGGTCTCAAACAGTAGTGCCAATATCAAGATAGTAGTGCCATGTGGCACTGGTGTATAATTATGACACTAATGTCCTTCTTGGAGGAGTTTTTTGGAACTTTTAAGGAAGCTACAAGAGGTTTTGGGGGTCTTATAGGTGGTTATATGTCTTCTGGGATCTTGCCTATGTCATTTTTAAAGCTGAATCTCTTCTAAAACCTTAATGAGTACCTACACACATGAAACAACGACTAAATCAAATGAAAAGAGAAAGGGAAAGACTAGGTTATGGGATGTTATGATCATGCAGAGAAGAAATCTTATTATTTAGGCCACTACCTACATTAACCCCAATTCTAGGGGTCTCAAATCACATGTAGTTATCCCTTAGGGAACATGCTTAATCAACTTGCATGATAATGCTAGAATGACTTTCACTTAGGCCTTTCTTTGATCAAGCATGCAATATCTAGATGTGATAGTTGAATAGTATGCAAAGTATTGAGTTATAATATTGATTTATTTTATGTAATTATGCACCAAAATAATAAGTGTTAGTTGTAAAATGCCTTATGAGGCTCTTTATATATAAGGAACGTTTATTTGAATATAAGACCTTGTTTACTAGGTGAAAAATCATAAAAGAGGACAAAAAACATAAGATAAGGATCAAGGTAAGGTTAGGACCCAAACACAAGAGAAAATGACCATCAGATACTAGATCCATAATTAGACACTAGTGCCACATGGCATTACTATCCTAAAAATGGTGCTAGTGTTTTAAGGCCTAAGAACAAAGTTAAGACCAAATAGGATAGGCTAAGGGCCCTTGTGACTAGGAAGAGGTGACTTATGACCACTGGGGGTGAAACAAATAGGGAAGATAAGACATAAGAAATATGAAAAGACCCAAAATGACCATGCAAACAAGGATTGTATTCATCACTAAGACCTTCATGTGAAAGAGAAACAAAAGACATAGTACTTGTGGTTGATTTACCAAATTAGGGTGTATATATTTTCCCTCTTTTGTTATAGTAATGAAATGAAATGAAAGTACTAAAAATAAAATAAAAAGAGGAATATGTACCTATACTTACCTATGTGGATGTGTTCTAGACCTGGCCCACTTCTTAGCTAGAGAAGTGGATGGGAGCTAGAGTAAAATATATGAAGAGAAAATTTATAATGTGGATGTCCTCTATAATGAATCTAAATGGTGCACTGAATCATGAGAAACAAAACCTTATTTTACCCCTACTCTAGTATTTGAACTCAATCTAGGCATGTAACCTGAATGTGTGGAGAAACAAGGCTTGCTTTCCTTGACTCTCATATCTAAACTAAATATAGCTATGTAAACTAAATGTGTAGAGAAACAAGGCTTGATTTTTCCCACTCTAATATCTAAACTGAATCTAGGTATGTAAATTGAATGTGTAGAGAAACAAGGCTTGTTTTCCCCCACTCTGATATCTGAACTGAATCTGGGTATGTAAACTAGGTCTGGTGGAAGGCTAAGGATCAACTGCTATAGATAATTCTATGAACCAAACTAGTGAAAACCTATGACATCTTGGTGATAGTACTAAGTATAACTTGGTAATCTAAAAATAAATATTAAGGACATGTGCTCTACATCATGCCCCTAAACCTGATATCTTATCAATGTAACTATGCATATGAAAAGTTGTATATCTGAGTGAACCTATATATTTGAGTCAAAGTTGTCTATCTATGTGAACCTATACATACATACATACATACACACACACACACACACACACACACACACACATATATATATATATATATATATATATATATGTATATGTATATATATATATATATATGTATGTATATATATATGTATGTGTGTGTGTGTATATATATATATATATATATATATATATATATACTTGTGTATCTGAACATCTATATATCTGAGCAAACATGTATATTTGAGTCAAATTATATATATGTGTGAACTTATGCATTTGAATATCTATATCTGAGTGAACTTGTATATCCAATTCAAATTATATATCTATGTGAACTTGTACATTTAAATATCTATATATCTGTGTAGACATGTGCATATGAATCTTTGTATATAAGTAAACATATGTATCTAAATAGTTATATTTGGGTAGATCTATGTGTCTGAATAACTATATCTGAGTGAACCCATATATCTGGGTCAAACTATATATCTGTGTGAACTTGTGTATTGGAATATATGTATTTGAGTGAACTCATATATTTGAGTCAAACTATATATCTGTGTGAACGTATGTATTTAAATATTTGTATATCTATATAGACCTATGTGCTTGAATCTCTGTATTTGAGTGAACCTATGTATCTGAATAGATATATCTGAATGAACCTATGTGTCTGAATATCTATATGTATTTCCACCCTTTTGGTGAAAGAGGTGAGACTAAGGTAAGGATGTCTTACTAAAATTGGTAATGATCAAATATGTTGGTGTTAATTAGTGGCTATGTTGTTGTTTTAAGTTTGAATAGTTTGTTTATTTTAATGGATTTGATTGTTAAAATTAGTAATAGGATAAACATTTTTGTCTATATTGAGTTTATTATGTTCATCTCATTTTTTTCATTTTTAGAGTTAAATGCAATTAAGATATTGGTTAACCAATATAGGGTGAGGCACATTTATGTCAAGTCCCATGTGAAATAAATGGTTTGTAAATTAGATTTACAGTTCTCTATATATCACACTGATAATAAATTGGTATTAATTGGAGAAATTGGCATGCAAGGTCAACCTTAGCAAGGTGGCATTTGATAAATGTGACTTAAATAGGTTATTTGATTAGTTTGTTAATTCATTTGAAGCATTTGAGTTGAGAGTAATTGTTTGTATGAGCAAGAGAAATATGCTGAGGAGACAAGGAGTGACTTTGACCTGATATGAGGAGTTGGAAGCACTTATCTAGGATAGGGAGCTGGTTACCCTAGTAAAAATCTTGTACTTTTACCTGTTGTCATTTATAATGCATTTTTTACCAATTTTATTGAAAATATAATAGTTTAGGTCTTGTTTTGAAAAAGTAGTACTTCTATCTTGATATTGGCACTACTATCTAGGACCTAACATTAGTGTTTAGGATATGGTATTATGTCTAGTACTAGTGTCTAGGATATGGTGCTACTATTTAGTAGTACTTTATTGTATGAAATGCTAGTGTCTATTAGGCCCAATTTGTAATGTTTATTTTTTTTGATTAGTTTTTTATGCTTATTTTTATCTCTTGGTTTTATATTTTATGTTGTTAATGCTAGATTTAGTTGTATTTTTGCAGGTTGATGCACATATGAGAGAGTTCTAGACTAGTTAGATGATGGAGACCTTATAGGGTTTACCCCTGATAGATGTCAATATGGACATGTTTGAGATAGTGGGTTTGAATCATGTGGCATTCCTATATTTGATGCCCTAGGATAAACACATGATGACTACATTATGTGAGATATGGGATGTAGATACCTGTACATTCTAGTTACCTACTAGGGAGATGACTGTTACCTTGGAGGATGTGTATAGGATCTTATAGCTACCTATTTCTAGGAAGAGAGACATATTAAAGGAGGATATGGGTGATCAGGTTATACATGAGGATGCTAGGTATTTTTTTATATGGTTGTAGAGACTCATCATACAGGAAATCACAATGATATATTATTGTCACTAATTGTCATTATCGATGTTTTGTAGTTTCAAAAGTTCTTAGATATTTTATTGGATTTGTTGTGGTTATAGATGAGAGTGGGGTATTGATTTCCTACAAGATACATGAGATAGTGTAGGATATAGAGGAGCATGATACCATATACTCATGGGGTCAGATTATGCTATCCAACCTATACCGATATTTATACCATTTTACATAGGAGATGTGTGGTGGAGGTATTAAATCATCTACACTATTACACTATTGGGCATATGATCACATAATAGTGAGTAGGGTGTTTCATTTATGAGATGATTGGGCCCACCTATTGTCATTTGTAGAGAGGTGGATTGGGAAAACTTGCATTCCTAAGAGGAGCACAATATAGTGTTGGCATGTGTTAGATAGTTTGACAGTCAAAGACATTATTTGGAGGCCCTATAGGGGCTATGAGGAATGGCTTAAGGATGGTTCCTAGCTTAGATGAGTTCAAATGAGTTGTTGGCAGCATGCCCATTACGTTAATGTGTATGAGTGGTTCTATTATGAGTGAGTGACACAATAGTTAAATTTTATTTAGGATGTGCCCCCAGTGCTAGTGGTGTGGTTGATGAGTTACCAGGGTCTAGTGAGGCCAAGAAGTAGGCCTAGGCCTCGATAATGGAGTTAGCCCTGATTTCATTAACATAGTGGGATCCTATGATTCACATACTAGATGTGGATGACTTAGGAGTCACTATTGTATATGCATCTTGGTGAAGAGATCATAGATGGGAACCTCTATTTTTGAGAGGTGGGATTGTTACAAAGGATGTTTTGGATGTGAAGCCCCTAAGGGCTATCAATGGTAATTTTTTATTGTATGTTTGTACATTCTATGTATTTGGTTACTCATTTATTTGGTTAGACATCTAATGTATTATGTGAGTATGTACAGGTTTAGGTGATGATGAATACTAGGAGACCAAAATTGAGTCTTCCCTCCATGTACTAACATGACATATTCCTAATGATACCATAGATGATGGATTAGTTGAGATGGTCACTGATGTTACCAATGTTCATGCCCATTTTTTTTATTGAGTGGTGATAGTTTCTATGATGTATAGATGAGTGGCTTAGGGTAAAGATGAGGCACATGCAAAGTTGGATAATGGACCATGCTCACACCCAATGCTCTAGGTGGGTCTAGTATTCAGATAGTGGATGATTACATACATCTATAGTGAGATCATGCAGAGTGCATGGCTAAGTTGGGTATGTATTTTGAGAGAGAGAGAGTAGATGTAGTTTTTGATCGAGGTCACGAAGGAATAATGGGGCCTCTATTTATAACATGGATATGTCTGAGAGTGAGAGTGAGGGGGTTGGTCCTAGTGGCCATATTTGTATTAATGAGTGATGTACTGAACTTGTATTGAAACTATATTTTGAGTTTTATATATATATATATATATATATATATATATATATATATATATATATATATATAAATGTTCATTTTTATATTGGAACTATGTATATTGGTATCTGGATCTGGTTATATTGTGTATGTTTACATGTGTTTAATTACTTTGATTATGTTAAATGGTGATATTGGTATATGATATTTGTCTAAATAAAGGTAATAAATTTTTATCTATTTATAAATGTTTAAGTATACATTTGTAATGGACTAGGAATGTTATTTGTTGGTATAAGTTTTATAGGTGTTTTGTAAAATATCTATGTAGATCATGTGACTGAGGTATGCACTATCTGAACCTAGATGGCATGGTTAAACAATGACCATATTGCTCATGCTATGTAAGTGTAGAAGTGGACTATGGAATGAAACTATGTGTGGTTCCCTACTAGTTTCTAGGTGTGTAGACTCTATAGTAAAGAGCTTGATTGGTTGTTGTGTTAAAATTATACTCTGAGCTCTGTGATCTTTGGCAAATATCTTGATTGGATGATGGACTATGTTTTGATTTTTGTGATATCTTTAAAATATCTTGATCAATGTTTAAATTAAGATTGTACTATGATCTATGTAATTGTTCCTAAATATATTGATTGGTATGTGAATTGATTTTATTCTCTAATCTCTATAATTGCTTCTAAATATCTTAATTGGTGTGCAAAATGGTGTTGTGCTTGGATTTTTATGAATTGGATGACATCTCTACTAAATCCTTAGTGTATGAGATCGCTCATAAATAGATGTCTTAGAAACCACATGACTCATATGATGAGTAACCAATAGCTCCTCAAAGGGAACATCTTGGCACAACTCTATCATAGAGTGTGATCTAGGAGACTATGGAGACTGAGATCTTGATGCCCCTTGTATGAATGCTATAATGCCTCTATTTACATACTAGTCAATGCAGTCTTAGATCACATAATAATGATTCTCTGAATGTTTATTTATCTTATGAAAGTTATAATATGGTTTATTTTGTACCCTATGCAAATGGTGTGCTTAATGATTATTATCATGAGGAAGTGAGATCATATCCTTATCTAATAATGCAATCAAGATGTCATGAAGCCTATCCTTATCTAAAAATTGTATAACTTATCTCTATGTGTCTTGTGCTCTGCTCATTGTAGGAGCTGATATGTGAAATGGTTATTTTCCCTTGTTGAGTATCTTTATTAGTTTTTTTTGTTCCATTGGTTTCTTTATCAAAAGTTGAGTAGGTTTTTGTACCATATTAGATGACTGGGGCTTTGAGAAACCTACATCCAAATCTATCTCTGAATGTGTAACCACTAGACCCAATTCTACCTCTAATGTTATAGCTACATTACATTTATGTCATAATGATTTGGATGTCTAATATAACAATTTCTCTTTAAGAGGAAAATTTAGGCCTTTGGAAAAGATGTATTATACATCTAAATCTATCGACTAGTAAATTAATTGATGCAAACATGATTTGAATATTAATATGTATTCAATTGTTGGTTTTGTCTCACCCTATTGTAATGAAGGTAACCTCTCATGTGTGACTCGAGGTCCCTTATTCTATATGTAGTGATTGAGAAAGACTAATTGTAAATCCTCATATTTATGTAGTGACCCACTAAGGATTGTATGCTGGAACCAATTTAGTGCTTCCCCCTCTAGGGTCTTTGGAAATAATTATAGTAGAGTTAACTTGTTGGTGATATGTACCATGTATTTCTCATAAGATTTAAGGTGCAATTATGGGTATCCATTCCCATTAAATGTAGGTAACACTAGTATTTTAAAGTTAGGTGGAAACCTTGTAGTAAAGATTCTATGTGGAATAGGGTTACCATGGATAAAATTGGCATATTCTTGAGATTGGTATGCTTTTTTCTCCAATGTGAGATGGTGTACTTGTTGAAAAACACCCATGACATGCATTAAGGAAATTAACACTTGTGAAGGTAAATTAACATCATCAAGGGGTTCATTTAATGCTTGATATTTTTTATTTATCTTATCCATTGGTATATTTCATTGGGAATCTTTGTTAATGAGGATTGGTTTGCTCTCCATAACCTTTGGAGGTGTGATATTTGGGACCTAGTTAGAGGGAAATGAACTATCACCCTCACTTAGGTTAGGTTGATAAACTAGTTATATTATAGTAAGGGAGGTTGAAGGAGATTCATTGGTATCTCTTATTTTGTTAATTTGTAAAGAAGTATCACATGCTAATTGATTAGAAGGTACTATATTATCATGTGAATGTAAGTTATGTAAATTATGAACATGAGAATAAGTGGGTGTGTTTTTTTCAACTATGACCTAGCATTTTTTTGAAAAAGAGAAATAGGTTAAGTAGGAGGAGAAGTATAAGGCGTAGAATCCATGTCCTCTTCATCATAATCACTATTATCCCAAGGTTCTTCAAAATCAAAGTTTAATTCACTTGTATAAATAAGAGTATAAGAAGTATCATTTGCATGCTCACTAAAAGAGATAGTAAGAGAATATTTTAAATTTTACTACTATGCAATGTGCCATCATGTTTAGGTGTAATGTAATGCAACGCTTCACTAGTTATGTGTGGAATGCATGAATGACTATTACTTTCAATCTTGGAGTCAAGGGTAGAATAAGTAGCAATCATGTTTTCATTTTGCATATTATGACATGTAGGAGAAGAGTTAAAAACATTTTCATTATCAATATGTTGTAAATAATCATTGCCTTGAGCCTAGAATTTAAAATAAGGTGATAAACTATGTTTTTCTACCTTAGTTTGTGCATTGGTAAAAGGTGTAATATCATTGGTACATGCTTCTTCCAAATTAACTAAGAAGGGTAAAGAATATGCATTGCTCTTATCTACGTTATTTTAATGATGTAAAAGTTGATTTCATGTATTTCACTTATATTTATTTAATTTTAATAAAGATGAAGTGAAAGTAGTTGAAAAATTAGGATCACAATGGAACAAATCACTACCAACAAGAGGTTCTTTTGGAATTATATTGTTATTTTGATTTTGAAGTGTAAGAGAAGGGTAAAGGAAAGATAAGAAGATGTATCTAATATATCCTCATCAACATTTTCATTTTCATGCTTGTAGTAATCCTCATATCCATAATTACAAAAATAGTCATCATCATGTTGTAATGTACAATCTTGAAAATTTGTCCATTCGTTATTATAATTATGATAAAAATTTAGAAATTCATCAATTGGGTGAGGGGTAGGAGACTTATTAGATGCCATTTTAAAATTTACAAATAATATAATTTAGATAATGAATAAAAATCACACAAGAGGTATAATGTAATATAACATAAGTATATGTGCAACTATGAGAAATATTTAATCAAATGTGTATAAGAAATTAGGATTGTAAGTGAAACCCTAATTACTAGTATTTAGATGTTTAGGGACCTAATATGTGGATCTAGGGTTTGAATGAGGGTTGTTTTGTAAAAAATTAAATCACATTAAATTTATGAAGCCCTAATATAATATGAATTTGAATGAGTTAGGTTATGTAAAAAATCATAAAAAAATTAGAAGTTTGTAACCCTAATTTAGTGCACAAAAATTGGAAGAAGTAAATCGTAGGCAAAACTAATATTTTAAGAAATATTTAAAGTAAGTTGGTTCCACTAGATTTTTTAACCTTTTAGGACTTATATGGTGTAAATAATATGTTGTTAAAGGGATGAGTATGCCAATAATCTAAAGTGAAAACTAGAAATAAAGGATTTGACAAACCTTTCCCAAAATAGCAAGAATAGAGAGAAAGAACACTTATCTAGAATAAACCATGTATTTATATAGATCAGGAGTCTAAAATAGGATGGAAAATTAGCTAGACACCTTCCATTCTATGGCTATGTCTGAATTCTAGTCTTGAACAATAGTTCTAATATCATGACAATAGCACCATGTGGCTATAGTGTCCAATTATGGTGTTAGTGTTCCTCTTGGAGGAGTTGTCTATAAATTTTAGGGAAGTTATAAGAAGTTTTGAGAGTTTTTAGGTGGTTTTGTATCTTTTGGGAGCTAGTCTATGTTAATATTTTAGATGAATCTCTTCCAAAACCCTAATGAATACATGCACATATGAAACAACCACTTGATTAAATACAAAAAAGAAGGGAAATATTGGGTTGTGGGATTTTATAATCATGCAACATAGAACACCTATTGTCTTATCCACTTCCTATATTAACCCCAATGTTAGGGGTATCAGATCACATGTAGTTCTCCCTTAGGGAACACACATAATCAACTTGCATGGTAATGCTAAAATGAATTTTACTTAGGCCCTTCTTTGATAAATCATGTAATGTCTAAATTTGATATCTAAGTAGTATGAAAAGTATTGAGATGTACTACTGATTGATTTTATGTAATTAAGTGCCAAAATAATAAGTGCTAAATGTAAAATGCCTTGTGACGATATTTATATAGAAGGAAATTTGATTTGAATATAAGACATTATTTACTCGTTGACAAGTCATAA
Organism: Torreya grandis; assembly: GCA_037957365.1. Taxonomy (NCBI): domain Eukaryota; kingdom Viridiplantae; phylum Streptophyta; class Pinopsida; order Cupressales; family Taxaceae; genus Torreya; species Torreya grandis. Next base: position 235,695 of record JARHVA010009312.1, read on the forward strand.
AAGAGGGATAAAAAACATAAGAGAAGGATTAAGGTAGGGTTAGGACCCAAAACAAGAGAAAATGACCATTAGACACTATATCTATAATTAGAGAGAGAGAGAGAGAGAGAGAGAGAGAGAGAGAGAGAGAGAGAGAGAGAGAGAGAGAGAGAGAGAGAGAGAGAGAGAGAGAGAGAGAGAGGACATATTCCCCTAATCTTGATGTAAAGGTGTTGTTTAAACTCAATCATGAAACTTTATATGTGCATAATCTGCTTTATATGTGCATAATCTAGTAAGTGTGAGCTATTTAATCAACTCATAATATATATCTAGTGAGGGTGAATGATTTAACCAAATACAACCTATAAGTCTAGTAAACTTAGATGATATAATAAATTTTAACTTATAATCTTGGTAATATTGAGTGATTTAATCAAATCAACCTTCCAAAAGTGAACCAATTACTAGAGTAGATTGGCTTAATAATAATCCATAAAAGTCCAACCTAGGTATAATAACAATCCATAATAGTATCTAAAATCTTAAAATGATTTGATTTTTCAAATTTACATGACTTTTGCATGGAATATGCACCTCATATATGTCTCACTATAAAATATGGGTATAGTAACAATATCAATGTATAGAATGTTTTCACCAATGTGTATTTGAATCATATACTATGAAATCTAGTGAATCTAAAAGTTGTGCAAGTGTAGAGGACATGTTTCTATGACATTCCCCCATTGAATCTATATAATATGAGAACCCATGTCAAATATGGCAAACATATTTATATAACATGCCTACACTATAATCTAAAGATGATTAGTATTGAATAAGTGTGGAGGTCATGCCTTTTTGACATGCCCCCAATTTAATATGAAATTATGAAAGTGTGGAATCCATGCCTCTATAAAATGCCCCCCTTTTAAGGTAATGGGAAGTAGAATCTGGTAGTTCATTTACATGAAAAGGATAAGATATATGTATAATCCATGTATGGATAATGTAGCATATAGGAGTAACATATCTAGGTAGATATAGCATTTTAGGCACATAGTATGTGATCACATAAAATCCTAAGATGTATGATGTATATCATGGAAATGTCTTGAGAGTAATAGTACAAGCTCAACAATAAATCAAGCACACACTTAAGATCACTCAAAATCAAAGAAAAAATAAATGGTCCAAGGTTACCTCATACAAGGCACATGTTCAAATGTTTCACAATCAAAGGGACATGACTTATTCAAATGTCCACAAATCACATAATGACATATTAAAATGTCCACATACAAAAAATAAAGAAATATTCAAATGCTCCAATAATTAATACAATGCAAGACAATATCAAGTAAGGAAAATAAGTAACCAATATGAACACAACATACTAGTTCCTAAATATATGTGTTTTCAAGCAATGCTAAGTAAATAACATATCAATTACACTGTGAAAGGTATAAGTAGAAATATAGGCATGTATAAGCATATAATCTCAAACATGATAATATAAAGCGATCATAGAATAATACAATCTTGATGTATCATGATCAAATAAGTAGATTCCCCTAACGTACTTAGGATGTGAGTAGAGGGAAGTACCAACATCTGTATGTGCATATATCATGTACTTGGGTATGCCTAAATCACACTCAAATGAAGCATGAAATAGATGTGTATACATGAAATAATGATATGTTATATAATAACATGGAGAAAACACAATATGTATAATAAATATTACAACTAGGAATATGTTGATTTTTTTTTTTGTATTTTTGAATTATTTGATTGTTTTTGGTATTTTTGGAGTATTTTATGTTTTAAAACTTATGTTGGATCATTTGTATTGTTTGGTAAATGTTTGGATAGGTGAAAATGGTACATGGCATGTTCTTCCTCATAATTTATATGTGAAGGATAAGAATGGTTACCATCTTGTGGCATATGGATCAATCTTCCCTCATGAGAAAAAGAGACACCTTGTTGATTTTTGTCAAATTTTGCTTCCATATGGTATAAAAAAAGAGTTCCAAATGTAAATTCATATTGTGATATGTGTGGCATAACCCAAACTATTTTTTGAATTACTTTAGGACCACAAGTAATTGATATTATGATGTTGCCTAGAGAGTCTTTCCAACCTTATTTATGCTGTAAATATATTAGATCTAAGCCAAGCTATTATAAACATCTTAAATTAAATTTGTTTTTGTTTGTGTAGGATAAACATGGTTATGTCAAACATAAGCACCAATAATTAATAATATGATTTTTAGATCTTGTTGACATGGATGTTTTGGATATGTACCATATATCATTTGTACTTGTGTAGCTTTATGAGAATGATCTTGTAAAGATTTTTTCTTATTGTGGTGGTCACCATGTTGTGGAATCTCTGATAGGATAATCAAATGTAATATGTAAGTTTTAAATAAGATATTGGATTTTATGCTTCAAGGAATAAGATCGGTTAGTACAATGCCCATAGCCATTGTGATAATCATAATATGTAGTATTATCATATCCTTTTGGTAGAGTTTGACTCATATCAACCTCTATGGGGGGAAGGGAGAGATATGAGACCATACTCCAAAAGATTTTTAAGTAAATATACTAGATGTTTAGGTAATCATTTAAAATGCAATTTAGGTACACCGAATGAGATTTACTAATTATATTTTTTAATAGGTATTGTTTGGTGTTTTGTGTTCAGTTACAACATTTGCATCAGTTTTGAATGAATAGGTATGTGAAAAAATGCAAGGAAGTTTCTTTCATTGATAGGTGGGTGTAATAAAACCTTATTTTCAAGGGAGATATTATTTTTTTACCATTCAATAGAGTTTAATACAGAGGTCACATATGGTGGCGTTGCATTACTTGGTAAGGTTATCATATGTAATCTTCTCAGAAGAATACCCTTATATGGGGGTGACTTGTGTAATAAATCAACAAGTGAAATTTTATTAATAGCATCATTCAGCGATTTTTCAACATTATATGCCATTGAGATCTGTTGTATATGCCTATTTTAATTTCCTTTATTGTGAATAGTAATTTTCATTGGTAAAGGCAAGTCTTGATCAATGTTATCATTTGCAGGAATTTTTTTACAATCAAAGATATTAATATTTTTATAAAGAGGATGAATAACATCTATGTTTGTTGTTTCATGTTGATTTTGTATCTTTTTAAAATGATGTGTAATTTTTGGATTTCTTTTTGTCATATATGAACTAAAATATGTGGTTGTGGCATATGCATTTAAAATAAATTGTGACTATGTTGGCTTGACACAAATATGACATGTTTTTATGAAAGTATTGCTCCATACTTGAGATGGCCTACATTTAATAAAAAATATGGGTTATTAAATTATGTTTTATATGGTTGTTATGTATTGACACTAATCTATTTTTAGATCATGAAGAAAAGTATCAAAATTGTCCGAAGCATTATATTGTTTTATGCTTAGCAATAAGTAAATTTGCTTTGATATTGATAATAAATTCTCATTTCTTGTTTTGTATTGATCAAGTATTGTTTTTTTTTCATTGGGAGTTGTGGAAAATTGTATCTACTTTGCTTTTATTTCTTTTTTTTATAATTGTTGGTATGATGATGAATATGCAATTTTTCTAAGTCATTTTATAGAACATCAATATTACAAGTTATATATCTATCTATAAAAATTTTAATTTCTTAATTTTGGATTTGACCATATGTTGGCGGATCTTCGATCCATGCCAGCCAATGGTCATGAGCATTTCCTCTGAGTTGAAATTTTGTTACATAAAAATAATTAATGTTTTCCCCTAGCAATAATTTATCTTTGAAAAACATTTTATTTAATGCATTGATACAATGTCTATTGTAACATGTAAAAGTAAATGCATCTTCTCTCACAATAAAATAAATGTCATTTTCCTTATCTAATTCATTTAATTGTGAATTCAAATTTTTGTAATATTTTTGATACAATTGTTTCAATGCATTTTTATGGTTTCAAAGAATGTTTAACACTTATGAAAATCAAGAAAAATGTTAGAGGCTCTAATTGACATATCATTGCAAAGACATTTTTTTAAAGAACTTATATGTAATTAGGTGTAATACATAATTTTTTGAAATTAACATATCCAATTTTTGATTTAAGCAACTTTTCTAAATTTGTCTTATATTTGACATCTCTGGTCAAAAAAATTATTCCTTTTAACTGAACCTTTCTAATTCAGATCCACATTGTCTTTCCAACTTATTCTACAATTATTTTGATTGATTTGAAAAATAAGTTTATAATATGATATGAAAATTAATGATTAGAATACAAAAGTTCTCATTGCAATATTTTTTGATATGAAAAGATTAACACAATGTTATCATCAAGAGGATTGCCAAAGACAATTTTTCTAAGGTTAAATATTCTAAGTATTTGTATTTAAAAATTCCAAGTGGACAATTTCCTTCAGCTGATGGTATTGCAATTAACTTGTTTTCCAATGCAACAATACATGTTGAGTTTAAAAAAACATGTACCAAAATGTCATTGGACCTATTTTTGTTTGTGTTAGAAGACACATTATTTTCAATATCTCCATAAATTTTAGATTCACTAGACATGCCACTGGTCTTTGCATTTTCAATAACATTTGTTGATACAAAGGGTTTCCAATCAAACTTAATTTGCACATTATGAGAGATGTATAATCTCTATACACATAGCTATTTCAATGCTTCCATAATAAGTTTGGAACTAACTCTTACTATTTGATATGCATTTATGTATTCTAATAATTTATTTAAATATATTATAATTTTTTTCATCTATGGATTGAGGTAGCACTTTTTGAATTCTATCAACACTTGACAGGACGTTGATAATTAGCCCTGTCAAACTAATTTATGGCTTGTTGTATCTTAAGTTTATTATTTGAGTAAATGAAATATTAAGTGCAACATGTGTTTATTAAAGAATATTTAACATGCCAAAAAATTGGAATTGCTTGTTCAATCTAATATTAATGGGTGTTGCAAATGTAGGAACATTTCCATCTCTTAATGATCAACTACATTTTAAACATATCTTTTTCTTCGAGTGGCTTTAAAATTTGGCAGTAATTCTTTGAATGCATTATTTTTAGATAGATTAAATGATTCATACTATGTTTTAATTTTAATTACTTGAAACACTATAAACATCTATGGGTATGTCTATAATTTTTATGTTAAATATTTTTATTACTTTTTTTATCAATAGTTTTCTCTTATTTTTTGTTATGTGCCATGTTCTTCAATCAATTTAAAGATATGGTAAAAACATGTGGTAATGCATATGTAGCATAAAAATAAGGGTAAAATTTTAGCTTCATATCTTTATTTATTTTCAATGATTTACAGTGCATATGTTTCATTTTTATTTCACTTGAAATGCTCTTTATTCTATGTAAAGGGAGCTTGTTTCATTTCTGCAATGTTTCGTAAAAACCACCAATAGCATAGGCCCTCAATCCATTATGTTATTTCATATATGATGATTCATAATGTACATGATCTGTATTTATTTTGTAAAAATGATGTTATATAAGGCTTTCCATTGAGCACAATCATTATAGATTTTGATTATTTTTGATTGGTTGACGACCATAGGAAAATGTGGACATCCAAAAAAATTGAAAGCCATTATATGGTGAACTCATTACCTTCAATTCCATATTAATCATAGATAAAATCCATATTTATAATGTATGATTTCCAATTTTCAATAGTCGTCATGTTTTTTATGACATTGCCCATCAGATTGTTTTTCAAAAAACTATTTGCTTTTGTATCTCCAAAAAGAAATGCATTACAAAAACATTGCACTGAATAGTGGTGAAAAGAACATATGTCAAAAGCATGTTTTTTAATATGAAAAATAGAGATAAATATGCTATCACCACAACAAGATGTGGTTTCTCACATTTTGAATAGTCTACAAGATAACATTTTTTCTACATTTGTTTCCTAATAAAGAGAAAGCAAAGTTCATAGGTTTCTGATAGATGTGTTTTTGGTAAGGGACTTTGATAATAGTTTCATATTATATAATACAATGGTTCATAGTGGACAAAGACATATTCTTGATCATAAAATAATATGTAATACGTTGATGTAGGGGCTTCTTCCTTAAAATGAAAATACTTTTGTTTTCTAGTTAAAGATTGGATGCAGATGAAAATATTCAGCCATTTTGAAAGCTATTATATAGAAGTTGTCCCCCCATAGGTCGTGTTCACCATATTATATGCATTAAGTCATAATAAATTGCATTCTATAAAAATATGTTTTAGTATCTTGTAATTGATGTAATTTATATAGTTCCTTAGGATCTAATTCTAATTAAAAAGACCTTAGTGCATGGGGATCAATTTTACCTAAATAGTTTACAAAATGTTCTTTAATTCCTACATGTAGCTCTATTGATGTGTAACAAAAATGTAATAGCACTTGAAAATCATAAAAAAAGCAATCACCTCCATTGTATTTAAAAATATGACTTCTAAAAAGGTTGTTTATATCCAGGGTAATATCTATGTCATTGCATTGAGTTTTTAAAAATGGTGTGTATTATTCAACAAAAATAACATGTTGTCTACTATGCATATGCATTATTTTTTTGTTTTTTGTTTTTAAATTACATTGTAAAATGCCAAGTAAACTAAAGACAATAAAAAATAAGACAACTAAAAATATTGAAAAATACTTACCAAAACTATCATAGATTTGTTGTCGATTTACTAAACAATCATCAACTCTAGAAGCTATAATTGCCTTATTTGATAGATTTTTTTTTGTAATACAAATGGGTATCTGATCACAATAATTTTTTATTAATCATCCTACATAGAAATATCTATGTAAACTAAGGATATAATATCATGATTGTATATGTTTTATTTGGCACAAGATAAAAGTAAAAAAAAAAATCAATATCTTGAATAAGCTTAAAAGAATAGGATAGACACATAACACAATAAACATATACTATTACAAATTTAATGTACAAAAAATAAAAACCATGAATCTTAAGAAAAGACAATTAGTTATGAAATCCATTTTTAATGGAACCATGTTCTGAATCTAACCTCATTTGTCTTTAGCGTTGTATTGGTTTCTTATGCATTCTTAAATAGAGTATGATAGTGCACACAAAAGATAAATTTTTATGTTGTAAAAAACATGAAAAGATAAATATTTCCTAATGAAAATATTATATGTAAAAGATATCAATGAATGTTTAATATATAAATTTATGTACAGGATAACTTTATGAGGTGCTACCTATTAACTATTTTACTCAAAGCAAAAGTAATCCACTACAAAATAGGAAGAACAGATTCCAAAAGTGCAACAACATCAAAATAATAACTACATAGTAAGTATCTCAAGCATTTTTAATCATCTTATTTCATAGCTTTTTCTTCTTTTAATAAAAACTACATTTATCTATGATGTCACAGAAAAATAATGCATACAAATGAACTTAACCAGCCACTGCATAAGAGCACTCTAGCAATCTATAATGCATAGTGAACATAATTTTTTGGATTGGGAAAATGCATTAAATCATTTCATGTACTAGTTATTGCAAATGTGTGGGATTGATACTACAGGAAATTTTTAAACTAAATGTTCATTTAATTATTAGAACAATCTTTATATGGAAATAAGTTATAGGTTAGTTCACATACATAGAAATTTTTATACTAGTAAATATTTATATAATGACTCTATTATGCATTCCCTCATACATGCATAGTTTATCAATTATGCTTTGTTGTAACTAAATTTTTAGACTAAGTTGATTAAATTTATGTGTAGAGAATTGTGGCTAAATATTCACTAAATTTGATATGACCAACCATTATGTCATTTAACCCCTAAAATAGTTTTATAGAATGTCATATCCTTTATTAAATATTTGCATAGATCAATTGATCACTACCCCTGTACCTTTGTATATGCATAGTCACTATTGATGATATCATTGCTCTGCCCCTAAATAAGATGCAAATAGTTTTGACCAATCATAACACAAATAAATACAATTTTTTTATGATTTTTGTTTAAAAATGCACCACTTGAATATTATAAAATTGCAAAATTTTCCATGGACAAAAAACATTGAATTCTGATTGGTCCAAAAGGTAGACTTTAATTAACAATTAAACAAAAATGATTCCTTTAGTTTACCCTTCTAGACTAATAACATAAATTATCATAGATAATAAATAAGGTTTGGATGTTAAAATGAGGATGCCATATCAAGTGATACTCTAATGGCATATGATAAAATATAATGACTCACTATATAAGCAAAAAGATTAGTGTAGATACAAACATTACCAACCATGACATGTGTAACAATAATACAATGCCTTATAATATAGATAAATAATAATGATGGAATGAAAATTTAAATAAATAATTAATCATTTAAAATATTCATCAAAGTGATGACTTCACCATTAACATCCTTCCATAATTTTTTTTGGTCATTACTTAAACAACACTTTTTATATATACTCATTTACACAATGCTTTTTGCTTGTTTTTTTCCCACACCACCATTAAATTTTATGGAGTATTTTTTTTTTTATAGAGTTACAAATTTATTTAATTACACCTAATCAATAACTTACCTTTGGGATTCTTAGCCATATTTTAAATGTACTCCTCAATTTCTAAAAAAATTATTGTAGGTGTCCCTAATAGAGCTATGAAGAACAATGAAACTGAATCAAAATCTAATTTTTTTTTCTAAAATTATTCCACAAGGAAGTGATCTTACCACCTAACATATTCTTAGTGTTGTTTGAAACTATCTTGAATTTGATAGGGCATGACATTATTTTCATTAGTTTAATCTTATAGCTTATTTTGTTGGTCGTGTCCCTACTAAAATTACTATGAAACCTTGGGCTCAAAATTTTTGGACAACCCATCATGGTGTTAAACTTGAGGGAATATAAAATATGACCATTTTTTAAAAGTTTAATAATGCTAAAAATTTGCAAGCCATTGTTTCTCATGGGCCTTGATTCATTGACAACACGTTGGACATGTTTTCCCATCGGACTTGAGACTTTATTATTTTTTACCATGCCAAACTCAAAATCCATATTTTAATTGAGTTCCATGGCCTCCCCTTGCCCTTTTTGAGTTTTGTGCATCATTTGATCAAACCCTTATGTAGTTTTATAGGGTATTAACAAGAAAAATTTGGTGGCCCAACATTAGAAATACATATTTGTTGAAGTGGATATTTCTAAAGATCTTAAGGAAAAAATTGATATCCAAATTGGTGACAAGTGACTTACTCAACATGTGTTATATAATAATATGATGATAAGTTGCTTCCATTATTAAGCCATGGAATGGAAAATCTATGAATGACCACTAATAGCCAAATCTAGGCCTACCCCACCTCCCTAAACCTTTCATGAGGTGAAGAAATGTGCTCAACCATCTATAGATAGATGAAATATAATGTTTAATAAGATAATTAACTAGAAACCATGTATGATAAGTAAGGCACCAAACACTATTTAAAAACTCATAGGAGGTTATTTGATGGTCACTAAGAAACTAGTTTCCACCACTTAGTAGGTAACATTGCTTTTAGTCCACACCGCACAATCTGTGGTTGTTTTTATAGGTTCTTAGAGCCAAAAAATGACTACCCAACCATCATGACCCCCACTTAAGATGATTTATTTAGGTGTGATTGATAAATTAGTGGTGTTTAATCATAAGTCAGTTTACTTAAAAGAGTGAAACCATTATCCATGTCTATAAGATGGAGAATATGTTAAATACACGTGATTGATTTTTAATTAGGTGACTCCTTAAAGGGTAACCATCACACCTAATTGGCTTACAAATTTTCTATTTTAGCCTAGGTTGATAAGGAAACCACTATGAAAACAAAGGTTAATCGATGATTTTTTACTATTGGAATGTCTAAGGCCTTACTAACATGCACTAAAAGTATATTATTGGGGATACGTGTTAATTTTTTCCAATATGAAAATTCCATGTGAAGTTAAAATCTTAGGTTTCTCTCTGACCTTCATTTTTAGATTTATTTGGTTAGGTGTTATTTGTCATATGTTAGAGAATGATAATGGACATGGGGAAGTTATCACTTTAATTTCCCCACTCTTTTGCATCATGTAGTTAGTTAAGGTTTAGATCCTAGTCATTGTGTGGTGTGGACCCTATTTTAATTTAATGGATGATCCCTCAACATAGACAACATTTATGTGTCCAATGATGTTATTGAAAGGATGGATCTTTGGCATTGGTTGGCTGAATCTCTTCTTGATGCTAATTGGATTATATGTGGTGATTTCAATATGATTGAGTCTTGATAAGATATAAAGGGTTTACTCCAAATGTGGTGGTGTGATGGAAAACAAGAGGCATGATCTTACATGAGAAATAAACTCACGCTCTTTGATCTTAATCACCATCACCACTTTCCTACCACCTCACCATGGTTTTCATGTTCTAATCTCTGACAAGGATATGAATGGGTCCCAAAGAGGTTGGATAGATTTATGTTATTTGAGAAAAATATTTTTTTCTTGTACCAAATGGTTTGACCACCAAGAAGGACTAGAACAAAAGTTCTAAATTAAAACAATGTGCTTCTTGGTCTAAGAGTGATATAGATGAGAATTATTAAGGTCAAATTTGGATTTGGTAATTATTGGAGAGGAAAATCCATTCAATCTCAAACTTTATGGGATGGTCATCTGAAAGGAAAATGTCTAGATTTGGTTCTAGGTTTTTAATATTATAAAAATGTTGTTCTAGGATGTGGGTGCATGTATCACCATAAATGGTGTCCACTCTGGATAGTTTGGCCTCTTTTTTGCTATTCATCAAGGGTGTTCTCTACCCCATTCCCTTTGTGTTGGATACTAAGAGACTCAATAATATTTTACTTGATTACTCTTCCATAGGTTTGGCCAAAGGCATATCACTTCCCTAGTTCCATAAGTAAATGGTTAATGGTCACTTTGTTTTTAACTCTAAATTTAGATATGTGTCTAGATATTTATGGATAAAGGGTATTATATTAGATTTAACATAAGGATGGTGAACTAACCTAATGAGCATGATAATAAATATAAACTTAGATAAATAATATTCTAAAGTTACAGAATTGAGATTGTTAAAAATAGTAATGTACAACTATTGATAAATATTGAAATGAATAGGGAACAAATGATACTTACCTAGTTTACTATGCTCATATAGGTCTGATGTGAAATACACTAGAAGTGTAATAGAAGATGATCCTGGAAGTCATACAATTCTAGGAATATATATATATATATATATATATATATATATATATATATATATATATATATATATATATATATATATATATAGAGAGAGAGAGAGAGAGAGAGAGAGAGAGAGAGAGAGAGAGAGAGAGAGAGAGAGAGAGAGAGAGAGAGAGAGAGAGAGAGAGAGATTGGAGGACATATGTAAAGGTGAGTTGAAACATGTCAATTGAGTTTGTTTCATTTCAAACATGTAACTAAAATATGTGCATGATCTGGTAAGTGCAAGCTATTTAATCAACTCACAATATATATCTAGTGAGGGTGGATGATTTAGCCAAATCCAATACATGTCAATTGAGTTTATTTCATTTTAAAAATGCAACCAAAATATGTGCATGATATGATAAGTGCAAGCTATTTAATCAACTCACAATATATATCTAGTGAGGGTTGATGATTTAGCCAAATCCAATTTATATGTCTAGTAAAGTTAGATGATTTAATCAAGTCTAACTTATAAGACTGGTAATATTGAGTGATTTAATCAACTCAATCTTCCAAAAGTGAACCAATTACTACAATATATTGGCTTAATAACATTCCATAAAAGTCCAACCTGGGTATAATAATAGTCTATAATAATATTTAAAATCTAAAAATGATTTGAATTTTCAATTTTATGTGTCCTTTGCATGGCATATGCACCTCATATATGTTTCAATATGAAATCTAGGTATGGTAACAATATCAATATATATAATATTATCACCAATGTGTATTTGAATCATATACTATGAAATCTTGTGAATCTAAAATTGGTGAAAGTGTGGAAGACATGTTTCTATGACATTCCCCCATTGAATCTATAGAATATGAGAACTAGTGTTAAATTTGGAGAACATGGGTTAACCAAAACATTTATAAGGATATGGGGTGTCTAAATATAGATATTATCCTCTTCCCTTTATGATCACAACCCAAAGATGAATACTTTGTACCATGCCTCCACTATAATATGGAGATACTGAGTATGAGTAAGTGTGGAGGTTAGGCCTTTTTGACATGACCCCATTGTAATATGAAATTGTGAAGGTGTGGAAGCCATGCCTCTATGACATTTCCCCTAGTTTTAGGTGAGGGGAAGTAGAATATGGTAGTTAATTTATCTTAAAAGGATAGGATAAATATATAATTCATGTATGGATGGTGTAACATATATGATTAACATGTCTAGGTAGCTATATCATTTTAGGCACATAGTATGTGATCACATAAGATACTAATATGCATGATTTAGATCATGAAAATGTCTAGAGATTAATAGTACAATCTCAACAAGCAATCAAGAACACACATAAGAGAACTCAAAATCAAAGAAACAAGAAATGGTTCAAGGTGACCTCATACAAGGGACATGTTCAAATGTTGTATAATATAAGGGACATGACTTAGTCAAATGTCCACAAATCATAGAATAACATATTAAAATGTCCATATACAAAAAATCATGACATATTGAAATGTAAAAATATGTAATCATGTCATGGGGGCCATAATCAATGGAGCATATTCAAATAGTCCAATAGACAATACAATGAAAGACAATAAAAAGCAAGGAAAATAGGCAACCAACATGAACATAACATATTAGTTTCTAAAAATATGTGTTTTCAAGCAATGTTAAGTACATAACATATCAAGTATATTATGAAATGTATAGTCATAAATATAGGCATGTATAAATATATAAGCTTAAACATGATAATGAAAATTGATCATAGAATAATATAAGCTAGGTACATTCCTCTACTCACATCCTAAGTACATTGGGGGCATCATATAAATGCCCCCAATGTACTTAGGATGTGAGTAGAGGAAAGTTACAACATTTGTATGTGCTTATATAATGTACTTGGGTATGCATGAATCACACTCATATGAAGTGTGAAACACATGTATACATGAAATAATGTTATTCTATATACTAACATGGATAAAAAAACATATGTATAAGAAATAGTAAAACTAGGAATATTTTGATTTTTTTTGGTATTTTTGAATTATTTGATTTTTTTTGGTATTTTTTGAATATTTGAATTTTTTTTGGTATATTTTTTGTTTTCAACCTTATGTTGGATCATTTTCATTGTTTGAAAAATGGTTGAATAGGTGAAAACAATACATGACATGTTCTTCCTCACAATTTATATGTGAATTGTTAAAATACGTAGAATGTAATAAGCATAGATCTAGAAGAGAGTTAATGAGAAAAGCATAACATAATGAACCCAGATCAATTAAACAAAACATAGGTATTTATCCTAGGAAAACCTCAAAGAGATAAAAAACCCAGCAAAGTGATATTCAATACTAAGAAATAATAATAACCTCAATACATAAAATCTTCTTCATCTCACTCCTCACATAAATTCTTCGCAAATTTTTATTAGATAAGTATTTGACACACACAGGAATACTTGAATATTTTTTGTGTTTGGTGTAATTAAAATAGGGGAAAACCCCTATTTATAATGATTCAAGAGGGGATGTGACCATTGTAAAAAGAACGGGTCAATCCACCTCGATAAATCTAATTAATAAACCTTTGGTAAATATTAAATAATTATAATAAGATTATTTATTTTATCAAAGTTTACACCTCGAGTAAATAAACAATATATTATTATTTTTTAATTACTTACTAATGTAAGTCAAGGGTTAATAATAACCACTTAGACATTAATTGCTCTAACACTCCCCCCTTAATGCTAAGTGAGGATAAAAACCATAGTCACCATAAATGAATTATACTATGTGCAAAATATGAAGGATTTAAAAACCTTCATCATGCAAAAAATCACCTTTTGACACAAAAGGAATTATAATCCATAAATTACATGATTATGAGATTACATCTCACTATTTCTCATGAATAATCACTAAGCATATTTGGAGCCTTTTATAATATAAGGACCTCTATTACAAATTATGCTTTTTAATGTATTAGGGTACAAAAGTAAAACTTCCACATGAAGTTTATTCAAATCACATAACTTTCACACAAAATTTAAAATGCATTACAATGAGAAGAAGTATAGAGAAGAAGAAGAAACACATGGCCATTAAGAAGTGGCATTGTCATGCACACTCCCTCTCAATGGTAACTTTGAGAGGCCCAACATTACATGAAACTAAAAAAACTTGGTAGCACCAAGTGGTTTTGTGAAGATATCTACCACTTGTTCATTCATAGGATAGAATTACGAATCAATATCACCATTGAGGATTTTTTCTTGGATAAAATGCACATGAACTTCAATATGTTTAGTTCTTTGGTGCTGCACTAGATTTTTCACCAAAGTCATAAAAATTTGGTTATCACAATGAAGGATGGTCCTCTAAGAAACATCCAAATGAAGTTCTTTCAAAAACCTTCATAGCCACATGGCTTCTTTATCAGATTCTATAACACTTATATACTTAGCTTCTATAGAAGAGAGACAATAGGTTACTTCTTATTGCTCTAAGTGATAACACTTACACCAAACTTAAACACATATTCAGAAGTAGATTTATGATCTAAAGTATCACCAGCTTGGTTAGCATCACAATAAAAATATAATTTAGCATTATCAATATAATAATAAAATAAATCATAATTAATTATTCCTTTTATATAAATAAGAATACGTTTAGCTAATTTCTAATGATCTAAATAAAGATCATGAATAAATATAGAAGCAACACTAACAACATATGAAATATCTAGCCTATTAATGTTTAGATAAATCAAACTTTCAATAAGTTGTCTATATAAAGTAGGGTTAGCTTTTTCACATGCAAGTTTAGGATCAAGTTTAATACCAGATTCAATAAGACTAGTGGTATATTTACAATCAAACATGTTAAACTTAACAAGAAGATTTTGTGCATATTGAGATTGTGATACAGTAATTAAATTTTTATCTTAAAATATAACTATTTAAAAAAAATGATGTAGATTACCTAAATCAATCATTTAAAATATTTGACTTAGTTTATTTTTATATTTATGAATTAAAATAATTAGATCACTAATAATAAACAAATCATCAACATATAATACAATTAGAATCAAATGACTATTTTCAACTTTAACAAAGAGATCATTATCTAAATAGCAATTAAAAACCCCAATTATTTTAAAAAGAAGTAATATTAGAATACCAAGCTCGAGGAGCTTGTTTTAAACCATACAAAGATTTTTTTAACTTGCTTACATAATGTCCTTTGTTAAGATTAGTGAAACCTTTAGGATGAGTCATATAGATTTTTCTTCTAAATCACCATTTAGAAATGCATTCTTGACATCCATTTGGTGGATAACCCAACCATTTTTTACTACAAGAGTAATAAGAAGCCTAATAGTACTCATTTTTTCTATAGGAGCAAAAGTTTCAACATAGTCAATCTTGGGTTTTTGAGTAAACCCACGAGCAACTATTCTAGCTTTAAATTTATCAATTTTATCAATTAAATTATATTTGATTTTATAAATCCACCTACAACTGACAATATGCCTTTTAGGTGGAGGAGGGACAAGATCCCAAGTCTGATTTTTAATTAAGGTATTATAGTTAGATTGCATAACAATATTCCATCTATCATCTTGAATGGCTTCCTCAAAAAATTAAAATTCACATTCATACATAGTCATTAAAGAAGGATAAGAATGTTGACTTCTAGTTAATTTATTAATATTATTAACATAGAAGATTGAATTGGGGAGTATACCTATTTAGGTCTTTTAGATTGAACATGAAAATTAGGGAGTTAATCAAACTCTAAGTTATCTATAACTGGATCAAATTCTTCAAGGGCATCTATTTCATCACAAGGAGAAACATGAGAGTCAGGTTCATCAATAGAAGAACACTAAGGAGGATCCATAGAGGGCTCATAAAAAGATTTCAAGAACATTCATATTCTCAATAATATGACATTTAGAGGGATCATACACTCTTAAACCTTTTGTCTTACCTCCATATCCTACAAAAATACACAAATAGGAAGTGGGGTTGAGCTTCTTCCTCTTAACTTTAGGGACAAACATAGAAGCAAGACTACCAAAATCTTGAGATGAGCTACACTAGGTTTATTTTTAGTCCAAATTTCTACAAGGGTAGAAAGATGCAAGGCTTTTGTAGGAACTCTATTCAAAATATGAACAACAGTGTTCATGGCTTTGGCCCATAAGAACTTAAGAACATTTGTAGATTGAAACATTGTTTTAGCCATTTCTATGATGGTGTAGTTTTTCCTTTCAACAATAACATTTGATGAGGGGAATAGGGAGTTGTTAATTCCTTTTAATACCAAAACTAATGAAAAAATAATCAAAATCTATACTAACATATTCACCACCATTATTAGTTCTTAAACTTTTAATAGAAAAATACCTTCCAATCCGAAACATATGAAAAATCAAGTATTTTCTCAAAATTGATACGTGGAAAATGCCATAAATGTAAGAAAAGAGATGTGTAAAACCTATTAAATATGCCACTATTATGATGGTTTCCATAACCTAAAATAAACCCAAAACATTAGGCATGATCTTAGCTTATTTTGTGTATGAATTGGGATCTTATGTATATTCATTCAGAAAAACATGTTTTCTCTAACTGAGAAATGTCTATCTACCTCTCAACATTTTCATAATTTAACTAAACTAACACCTCTTTAAGGCTATGTTGTATATGGATAACTCATCATTCCAAGAATGGAAAAATAGAAAGATAAATAGTAAGTCCCTACTTAATGTGGTCCTAGATCAAATGTGTTTGACATTACCCACCATATAAACATTATATGTTCTATTTTAATCAATTTTTGATACTTGTTATTATAGGTGAAATTAAATAAGTAAAAATAATCCTCAAAATTAAACCACTAATGTATGATGTACATGTTAATCATGTGCTCAATTACATGGTTCAATGACTCAATTTGTCCATCTGTCTCTAGGTGGTAGGACATACTAAAATTGAACTTTATGCCCAAGACCTATTGAAGAGTAGCAAAAAATCTTGATTTGTACACATGATACATATCATAAAATATATTTCAATGGATTTCCATTCAAATTCTCTATTTAATCTTGGAACACCCTCACCAATGTTTTAGCATTGTATGTGGTATTCCTTAGTGGTAAGTGGGAAAATTTGGTCAACTTGGGGAACAACACCATGATCTCATCATGACAATAGGATAGTGTATGAAGACAAAAAATGAAAACCACAGAAATTTCATACCACTTACATTTTATTATGTTGTGATCATAAGAAATATCTATTGGGTATTGATTATCTAAGTTTAACCTCTATAACTTAATTAAATGATCCACTCATCTAAAATATCTCAACACAAACCAACCCAATGATATTATTGTTACAACTTAACTTGTATCTTCTTGACAATAGGGCATGTTAAAAAATAGCTTGGTCTGCCCCTAAGAATACTAATCTAATTATATCACTACAATTACATATATAAATTGACCCTTCATGCTAAAAAATACCATCTACCTCAAAGGAAAAACCTAATATTATCCCTTAAGGGCCCTTTATGACTATACTATCTATCATACCTCTTGATAGAAACTATAATTGAGGAGATGCTCAATCATTTTAACATAAAAATATGTCCTAGGAGTAATCATTATCAACTCATATTTCCTTCTGCTCAAGGTATATACAACTATGTTCTTCCTCATTTTGATATACTAACTATCAAATTTATTATTGCAAATGAAATCCATCTAATGTTTTTGATAGGCATTAAGGTTGGGTTGAGTGATTATATATTGAGATTCATGTGATCAATTTTTCACTAGAACTCTACCTAAAAGAATAGACACCATCTCAAAATTTCATGGATAATTTTAATAAGATCCAAAGTGAAAAAAATTAGTTAAGATTTTAATCCTTGAACTTTCATGATTTGAAATCAATCACATTATTCTCCTACATGATTATAACCCCAAATACTTATAATGAGGTGTTTATGCACAATAAAAACATATTTATTAGGATTAGGTACTAAAATATCATTCCACTAGTGAGACACTCTTTAAACATCTAGAAGGCCTTGTCATATCTCTAAAGCCACTCAAACCTCATACCTATTCATTGAATGGAAGTTATAGGATGATTAGTGAATAATAAATCATACATAAATACATGGTAATACCTAGTTAAGTCATGAAACTTCTCACTTATGGGACATTGGTGGATGTTTGCTACTCTATAATAATATATACATTTTAAGGATATATTGAGATTCCCTAACTAAAAATAATGTACCCAAAACATAAAACCTTGATCTATAAGAAATCCCACCTAGATAGGCAACTAAATAATTTTTTCTCATGAAACAATCAAAGAACCTATTAAAATTATACTTATGTTCCTCAACCAAGCATGATACAACAAGGATGTCATTTAAAAATGTCAGTATAATTAGGCCTAACAAATTCCTAAAGATGTCTCTCATCAGACTCATGAACACCATGGGAAAATCAATTAGAGCAAAAGGTAATACCATGAACATAGTATCCATATTATGTTTAGAAATAATTATAGTGGATATTTTTTAGAGAACACATTTATTCCCCACATTTGTTGAAAAAAATCACCAATATTTAGAAAGGGATAATAGTTATTTGAAATCTTGAAATGAACATATTAAACCATAATTAATCACAAAACTTAGAGCCTTATTATGATATTATACATTGTATTGATGATAATTAATCCAATTTGATATAGAAGATAACAAGATAATCATGCACTTTACCTTGTTTCAAGTTGCACACTTTGAGAATGGTTGATGTATCCTGTGATCATTCATTGGTTTTAAACTCTTTTTTTAGATTCAATGGTTTAGTAACTTTTTACATGATATTCATAGTATTTTATGACTCTTAATTCCATACACAAACACCTCCAATATTTAATTCCCTTCATACTTAACTCTATTTACTCATGACACAGTCCTAATAGCCTTTTTTTAGGTTATTTATCCATGTACGGATATATAAAGACATTTATTGTCAAAAAATTAACTAATTAAGATACCCTCTATTGTGTAATTTACTTATACATTCTTTCATCACTTGATTATATAATTAAGGCACCTTACTAACCCTCTTTAGCTTACTATTAGGCCTAAATAGGCCTTGTCAAACCCTTTCTCTACATAATATTTTGTAGTTGTACTTTCATATATAGTTTCAACTAAAAAACCTCAAAATATCTTATAAAACTTGAATACATCTCATATGACCAATTTTGGTCCAATTCCATCTGTGGAAACATTTATTACTTACATTTTAATTCCAAAACCCTAATTTTAGTTTGACTATGCTTTGCAAGACCTGAGAGCTCTCATTTTAAATTTTAAAGTGCCACAAATGGTTTCAATAAATTGTGAAATTTTGTGATGGAATATATTCATATTCCACATAATTTACATGTATTAATTTACTTTCTGAAATCCTTTGTTCTACATTTCTATCAAGATCTTTGTCCAACTGCATACTTAGACTCAATCTACAGGGTTTGTAGGCTCTATCTTGAAGTTTTAATCTTCCATAAATGGTTTATAAACTCTAAAAAAAATTTATAATCCTATTATGAAACTAATCACACCTATTATAAACATTTAAATCCATTCCTAAGTCTTTTTTACCACCTTATCTCTATGTTTTGGATTCTCTGTATAGACAATCAGGGTCTGCAATGTTTTAAGAGTAAGTTTTGGGTCTACACTTTCAAACCAAAATTTACAAACCTTGTATAAGATTGGTTAGGATATATATTATATTATTACAATTTTTATAATCTTTTATAATTCCATGTGACACCTCTACTGTGCCACTTCACAATGTTCTATGTTGACTACTTGTGCTAGCATATGCTCAACAGGACTATATGGAGTTCTATATAAAATGATGTGAAACAAAAAAAAAATGAAATGAAAAAATAAACTTTAAAAACATAATATGAAATCACCAACTTGGATTAGTCATAAAAATCACAACATTAACATATCTTCCCTCTTTGATCATTCAAAACATAGTCATTCTCCATTGCTCTATATAAGAAAATAGGGTTACAGGTCTACTATAAAAAATTAGGACTCTTCTTTCATTATTTATCAGAACAAAAAACCTTATAATTTGAATATAATGTGAAAAACTTATCCAAATATAAATTTTACATGTTTTATATCAAAACTATCCTAACCACCTTCCAATAGTCACTTGCAAGAACATTTATATCTTGGCACAAACAATAAGATTGATTGTCCATACAATAATGACTAATGGCCCATGGTAAAGGTCCAAGGTGTCATTATTAATGTTAATTAACCATTTTACATCTTATATCTTCTTGAAATCCTCCTACAATGCCTATTCTAGACCAAATTATTTAAAAACTCAAATAAGGCAAAATGGCAAAAAATGCTAATTTGAATTTATAGCCTTTTCTAGCACTTCTAGAGCCTTAAAAAACATTAAAATGTGTATGAAATGATTTAAAACACCATTATACTAAATATAAAAATAATTATTGACTCCTATTCACTTTATCAAAGTAAAATTTCTTGACAATATCAAAATCTTGTCATCTATATAAGATGTTCCTACATCATAATCCATACCCAACACAACCTCTTAGGATCTTAGGGGTTTAACATGAAAATTTAATTCAATAGTCAAATCCCCCAAATATTAAACACAAATCACACTAGAGTTAACATACAATTTTCCCATATGGCTAACTTGACCTCATAGGTATATGACTACCTAGATGCCACTAGCTTACATCATTCCACTACTAAAGCTAAATAAAATAAAATTCAACTACTCCATGATCAAACAATTGAAAATGGAGATAATACTATGCATAATTGAAGTATCACACATAATGGTCTTATGATATTTTAAGTAATCAATGATTAATGCTTAGTCATTGATTGTGTGACCTAATTCATACATAAACTACTTGGATTTTGGGTTATGCTACATGTTGTGATTAAAACTATATGAGGATAATACCTCACATATTTTCCATGTGTTCCACATGAAAATTAATAAAATTGATATATATTTCATGTTTTCTTCCCTAGCGATGTTATGTCACATGTTACAATCGTAAGGAAATGTCAATTCCTATCTCTTACATAATTTCCTATCTCAAAAATGTAATAACCACCTATAGAATGGACATGTCCCATATCTTCACCACTGAATAGTTGAAAAATTAAACTTATGTGCCTAATATTGACGTAAATTACAACCTTTGAGGTTTCCTAGTTTGACCACAACCCTAATTTTCCCCTCTTCATCTTATGTCTAATGAAATCCCATGAGACTATACATGCCCCTAATCCTCCTATGAATAATAGGAAAGTAAAAATTATAGGTATTGATTCCTTATGGTAGCCTCTTACATAAAACTCAAATTAAATCCTACAAGACTTTAATAATTTGTGATTATATGTCCATAGGTGTACCTTAATGCTCTAATGTTATGTCATGTGTGGACTCTACACATTTAGCTTAATCAACTCCTCTATGATCCATCTTGCATTACTAAAATATCTAATTTAATTTTGATTTCAAAATAAAAAAGGGATAATATTTTTTTTTGTAAAGATCCCTATGTTGAAACTATGTTATGATACCAAGTGTCATGCTAATAAAAGCATCACCTCAAAACATAAGTAAAATTAAAGTAATTTTTTTGGTTTAAGCATAAGGGTTCATAGTTTTTGCACAAGTGTTATCAAAATGGATAATTCATCATCATATCTAAATTTCTGGTTGTAAAAAATATGTCTCTAAGGAAAATGGGGTTTAACATGGAAAAATATGTATGAAATGATTGATAAATTAGAATCACAATATTGGTAGTGTAAGTTCATAGCATAAAGCCAAAGATGATATTAATCACATGGTCATAAACCCATATGTAGGTAAGCCATTATTATTTGGTTAATCTCAATATCTTAAACAACCCTTATACAACTTAAATGGGGCAAACAATCTATACCTAAATGATCCATTCTATCACAACCATTGGATTGGGAAAATCCTAAAAGTTTTCCTAATCCATAAGGATTCATCAGTAAGGTCATCCTAAGATTTGGAGGTGCATTTGAAACATGAGAAAGTTTAGGAGGAGGAGAGAGAGAGTCTGGAAAGGTTTGTCCATGCCTTATCCCTTCTCCCTCAAACATAAAAATATACTACATGGATCCTCAAGATAAATATTTTCATAGAGGTGACAGCTTGCATAGAATTACAGTAGTTTAGATTCATTAGAGAAGTAAAATTCATTAAGTCTTCAGTCTAAATATAGAGGGTTTCCAATAGTTTTAGATCCATTTTCAAATGATAACATTGATATATGTTATTTTTTATTTTTTTGGGGTTTTTAAGTTAGTTTGGGGTTAAAGGAAGGCATACGGAGATTCATGCTCCTCTCAAGGCCCCAAATCATTCTCTAAAAAAAATCCTTCCAAGGCCTTCCAAAATTTACTTTCCCATTTGGGTGTACCCAAAATTTTACTTAACTCTCTTAGGATTAATGACCAAACAAAATCATTACCATGTCCCTTTGTTTAGGACATTCCCCCTTTCCATGGCCCTTTTATCCCTAGGGACTCCCCTGTAATCTTTATAAAAATAAAAATGTCATGACCTAAGCCATGCCCACCTTACCTATTCCCATACCTATTTAGCCTTCCTTGACATAGCATACTGTAGGGGGGAGGGGGGTCTATTCCATTGAGATCTCCCTTACAACAATATTTATCCCTGAAGGCCCCATAAAAATAAAACCACACCTTCTAAGGATGTGTTCACCTAAATTTGAGGCTTGTCTACCTGGATTGTGAAGTATGTTTTATCAAACTTGACCTACTTAGCCATATTTTTTTGTATTGAATTTTTAAAAATAAAGTATTAGACTTAAACTTATTAAAAAAATTAGAATCATTTAAAAAATAAAATTTAAAATTAAAATTAATTTTTAGTGAAATTGAGGAATTATTATTGAGAAAATCATTTCTATGAATTGCTTTCTATTTTTTGAAGTTTTTAAAATTAATTTAAAACACCTAAAATTAAATCCAAAAATTGTAGTCATAATATAAAATTTGGAACTAATTATAAATGTATATATTTTTTTATAATTTTTGAGTAAAATCCATGAAATAAATAAGAGGAAAGTTAATCTAAATTAATTTAAAATATAAATTTTGGGGTTTCAAACAACTATATGAAATTATGTATGTATCCAATTATTGATTTCAAACTTTCTATAATTTTAGAAAGATAATTGATTTCACCTACATTTATTTCCATGGAAATCTCACTATATATATGCAAGTTTAAAATTTCACAAGCTACTTAATCACTATAAGTGTTTATACTAATATTGCATCAAATGAATAAAATAGTCATAGTAGAAATTTCAGAAGAATCCCTTGTGTAGGATAGGACCAATCTGACCTCAGATGAAGGTCTATCAAGAAGGACTATGGGTAAAATTAGAAAGACTTTATTGAAGGAATCTATCCCAAAGATCGAGGAAGAGTAAGACACCAGTCAAGAAAATTCAAGCTTTGAGGAGCTTTCTGGGTCTAGCAGTTAATTAGTCTATGGTCTTTTATGTTTAGTTGGTTAGTTTTATTAGTCTATTTTTTCTTCTAGTTTATCATTACTTTATATTAGGTTGAAGGCCTTCTGTCTTGAACTACTATCGTTCTTCAACTATTTTTTGCTTATACTCCTTTTGTTATGCTAGTGGTTGCAGGTACCCTTTAAAACCTACATTTTCACCTCATCTAATAAAAAATATTACATCAAATGAGTTCTATTTTATCCAAGGAAATGAAGATGATCACTGAATAATTATAATACCCTCTTACTACAAATAATGGGTATCACTTCTAATATTTCCAACTCTAACTACTCAACTTCTAACTTTTCTATTTGACTTAAATAATGTAATAACAACTATAGTAAAATAATTAAGGAGTCTTTTATAATTTGTACACATCCAACTTGATCATAAATAATAATATAAATTACATAAGGTCTCAATTCATAACACGTTTGTTTTATAAACTAAGGATCTCCATATCTCTACAAATATATACACCATCAAAAATAATTTTCTCCAAATGAGGTGAATGATCAAATGATAAGGTTGCTCCACCTCAAAAAATTGGAATCATATTGTGGGAAATTCCTACCAACCCCCAAGCCAAAATTATTTTACAAACATGTCATTAATAAAAAGTATAAAAAGGTAGAGGTTTTTATGGGAGTTTCAAGGGACACACTACTAACTCAAAAATATCTACTACAAGTTAGGGTCTTCCAATTCACTTTCACAAAATAAAAATTCTAATACAAAGTGATCACAATACAACACACAAAACAAATTTAGTAAACAAAATAGTTATGCTAATTCAAGTGTCATCTTAAATAAATGTAATAATTAGGGGCCTTTTAGGCTCACCTTAAAGAAAAATAATAACTAGGTGCCTTTGAGGGTCACCCCAAAAAATAACACAAAGTTAAGGTCATTTTAGGATCACCCTAAAATTAGGAGGAAGAGACACTTGTACAAAACCAAGGCCATTTAAATGAACTCAAGCACCACCATAATTTAAAGCCACAAAACCCAACTAATGCCAAGCTACCCATCCTCAATTTTTAAATCACAACAAGATTCATAATGTCCATAACCAAATTTATGATTATGCATTAAAATAAGTGTGGGATAAGTGGCTTATGAATTTCCCATATAAGTCTCATTTCTAACCCTTTCATTTGTCTTATAAGATTTTAATAACAAGTACCTATAACTCCCTCACACTCCCTGTTATTTTTGGTTTGAGATAACATAGAGAAAAATTAATTTCATTATTAAATAGTGGATTCATTTTAAATACAATTTTAATCTCTTGTATGATAGTAGTCCTAATCTATCTCCTCAAACCACTATACTAAACATACATGAGTTTTTACAACTCATACAACTTCCCAAGTTACATACTCGCTAATAATATTACATCATGTACTAATATTATTACAGTTCCCCCTTAGTGCAAACATAGGGATAGGAACCACACTATACATACTGTAAAAAAACATGTAGATCAATATATATACATATGTTCATAAAAAAACTAGATATGCACTTTAATTATAGTGATATCCTACATACGTAAACACAACTTTTCACGCTTTCACTTCTAGTGATTATTGGGCTTCTCATTGGAATATCATTTACATCTCTGATTTTAATGATAACCTGCATACGTAAACACATTTGTTCATGATTTCACTTCTAGTGAGTGTTGGGATTCTCACTGGCATATCACTTATGAAGTACTTTGAGTGAGTGTTAGGATTTCCATTGATACAGTAGGGAGTACATACATCTATTTATAGTGAGTGCTGGTCTTTTAACTAAAATTATAATTAGTACATATATTTTTTTATAATGAGTGCATAATGTGACTAAAACTATAAACAAAAAAAACATACTTAATTACACAAATTTATTTAACAACTTAAACAACAATTACAATGTAGCAACCTAAATACCTATATTAATAAACATCAAAACTTAGATTGAAACAATAGACTAGATCATACACCTAAATTGATATTATAGTTTATAAGCAAATAATATAAAATAAAACTATAAAATAAGGACCATATAATAAAGTCACTTTTGCTCATTACTGGGCACTTCTATTTTCTCATATTATTTTTGGACAAGGATTCTCAGCTAAAAATAATTTATCCTAACATCTCTCTCATTTATTTAGATGTTTATTAACTATGAATAATTTATTTTATTATCTTCAATTTTTAGAAATTGAGTGCCTTATTGGTTTAACTAAGGTGCCTTTTAGTGTGGTTTTTGTACTTTGGAGTAAGAAAATATGTCTTCAAAATCTGTAATCATGCCTTTATTAGAAGCCTCTCCTTTGATCGTTCTCCCCTCTAAGTTGATGCACAAATTATTGTTGTAAAAAGATAATATATGATTGTATTAGCAATAAATTTAAATTTTGAAACATGGGCACTTACTTTTTTCTTTGTTTTCCTTCTTAAAATGCCTCTTTTTGTGTAAAACTCCTCTCACTATTCATAAAATCTCTATAAAATATTTATGGGTTTTATTCTCATCTATCTACTCTTTTATAAAAACATAAAAAAGATGAATTTTGTTAACAATTTAAAAATTATTTCTATTTTAATGGGCCTAAATCAAGCTATTATAAAAACAACTTTCACAAATCTTCAATCTCTTATATATATATAGTAATGCCTAGTACATATTAAACACACCTACTCACTAATCTAAAAAAATGAATTTACAACTAAAATAAATAATCTTATATCATATAATAATCTTTCATACATTGAGGTAACATCGAATTAATATGGATTCCCTTGGATAATATATTATTTTTTCATCAGAGACTCGTAAAATCACCCACTTTTATAGAAAATATTTTTTTTGGTTTATGCTAACACAAAGAAAACTTATTTCAAAATTTCAATACTAGATACATTTTAAATACAATTTTTTATCTACTATATAAAATGTGTTCCAATCTATCTCCTCAAATCACTCTATGAACATGGCTGAGTTGTTCCAACAACTCATATAATTCACTAACTCACACACTCACTATTAATATTATGTTACATAATAATATTCCTAACACTTCTACCACTTGCACATATATTCAATGAAACTTTTATCATCATAACATTTCAAATAGTTTTATAAAACATGTAGCAAAAAAAGACACCAATATATGTATATAAGGCGCACACATGGGGTAATAAAATATAAAAATGAAAGTGATAAAGATCCCAATGATTTTCCAATTAGAATTAGTAAAACCATTGCCAAAATGGCCTTACAATAAACAAGAAGAAAGAATAATCAAGTTGAGACCACTAATAAGTTCATATTTTAGTAATAAAACAATTTACATGAGAAGGAGAATATCATGAGAAAGACTCATCATATAGACCACTTTAACTCCTTACTTTACCCTTTCCCAAAGTTATCTCTAAGTAATACTAAACTATAAGCTTGGTCTCTAAATAGGAAAGCCTCTCAAGTATCCTTGCTAAATAGGAATGAGACATTTATAAACCTATATCCTCATAAGTCCACCCACATTTCTTATATGCCCATACCCATTCTTACACTTTCATTAATTTTTTTATAAAGTTCATGTGACCCTCTTACAACTTATTAAATTCTCTTACAATCTCACTTCTTAGGCACAAGAAACCTAAGCCTATTATTACAATAAACCAGTCTTCCTTTTCAAACTCATTTCAAATAAATTAAATGGGGCCCTTGATCACTCAAATGACCTTCCAACCTCTTAAAAATCTCTTTGACCTGAATTGGATCATGAATTATTATAAAAATGAGATAACTAGTCCTCTATTCTCAATAAGATGGTATATGTCCCTTGGAACACTTTCTTGAGATAACTAGTCCTCTATTCTCAATAAGACGGTATATGTCCCTTGGAACACTTTCTATTATTTCCCCCTACCAACCCCAACACCCCCTCCTTCCGCCCCCTCCCCCCCCCCCCCCCCCCACCTTTAATCAAAAAGTAATATCATAGGATTAAAAGTGTCTACATACATATATTCAAGTATGAGGCAATCCAAACATAGTAGACGAGAAGACAACAATAAATTTATTTCTATAAATTGAATTTTTGTAGTAGGTTTCAAAACTATCAATAAAAATAAATGATGGTTACATAACCACTAGTTAATTTAGGTGGTAGTTTTATAACTACCCCAAAGATTTTTTAACCTCTATGGTGGTTTCATAAATATTGTAGTGATTTTGTAACTAACGATAAGATAAGAGGTAGTTTTTCATGAGGCCATAACCAAGAATAAAAATGGTTGGAAATAATTTATCTTCTAAATTTGACTCTTTTCCTTTTATTTCTTGAGATTATCATGTTGTAAGCATGTTTAAATATGCATGTAGGTGATGATATATATTTATCCGTGTTTCCTATAAGTTCTTCTTGGTTGTGTGTGTCTATAAGTTTGGAGTGTGTGAGGAAGTTTGAGTAAAGAAAGGTTGAAAAATATTGTATGAGAGTTTTTTGGCATGAATTTTTTTTGAGAAGACAAATAGACATTTATAATCAATAGTCACGAGATAGAGTCCCTCTCCTATTAGCAAGCAAAACTGCCTTTATTAAAAATTAAAACAAGTGTGATAAAGGGAAAATATTTATAGTAAAAATGGTTTTTTGTATAGGGTAGTCATTTTGACCATAAATTATGAAAATGATATATAAAATAATATATATAGAGAAAAAGAGGAATATTTATCTATAAAAATGGTTACCAAATCTAGAGGGCTAAAATATAAAACTTACAAGAAATGTTGAGGAGGATAATTTTCACAAAGGGAAGTCTTTCTCATTTAATAGGTAGGAAAGACAAGTTCATAAGAACACACAACATACACCAAAAAAATCACTTACTAATGATAATAAAAATAAATTATTTTTCTATATTTCCTAATGAAAATAACCAAAATTTTATTTTTATCCCACCAAGACTTCACCAAAAGGAAATAATAAATATAGGTTCAGAAAGAAACACGATGATAGAATTTCTAAGTTTTAACTAGTTTATAAAAATTGCAATATTGTTTTGAAATCAAAGATTTGAATATAGGTAGATAGTAAAACATACATAATCCATGAAGAAATCTCAAACATAAAGTTACAAAATCTCTTTGTATTGATCTTTGTTGAGTTGTCGATACAATATCCTCTTTCGAAAGAATATCTAAAAGTTTCACTGTCAATAACCCATATAAATGACCCCCTAACTTATATTTATAGGTTTAAATGGGTGTTTATAGAGTGTAACCACCTTTTATGCCTTTTCAAGGGCTTGTAAAAGCACATTAGCTAATTTGCACAATTTACAACTTGTAAAAACATGTTAAGTAATTTGCACAACTTTCAAAAATGCATTGGTGTTTTTGCATGAATTGTAAAATTACAATGAAAAATTTGCATAAATCAAAATTTTAAAAAGGAATTAACAAATTATCATGACTTTACAATGAGAGAATTAACTAATATAAGAAGGTGCAAATGATAATTACAAAATTGATTCAGGAAATACAAGTCTATGAGAAAGATTAAAATCTAAGGTAGAATTATTCTTTATTATCTTTGTTGATGATAATTTGGACCTCTTATTTATTAGGTTTTGGCTTCCTCTTTTGATATTCATCAAACCTTTTCATCATTTCCAACACTTTATCTTTATCAAGACCATCTGAATATGTATAAGCTATTTCTATGTCACAATATAGGGCCATCATATTTTGAGATGTTCCTTGAAACATATGGAAAATTTCATTGAGGTTATCTAAATTATTTTGATACTTGATTAAAATCTGAATTGGATCATAATTGAATTCAAAATTAGGAGTTATGATCTCCTTAATAATCTTCATAAACTAGTCAATAATGGCCTCCTCAAGTACTAATTTCCCTTTATCAGCAGTGAGCTTGCATATCAATTATCCTACTTCTAATATCTCAATGATAGAATATCCTCCCATTGAATTAGAGTCTTCAAAAAATTTTAAACTTTATTTAACAATGCAGCCTCTGAATTTAGAAGTTCCTAGAAACTCAGTGAGGTACACAATTTCTTATTTTTGAATAACTTTTTCTTGAACGAGGTCATCTAGATAAGTAAAAGAGAAATATTCTAACTTGAGAATCAATTAATTCCATTTATACACCTCTTCTTCATTTTTTTTTTCATTTTTAGTTGCTTGATCACATTTTTATTAGATTTCAAAACATATAACCATCATTATCTAAAGAGTAGTGATACACTGTTAAAAAAAATTCTCGTTCCACTCTTTTGTTGTCTTACCCATATTACCAATTTATTATAAAACATTAAGTGTCTATGTATCATAAATTTGATGAAAAAAATAATGGGAATACTGAATGGCCTTACCAAATTTTGAACTACATAAGGTAGTTGTTCAATTTTTTTTGATTTGCTCCTTAGTTAGTTTATCTTCATCAATTTTCTTGAATAATGTGCCAATTATAGATTGGAAGTTTTCATTCATATATTTTCTTGTAGCTTTTTCTAGGTATAATTTTGTGACTTGATAATTAGAAGCTCCATCATCAACTTTATTTTTGTCAATGGGAGGAACTGCTATTTCTGCATATCTATCTCCTTTTTTTATCAATGATTATTATTGAGACTATTTTGGGATTATTTGTCACATGAGGATGGAAAGGTGTTATAATTCTAAAATCAATTTATTATGGATGATAAACATTATTTACTTTCTTCACAAATTTATTTAATTAATTAGGCACTTATGCACTAGGAAATTAATTCAAAAGAGTGGTGTTGAGTTCCTTTTGAGTCTCAGGGGGAGTAAGAGAAATTTTTATTAGTCACCAAAGTTTTATGTTGAGAAATACTATAAAAAGGAACTTATTATAAAATATAAATACTTGGAGTACCTGGGATAATTTCACCTAATCTTATTATCTTCAACTTAAGTGTTTTTTTCACTGGAACAACTTTTGTGATAGATTCAATTTTTTTTATGCTTCTATTACTTCTAAATTATTGTTGGATCCTATCACTGAATATGTCCCTATATGCACATGAATATCACATGCTAATATATGTTCTCTACTGCCTAAGGTCTGGATGAGGTAACCAATGTAATGGATAGGATAGGTATTTGGTTGGTTATTTAGTGGAATAAAATTGGGATAGGTGGTAGTAATGGGTTCTCATGATGAAACCAAAAGATCTCAATGGAATCCCAATGCTCGTTAAGAGCATCAAGCTAGGCTGAAATAGAGCTCCAAGGTCCTTCAATATTTGATATCACAAGGAGGAAAAGCTATTGGTCAATACTAGGATTGAGGAAATGAGGGAGATCGGGTTGGATGAATCATGGGAAAAGGTATAATATTCTAGGTTGACTCTACTTGGTTAATTTAATACACTAAATATGAATGATATAATATGATGTTAGACCCAATGCGAAGGAGAGGTAGATGAGAAGCTAAGCTTGGGTGACATTATATTGATGTCCTCTATTATATGTGGTAATAATGATAAGTGGATCAGGGATGAATTATTATTCTTATAAAGTGGCTAAGGAGCCTATAATTAGATGAGAAATGGGAGTGTAGAGGAATACCTCACATCTTAACTCAGTACTAGTATCAAATTGTATGAAAATGGTGGGACTAGATGTTCTAACCCTAGGGAATAGACCATCTTGGATAAGACCCAGTGTGCTTGTTGGAATGTTAAATTAATGTTTTATAATATATTATTTTACTAATGGACAATTATTTTTTTAGTATTATTGTATGAATGGACAAGGCTTGGATGGAATTTGTTTTCTTGAACGTGTTGGCAAGGTATTTTGACATTATTTTTATTAAGTTTTAATTATTGTTGGATTTTCTTGTCCTATGGAAATAAATGCTTTGTTTTCTGAAAATGACATAAATTTTTGTTTAAATATATATATTTTTAATTTTTAATGTATGTAAGGAGAAAGAGAAAGGAACTATACTAATATGCAAAACACAAAATTTTCCTAGCTTTTATTTCTATGCAAACTAGGTGACTATAATTTTGTCTATTTTTATTATTTTTTATGAATGGAATAAATATAAAAATTGGATATATATATTTAGGTAATTTAGAAATAAATTTTATCTAAAATATAAATAACACAACACTTTATTTTGATTTTATTTTTTCCCAAGTAAACTAAACTAGCTTTTAAACTTCCCTAGTTTTATAAGAAAACATTTTTTGAATGGATTGTTAAAATGGAAATAAGAGATGAAAATTTTGGTTTTATATTTTGAAATATGGAAATTAAAATACTTTTAAATATTAAAAATAAAAAAAATATAAACACACTACCCTTGTGCATGCACCTATGATTATCTATGTTTTTATGATTACCTAGATGATTACTTGGAGTGCAAGAGACTTGTTTAAATTTTGAAAAGGAAAATAAGTCTTGGATGGAAATCACTTGAAGATTTAAAAATATATTTCTTAGGATAATTTATGAGATTTATTACTAATTAAAATAAAACTAATCTATTGGAATGTAAACATAAATCAAAGCTGTGTCTATTTTTAGTAAAGACAAATAAAAGAAATAGATCTCTCTTTTTATCATTTTTTTTTATTTTTATGATTATGTAAACTAATATATCATAACAAAAAACTAAATTAAATATAATTTAATAGAGAAAACAAATATTGGAATTTAAAAGAACTCCAACTTGGTTAAGGCATACATTAGTTTAAGTGCATGTGATGTATTGATAGAAGAATCCTCAGTATGCTATTTCTGTATGCTCTTGTATAAATTTTAGAAACTCTCTAGCTAGAGGATGCATAATCTCTAGAATAAGCTAAGAAAAGAGGAGACATAACCATAAATGAATAGAAATTGAACTGAGGTTAGCTAATGTTTTGGCTTACAAAGTCTGAATTAATTTCACCAAGAACACTTATTCACTTGAAACTATGCAATCGACTAAAAAATAATATAAGTTGTATCTTATATAAATTATATCAAGGTTTTGGCTATAAAAAATTCACAATAACAACTTCTAATGGTGATTTTTAGATCTAAAATCATGCCAAAATTAGCCTTCTTGTAGAAAGACCTGAGATCTTACATGGAGGATTTCAACTAAGTCTAATGGTGATTTCAACTTAAGAGGAACTAGAGTGAACAAAAAATAGAAGAGGGAGTGAGCTAGGACTAATTGGACATTAACACAAGGTAATTAAAACAAGAAATACAACACTAGTCATGAGAAACACATAAAAAATAGTGTCACAGGAGCTAATTTTGGAATACATTTAAATTTTGATAGAACCACCACTTTATTCAAGGGTGGTTTCAAAACCACCACTTAAGATGTCAAAACTACCACTAAAAATTACATAACCACCATTTTTTTAATACAAAACTGTTGCTTAGTTTTGAAACTACCACTTAAGTTACAAAACTATCATGGTGGTTTTGTAACCTAGAGTGGTGGTTATGCCATGTATAGTTAGTTTTTAAAACAAGGTGAAAGAATCTATGAAATTCAAAATCAAGGGAATCAAAGGGGGTTAATAGAGGATTAGGAAGGTAGAGTGAGGGGGAAAAGCTAGAGAGTTCCCCATGAAGCATAAAATAAGAGATCATTACATCATCATCAGATTTGTATCAAGGATGTCTCATCATGTCAATTTTGGTTACATACATATTTCCCAATTAAGAGGATGCCTTATCATGAATTGGCAAGGCATAGTCCCAAGTGAGGTGTGTGAGAGATTAGAAATACTTGCCTTACTTAAGTAAGTAGGGGATCAAAGCCAATCGAGACTACACACAACCTACTAATAAAAGATGAGATTTAAGTGATATTTTAATAAATTGTATAAAATGGTCTATGTAATTAAAATATGGAAAGAATAGATACCATACGTGTGAGGTATATCATACTTCTTGGATCATCCCATCAGGGGATTGAACCTGGTGCTGATTCGTGTGTACCTACAAAACCATAAAAATTACTACAAGAAAATATATAAACTCAGTAAAATGTTATTTGTGAAATGTTAATCATGGAATATAGGATAAATATGATTTATAAAAGTGAAAATAAAAAATAAACAAATAAATATTCTAGATTTGAAAAACTTTTAAATTAAAATGGCTAGTCTAGGGCCTAATATATTCAAAAAACTTGCCAAAAATAGTTTATTAAATCCATTTGTCTTGAGAAAATTTCAATTTTTGGATTATTGGTGACTATTTTGAGTGTGAAAATAATTTATGGGCTGAGAATGATGAGAGGTTGGTGAAATTACTAGTGGGAGGAGCTATCAGGCATGATTAGATCAATTTTGTTAACCTTTTCATTTTTGCCCTAATTTTGAAATTTTAATCAAACCTTGGTTAAATTTGATGGAATTTTAAAAAAAAAAGTTTTATATCAATTATTTAGGGGGTAGATTAGAAATTTTTAAATTTTTTTGGGTTTTGGGTGAATTGGGTTTTAAGAGGTTTTATGTGAGATGTGAGCGATGGACAAAACTGCCACTCATGTTATGGAACTACCACCCTCTGTAGGGTAACAGTTACGTAAATACCATGACTTTAATGTAACTACCATGGCATATTTATGTCACCACTTCTAAAGGGTAGTTATAAAACTTCCATGGGTGGTTATATAACCACCACACAATAGTTTTGTAACTATCACATGATGGTTTCATAACTATCGCATGATAATTTTGTAACCATTACCTATAAACTAGGGTGGTTATATGTATTATAAAAGTGTGTAGACTTTGGTTTATTTGGAAGGAATAATTTGTTTTTCAAATAAATTAGGGTCTCCTTTATTTATTTTATGGAAGATATCTATGATGGAGTAGATCCCAATAGTAGGAGTGGATCCCTTGAGTGTTAGCATTACTAATGGCTGATGAGTTGACCCTTCTTGATCAAGTGGGGATACTTTAGATTGCTTAGGTAGTGATTAATCCTTCCATCTAGATATTGTGTGATCTCTTAACTTAATAAGACCTTGACTAAAACAATTTCATGTTCCCCCAGGACCTAAGATAGTCTATGATCACTTTCATGGACATGTATTAGATCATTAATATCCCTATGACTACCTGATTAGTGTCTGTTTGGGATATCGATAGCCACTATGAGGCATGAAGTTGGGTATATCATTTTAAGGACTCTTATTCACTTGATGTGGGTATGAAGTGTGAAGTGAGACTTTCTCAAGTTGAGGGACTAGTGATCCCCAATATGAGAAAGGATAGCATTAGTATCCTTGCCTCTTGGTTAGTGGGAGACAAGGGCATAGATAGGATCTTGTATATCTGGTCATCAATCATGAAACACATCAAGGAGAGAGGGGTACACTATGCATGGAGCCAGGAGATGCTAGCATGGACTTATAGAGACTTGTATTGAGTGACTCACCTAAGAGCCCTTTCTATTATCCAAATAACCATTATCATGGGTTGGATGTATGAAAGGATGAGCCCTTATCAGAGGGGGTGATAAGTGGGGAACCAAGAGACATTAGGGATACTATATGGATAGATATGGCCCCCTTTCATGCTCTACCCTAGGTTGTGGGGACATTTATATTAGTGGATTTGATTGCCCTACCTTACCAGGCCATGGTTTGGAAATGGGAAAATTAGGTAGTCTATATTGCAATAGTCATTGGGGCCAATTAGGTTTGAGATAGGTTACTACAGATTGAGGCACACCTCATATCTCAGGTGCCCCAACAATTTAGTATTCCCTATGCAATCTACCTCCCTCTCCTTATAGTAATGTATATGTGGATTCATGAGATGATATTCATGAGATTAGGGTAGTTGGTAAGACACTTATTCATGAGATGGGTGCCCATTAACTAACCCCTTCCATAGGAAGTCATAAGAAGAGGATAGGCTAGAGCTAGGCAATGGTAGATGGGTCCACCACCACCACCACTATAGGGTCTTGTATGATAGTAGTATTTAGGGGATGGGTATGGTAAGGTTCATATATATGTTGAGCTAGAGAAGGACCTCGACATAGATGAGGAGGAGGTAGTAGAGTATGATTATGATCCAAAGTGGCCTGAGGGGGATCCAAGTAAAATATTTATTCTATTCCTTTGTGTTTATAGTTCATATTTTGATTCCTTTTTTTTACTTAACTAATTTTACATGGATTTGATATTTATATCAGCTAGATCTAATTCATCTTATGTACACTATGATTGTAAATACTATGGGTGGATGGATGTATATGATCAAGGACACCCTGGTTAACCTTTTTTAGTTAAGTACTGTCTAAACATGCGATCAACTATTGGTAGACCCTGGGCTTCTTATAAGGATCAAGTGTTGTATGGATGTCTTTTCCTTACTTTACCATGCTTGGGTGATGGCTACAATACTAAGGATGGAAGACAACACTCTGTTGGCCATATCAAGGAGGGAAGGAGCCATAGAAGATGTTATGGTAGATGGAAGAGGAGGTAGCAGAGCCTCTATTTATAAGATAGGAAGGATAACATCATACAGAGGCTTAGGTAGGAGTCATCCTCCTGGCCATAAAAATACAAATAATGAGCTAGAGAAAGAGGAAGGGACTAGTAATAGATGGTATTGGAGAAATATACCTATGCATTCCTCTACATCAAGCCCTTCCTAGAAGAGGAGGATAGGTTCCTGAGACTTTATTTATAGACACTTTTTCTATACCATTATATATGTTAATTTTTTTGAGATGCCTTAAAGCATATTGGCCCTCTACAGAGGTGTTTGTATCAGACATTTTTATTGTATAAGCTTAAAAATATACATGAAATTTGTTTGTGTGTGTGTGTGTGTGTGTGTTTGGCATATCTCTCATTGATTTATTATCATTATGAGATTTGACTCTTGTTTTCATATCAAATTTTCAATTCATGCATTCCAGATTACTAGACATGTGATGGTGTATGTGTATGTGTTTCTCTTTATTTTTGATATGTTAGTATGAGAACTGTTTATGTATATGCAAAAATAGAATGTATATAGAATATTTAATGTAATGGATGTATTATATGCAAATACAATTGTGCTACTATTAATTTTAAAGGTGATTACTTAATTTCTTTATTTACACAACATATGACTTTTAATTTGTAGCAAGGAATGAAGGGGAAATAGGATAAATATGATATGATAAATAATGAAAACCATAAATAAAAATTTTGTAGGAAAAAAAATTTGATCTAAACCTTACAAGCAAAGGGGAATATGCATTTATTTCTAAACTTATAAAACACTAAATTTATTGGCTTCATACAGAGAGAACTAGCCCTGACAGAACTAGTTAATGGGAAAAGGTTGCCTTATTTAAACATAGACATGTAGGTAAGATTTTTGAAGAATTTTTTTATTTTAGACACTTTATTTGATATGACATTAATTTTGAATTTATGTTTTACTTATATTTGTGACCCCTACACCCAGTCTCATGTGAGCATGAAAACACATGGGGTCATCACCAAAGGCTAGATATATGTGAGTAAGGGGAATCTCTCCCCAACGCCAATGCCATGCAACTAGTAAGTTAAGAGATCTCAAAAATAAGGGTTGATAAAGGGAGAGATGTATTATTTTTAATTTTGTATTTTTATAATCTTTTGATTTTCATAAAATCATTTTCTTTTCTATTTGTAAGGCCTTTACCCCTAAACCTTGACCCCATACAACTAGTAAGATGCAAGGGCTCACTACCGAGGACCAAG
The DNA here is from genome assembly GCA_037957365.1 of Torreya grandis. NCBI lineage: Eukaryota > Viridiplantae > Streptophyta > Pinopsida > Cupressales > Taxaceae > Torreya > Torreya grandis. The sequence goes on from JARHVA010009312.1 coordinate 273,542, forward strand.
ATGGGAAGGTAAAGCTACCTTATTTTAGGCATGTTAATGTTTTTTTTAATTTTACAAAGGCACCATAAAGGGGGATTCTATCATGGACAAGATTCTAGACTCCACTGTAGGATAACATCCTTCTAAGTCATGTAATAAGATGTGGGTAAAGAAGTATACTCTACCCATAAGAACTTAGACAAAGACCAATGTGACATGTTGATTTTGAGAATTCCTAATGTAGGGTGATAGGGAAATGTGAGAATTAGGTAAATTTGAAATGTTTCATTTTTAAGGTTTCTATATTGTGTAAACTAACTAACTAACAATCATGAAAAAACACCTCTACTATGTTGGTGGACATGTAATATATGAAAATGCAATGTAGCTGAGAATAAGGTGATATATAAGAATTAGACAGAAAAATTTTAGGTGCAAAGATTTCATAGACTCACTAAACTCTTTTCTTTCTAGAGTGCATATCTGATAGGTTCCATTATTGAAATCTTCTATCACTAGGTAGGGACCTAACAAGTAGGGTCTAAAATTTTGACCCTCTCCTATCTTATTACAAATTAGAATATCAAGTCTAAGGACATGGTCTCCCACCCATATTGGTAACTCATGAATGTTTTTGTTATATTGCCTACACATGTGCTTAGTTTAATTAATGTGATTATTTGTGGTGGTGATCTGATATTCATTTAGGAGTTCTAATTCAACTAGGTTCCCCTCTCTATACTATTCTTCATCAAGGAGACATCATATGAAAATGTGAAGACTAGGTATTTCTACTTCTAATGGTAAAATAGATTTAGATATAAACATGAGTGAATATGAAGTGCCCCCTATAGGTACTTGATTGTTGTATTGTAATCCTATAATTTCAAATAAAACTATAGATGTTAATATCACTTAGAATATCTATCAATTTTGACTAGAATCAACTTCAAGGTTTTATTGGTGGCCTTAGCTTGGCTATTGGCTTATGGATAGTACAGAGAGGCCAAGTGGTGTGATATGTTTAACTTATTGCATAGATCATGAACAGGTTCTTGAAGGGGTACCCTTTGTCAGTTATGATGACCTATGGGACCAAAAATCAATAAATGATTTTATCTAGGAAGAATTTTTCAATGACAGATCTAGTGACACTTGTCAGGGGATTGCTTCTGCCCATTTTTTGAAATATTCAGTCACCATGATAATGAAGTGGTGACCATTGAAAGAAGTAGGGGAAAGTTTATCCACCAAATCCAGACCCAAAGTAGAGAAAGGCCATGGGGTGATAATGGGATGTAATGCCCTAGTGGCAATGTGTATATCATGTGAAAAATGTTGACACTTTTACACATTTATGCATATATTCAACAAAATCATGGTTCAAATTGGGCCAAAAATATCCCATATTATGATTTTTTGAGCAGTGACGTGGATGCCAAAGTGCCCACCACATATGCCACTTTGATAATGAAAGAGGATTCTTTTAGACTCTTCTTAGTCAACACATTAGAGTAAAATTCCATAAAATTCCTTGTGATAGAGTATCATATCTAAGATTATGTACCTGGATGCAATGACATGAAGATGATTTTAATATTGTGAATTGGTAACTTTAGGGGAGGTTCAGTCAACCAGGTAATTGATGATATTTGTGTACCAAGGAGAGGAAATGATGGAAGATTTTTATATATAATATATCAACTCATAAGGGAAATAGGTATCGATGAGGTCATTATATTCTAAAGGTGAATCATCTAACCAATCAATGATGGTCTATCCTTTAACAGACTTTTTTTTATAGAAGTCAGCTCAAACTCACTCAGGAGTGTAATGAAGTACCCAACCTTCTAAGAGAGAGTTGTCTAGGTTAGTAAAGTTTGTAGGGATTGAGATATTAAAATAAATCTCATTTATTAGTTGAGAATATACTACCATAATTATTTAGTTACAAATACTATTTCTAGACATTCTTTTTCTACTTGAGTGTATCATTTCTTGAAATCAATAAGGTTTTGACTGATGAAATATTCTACACGTTCCTTACTAGTGTCATATTATTAGCCTAACATATATGTGAGGGATACCTTGATTTCTATTATATATATTATTAAAGGCTTATGTAGATTAGGTGTCATCAGTGTAGGAGGAGTTATAAGTAAGTGTTTTACTAACTTGAACACTTCCTAACAATTCTTGTACTTATATTTTTGAGTAGGTTATTGATGGGATTAATGATGTAGGTAAGGTCAGGGATGAATCATCAGATAACTCCATACTTTTCCAAAAACATCTTGATTCCTTATTCACCCATGGGAGGGACCATTTATAAGGTTACTTGAATCTTAGTGGGGTTAATATTGATCCCACATTAGGAGATGATGTACCCTAATAATTTTACACTAGTGACTCCAAACACATATTTCTCTTGATTGAGAGTAACTCTGTATTTGATCAGACATGTGAGGATGATGCATAACACTCTTAAATGGTCTTTGAACCACCTTGATTTTTTAAGAAGGTCATCCATATAAACCTCTACTATTTTATGGATGAAGTCCTAAAAAATTTGGTCATGGCCCTTTGATATGTTGACTCTATGTTTTTTAGGATGAAGGGAATTAAAACATAACAAAATTTCCCTAAAGGTGTAGTGAATGAAGTCTTACTTTGGCCTTCATTGGAAATAAAAAATCTGTTGTTGCTTGAAAATTTATTCATGAGTGATAGTATTTTGTACCCTGTGGTAGTGACAATAATGATGTCAATGGACATGAGGGGGAAGCCATCCTTTAGACATGACTTATTAATGTCTTGAAATTATATGCATATGTTAATTTTACCATTGTTTTTTAGAATTTAGATGATGGTGGACATCCATTGGAGTAATCTATGGGCTTAAATAAGTCAAATTTTAAGAGCTTGATGACTTCCTCTACCATTAAAGAGACCTTAGGTTTGATGGGTCTAATATTTTGATTGATAGGTTTTGCATCAGGGATTGTAACTAGATTATAGACAACTACATTAGGATTAATACCTATCATGTCAGTTTAGGATAAATAAAATTCTTTTGAAAGCTCCATGAGGATTTTTTGGTGGTCTTCCACCTCTAGTTTAGAGATTGAAAATACCAGCTTAAAGAATTTAGGGTTTTTTTCCATTCTGATATTAATGTCAATAGTTTCATTGATGAGGGATAAAGTTCCTTCCTTTAATACATTTATAGGTATGGTAAGATCAAGGTCTTCACCCTTAGCATCGAATGCTTCATGCTCATCATCAAAGGGGAGGTAATCCTCCACATGGAAGTAAGTCTCATAAAACATAGTTACGAGGGCTGAGTTAGGATAGTTGGTAAGGGAGAATCCCCTCTTATGATGGAATGAGGGGAGATAATTATAATATTATAAGAACATAATAGTATCCTTATCATTATTACCCAAATATATGACTAAGGGGTATTTTTCTTGACTAACATGGGTGACTATTTGATGATTATGAGTCTTGCATGTAATAGGATCCATCCTAACCAAGACTATGAAATCTAATTTTGGTATTACTAGATGGGGAATAAAACATGAATATTAGGCAATCATAGAGTCAACAATTGGTTGATTTCTCTAGGAACTCTTTATGTAAAAAATAAATCAAAGTCTTTGGAAACCTCACAAATAAAAGTCTTGTACAATTAGAGATGTTTAGCTTTAGTCTGATAAAATTTAAAAACTTGGTTTATAACTAGTTAAAAATCTCCCTAGATCTTTAAGTTTTGGATGCCCATGCATTTTAAAATGACCATGCAAATAAATAGAGATTCATACTCAACTCCATTTATTGTAAACTTGAATTTTAATTTTATTCCAAAAGGCATGACTCACCCTTTAGGAGAAATGAGAATGACTCCTACCCTAATGTCCAAACGGTATTTGGATCCATTATAGTGAAGGACCCATTGATTGTGTGTGGAAGGTAGGTAGTCATCATGTAAGGTTTTTTGGTATTTCAAAAATTTTACCATATGAATACTTAAAATTTGGGGTAATCCCCTATAGGGTCTCTAGTTTTGAAGCTTTGGAATATAATGATTTTGTATCCTATGCAAGGTAGATGAAATGGATTGTGGAGGTGTGGATGGATCAATCTCACATTGTAGATGAAGGGAAAATTTTATGTGAACTCAAAGGGTCATTTTATAGGTTTCAAGACAATGTAGGTAAGAAATTACAAAAACTTTAAAGACACCTTGTTTGGATTTTTACTCAGGGTTGGAGGTATGCCAACATAGTTAGGGTTTTTTTTAGGTGTATGGAGCATGCAAGTGTGATTAGGATCCTACCTTGGTGGAGGAAACACCTATGAATAGATATGTAGCTTACAATATTATATATATGACATGGGTAGTATTATTTGTCCTATTATTATGTGTGAGAAGGCTTGTAGAAACCCAATGAGTGACTCTTGGTGATCTTTTTCCATTGAGATGGGAAATAGAGGTCTCTTCTTAGGAATATATAGGTAATTATGAGTCCCAATTTGGTTTTTATTTAGATTTACCTAACTACTTATTGATGAACTTTGTCTATGATTAGAAATAAAATTGGTACGAGTTGGAGGAGAATGAATAAAAATTCTAGAGAGAGCAAGCTTGATGAGCCAGGGTCCTTGGAAAATTGATATGCCCCTATCATAGTATGGTATGAAAACATAATTTGAAGTGAATCAAAAGTAACGATGGTGAGATGTGAATTATGACTTGTTCCTATATGGTTGTATTTTGGTTGGGCATAGTGATAACCATTGAGATGGTCATCATGAAGGGGAAATTATTCATTCTTAAATACCTCTACCATGCAAAGGTTTGGTAGGGTAGCTAACCCTTCTTGGGGATTCAAGCCTTGGGGCCCAAGGAAGCCATAGGTTCCCATAGATCAAATGGGATAACCATGGGAGTTTACTTCTCTAGGATACTAATGATTTCAATAGTAGACATGGTGGAAATTATATCACCAGTGACAGGTTTTGAGTTAGATATCCTTGCAATTATGGTTATGTCCTTTCCTTCTAGTTTATCTTTTAATAAATCTTGAAGTATTTCTTCCCCTTTCTTTAGGATGACCACTTTGGGTTTTGAGGATCTAATAAAATCAACCAATTATTGGGGTTTCATGACCTCATTGGTAGGCAAGTGGTAATTGGTGTGTATCCTAGGCTATTTGGGCTTGGTAGTTTGTAACATATCAAAGGCTTTAGGGTCTCCTTGGGATAAAAAGCCCTTTCCTAAACTTAAGTACCAAATTTATTGCATCAAGGTGGAAGGAATAACTTTTATTTGGTGTATCCATGGCCTTCCAAGATCATATTATAATTAGTGTCCTTGTCTATGAAGTAGAAATTAATTAGTATCGTATTGAGACCCAAGGTTACTAAGAGTAGTATAGATCCAAGGTTATTATATATCAATGCTTGTATAAATAAGTCTAGATATCCCCTCTTTGAAATTTAATATTTAAGGGGAAGGCTTCATAAATTAAAGAAATAACCAACATCCCATGAGTCCTAACCATGAAAAAACATGTCTAAGTCAATGTGGTTAATCTGAGCTTGTAGGGGAGGAGTGATAATGGATAAATGTCCTAGTATTATGGTATCAATCAAGGTTGAGTGATGAGTGGGAGAGTTTTTGAGAAATTATAGGAATGAAATGTGAGAAAATGTTTTGGTCAAATTAGAGATTAGGTCATAGTTTCCCATGGGCTTAGGAGTTTATTGAAGATCAAATTTATCATGTCAATGAATCAACCCTTTTTCCTATCACAAAGGTTAAGGTGGAATCATACCAGTATAATAGTAAGGATCTAATAGGTCATGAATGATCTTATATATGTGAAAGTGTTTTTTTAAAATATTTTAGGAAATAATAATCAATTTAAATAATGAACTATACGTCATTATAATTTTAAAATTTAAATATTACTTAAATCAAATGAAGGAATTATATTTGATTATATAATCTAACCTATCTATAAGAGAAAGTCTATAAAAAATAAAGCCTCTTGAAAGAAAGATCTCTGATCCTTAAAATCCTTATTTTATCAAATTTTCAACAATATTCTGATATCTCCATTACGTTCAAAATATATCCAAGGAGAAGAAATAAAAAGAACTTAGAGACTAGTAAGACAACTTAAAATGAAAACCAAACAAGGGAATTGAAATAAAGACTAACATTAAAAAATTTAAAAAAAAAAAATTATCTAAAAAATAAAATAACATAAAAAGCTAAACATAACTCCAATAAATTGAACCTAATCTTAAGAATTACAATCTAAGAAATTATATAAAATGAAGATTAATCTAATACTTAATCAAATCTAAAGGAAAATATAAAGTAACTAAAAGACTACTTAATCTAGACCTGAGAAAGTGAAATAAGATTCTATATTAACAAACTTAAAAGAGATAAAGAAATAATAATTTAGATCTTAAACTTAAACTTACAACATAAATAAAGTAAACTAAAGAGATATAAATTAAAGGGAACAAAATAAAAGTGGTATAAATCAAATTAACAACTCCTAAAATGAGATGCAACTCAAATCTAAATTAAATAAATCCATAAAACTATCTTAAACAAACATAAATATATGATTCAAATGAAAATAAGCTAATATAAACCAACTAAAAATAAATCAAATCAAATCAGATTCTTAAAAGAGTCATCTTAGCAAAAATGAAATATGATTTTATTGAGAAACAATTTCAAGTACAAAAATATATTTGAAAATGATAACTACTAAAATTTGAATAGATCAATAAAGTATCACACATGATGATGTAATCACTATTATTCAGTTTAAGTATTTTAAATTCTACACATATGATTGCATATCTACAATCCTCAAAATATATTATACATAATAGATTTCAGATAATTGACTTATAAACTAAATAATAAACTTGGATATACTTGTGTTGATTAAGCATGTTACTTAATGTTCAGAGAATGTATCATTGATCTATCTACAAAAGTTATATCATCTCAGAGATGTTGCACATAAAAGAGAATGATGATTTTTTTTTAATTCACTCAAATTCTTCAAGAATGCCTATATAATGTTTCTCCCTTTGTGATAGTAACTTTGATCTCCTTTTAAAACAATCTCCTCAAGTGATTTTTGATAAATAAATTAAAACTAACTTTTATAACTTGACTTTATGTTTAAGACAAGATCAAAATTAAATAATAATAGACCAAAGAAAACTCTAAATAGATGGGGCCTTTAAATCAATGCAATCACTTAAAATAAACAAAATATGCCAAATTAATATAATGAATAAAGTAATTAAATAAAATTAAATACTATAAACATTAATTCCATATGTATTTAACCATTTTAATTCAGTAAATATATAATCAAAATAACCATATTGTATAAGTTTAAATGGATGCTATGTATCAAAACATATAACATCCACAGTCAAAATATCAAGTATCATCAATAAAATATTAAAGTATCAAGTATCAACAAATAAAATTAACCAACCATCCACTCATCATCTATATCTAAAAACATCTCAATCAAAGGATAACCTTTATCCATCACATACTCAGTGTAATTCATGGTAGTAGCAGGAAACTTAACCAGTTTAGTGCCCAGTTCGCTATCTTCATAATCAACTTCTAACTTTACTTTATTCAAAATCCTTGTTATCATAGGTGAATTTGATGCTGAAGGAGTGATTTTAAGCTTCTTACCTCTTAATGGAACTTCCCTTTCTGATCCAAGTGACTAAGATGGAAATTGATCAACTATAAGATCGGGTGAAGGATATTTAGTATTCAATGGCACAAGGGAACATAGGTTTAGTTTTTTAGTCATTTTAAACTCATTTTTATGACTAAGTGATATACACTAAAGGGAATGATGATAATAATAGTTAGGATTAGATTGTATTGTAGTGTTCATATATTGATAATAACTACTTGGAGTTCCTCATCTATGAGAATGAGTTCTCCAAGGATGTTCTCTCCAACCTCTATTTCTTAAGGTATTAACATGATTCAAAGGCAAAGTATTCAACACATTCTAAAATATAGGATCAAAAGCATCAAATTATATGGACATTTATTCACTATGGTTAAAGTGTCTATAAAAAGTCCTAACATGCCTTCTACCTTGATAATTTTGACCCCTGGGAGCATGTGTTCATGGAGAAGTCTCCTCTATATGCCAATCATAGTTATGTCCCCAATTATTCTCATTTGAGTGATAATAATATGAAGGAATACAAATTGACATTATAATAATGAAAAACCATAAAATCAAATCAAAACCTTGATTATAATTTAAACCTTGAATATATCAATGCATAATTCAAACACATCCAACTTTCAATAAATTGTCACCCACTTGATTTTGTAGTAAATGAAATAAATTCCTTATAGAACTATATTAAAAATTTCAATTAAAAGATTGAATTTTTACATCTAAATTAAATAATATATCCCTATTTCCAAAGCTCTCAAATTGATTGTCATATAAAACACTACAACCCTGACTATATTCACCATTTATGTCATGTTATCAACAATAAAAATATTTGACTTTACCATAAATGTCAAACTATTTCTTTACATTTGTTTGAAAATTAATACATGTAAATGTATTCAATATCCAAACCATATATATATTTACTACCTGATATCAAATAATAGCTTCACATGTCAAATACCATCATTATTACTACAAATAACCAATTCTACCTTTGAATAATGAGATAACATGTCTAAATAGAGTTTCAAAAAACCTTGCAAATAAATCATATGTATATCTTAACAAATACATTTGTATTTTATAGAATCCCAAACATTCCACTACAATTAAAATATCCATTATGTAAAAACCATTTAAATCTTCAAGGAGAAATAATAGAGTCTCCACAAATATATTTTAATGAAATGTTTCAAACATAAACATGTGCATGGCCTCAAACTTTTTATATTAAACACAAACTTCAACTTTACCAAATAAACAAGAAATTTCTATAGATATGATTCATTGATAATACCATTTAGACCCTTCAATATACTATCAACCTTAAAATGTAAACAAAAGGTAAATGAAACAAGCCAAAAAAAATAAAAAAATGAGAAAGAGTTATTGATAAAACAATTTCAAATGATGTTCATTTACTATATAATGTAACCAATTTCCTTCCATATCCTAAAAATGAAAATTAGTTTTTACAAGTACGATAAAAATTTATATGGATCCAACTAAAGATAATCAAATTTATAGTTCTTACCTAAATCTTCATGTGCTTTGTCCTAATAAAGGACAAGATCACCCATTGTAAAAATTTTACTATATACATTTTTGTCAAAAAAAATTTATAACTTTTTTTTCGCCTTTTTTAATTTCTACAATTCATTGGCTTTAGTTTCATATAAGACTATTAAATCATTAAGTCTTTGTTCAATTAAATTAGTATCTCTTGATAATTATTATAAAACATTACAAGTAGAAGAAATCTAAAGTTCAATTGGTAATGCGGCTTTAAATCCACAAGCTAACATGAATGGAAAATAACATGTATTTTCTTTAACAATAGTATGATCAACCCATAATGTCTCAAAAATATTAAGATGCCAATTATTTTTGTTCTCACAAACTATTTTTTTCATAATAAAAATCAAATTTTTATTTAGTGATTTAGCCTATCCATTCCCTTGAGGATAATAATTTGAAGAATGACTTGAAATAATAGAATAATGTCCTAAAAATTCTAAATATTTGTTATAAATGAATTTAGGATCATTATCTAAAATAATTTCATATGAAACATTGAATCTAGAAAAAAAGAAATTTTAAAGAATGAAATGACTTCAACTATAACATAACTTTTAAGTACTTTAACCTCAAGTCACTTTGTAAATTAATTTATCAAAATTAGAATATAGTGATGTCTAACATAAGAAGGTGGATGAATATCAAAAATAAAATCAATTCTTCATTTGGTAATTGGTTTTTCAAGAATTACAATATTTAAAGGTATTGCTAGTAATCTATCTCTTTCAATAAATAATTGACATGGCACACATGTACGAACTAGTTTATAAGTATCTTGAAATAACATAGGCCAATAATAACTTGTACATAAAATATTATAAGTTGTATTCTTTACTACATAATGACCACCACAAATTACCTCATGACATCATCTAATAACTTTCTAGGTTTAATCATGGGTTAGGCATATTTAATAATACACCATCTTTATTTCCATAAGATATTTTTTTTTTTAACAAATAAAATTTTAAAGTTTGGAATCTCAAAGATCATCTTTGTCTTTTGTCTAACCTATTAGGATGAGCCTGATTTTGAAATTAATAAACTTTATCATGATACCAATCATATTCATCCAACAAATAATCTCAATCATTCATTTCATGTCCTAATTTATTTATTTAAAAAAAAACAACTTTCATAGACTAAAAATGATGTTTAACATTTAAAGAATAAAAAATATATAAGACCAAAACATTTATACTAGAATAAGTATTTTCAACTAAATATTTTTCCAAATCGTTTCCCTTTATGGTTTTTGACATTTCAAATTCAAGATCAAATTATATTCTCTAAATCTATTTCACTAACCTTCTTTGAATAGTGGGTAGTTTCAAAAGATAAGATATAATAAGTATATTATATCTTACTAAAACCTTATTTCCCATAATTAGATAAAGAAATTTGATCAATGAATAAACTAAAGATAAAATAAAATTTTCAATAAAGGGGTAATTGGTTTATGTATCTTTCAAAACTTGACTCATATAACCAATATGTTTTTCATCACCTTGAGTAATCACAACACCTATGGATTTATCTGTTACATTTACATTAATAATGAAGGGTTTAGTTAAATCAGATTTAGTAAATACAAGTGCACTTATAATGGTATTTTTAACATTATTAAATGCATAATCTGCACCTGAATCCCACACATATGATTGATTTTTATTCAAAATTTATAATAGATTAGATTTATTAGCAAAATCAGATATGAGTTTATGCATAAATTAATTTTATCAAAGAAATATCTAAGACCTAATTGGTATTTAGGTGGTGGTATCTCTTTGATTACTTTAATATGTTTAGGATCTATTGAAATACCATCTTTAAAAATAATATGTCCTAAAAATTTGCCTTCGGTAACACCAAAGATAGATTTCTTGGAGTTTAGATAAATATGATACTTTCTACATCTTATAAAAGCTTCATGAAGATAATGTAAATGATTCTTTCTCTATTTGAAAAGGACTATAAGGTCATCTAAGAAAACTTGAATTACTATGCTAATTAAATAATGAAAATCTATATGCATAACTCTCTAAAAAGTGGCACCTGCATTCATGAGACCAAAAGGCATCCTATTAAAAGCAAAAGTCCCTCTTTGAGTAGTGAAAGTTACCTTGTGTCTATCATTTGGATTTAAAAATATTTGATTATAATAAAAAACTACCAATTAAAAATATCATTTTCGATCTTGTGGCTTGTTACAATATTTGATTAATACTTAGAAGAGGAAAATTATCTTTTACACTAACCTTGTTTAAATCTCTAAAGTCTACACATAGTCTAATATTGACATTATTTTTATGAATGGGTACTATATTAGGTACCCAATCTGAATATTTTATAGGATAAATGACACCACCATCAAACATCTTATCAAGCTCTTTGATGATGATGTCTTTTAACAAAGGGCTTATTTTTCATATTTTCTACCTAATAGGTTTAATACTAGGTTTTATAAGGACATCATGTATAATAATATTAATATCATAACCCTTAAGGTCTTTATATGACCAAGCAAAAATATCAATGAATTATTTAAAAAGTTTAATTAAACTTACCTTATCATCATGGGTACACTATATTTTCAAATAAATAAATTTAGTATTTTTGTTAGTTCCAAGATTAATTGGAATAGTTTCTCCATTTATTCTCCTTAAAGGTTCTTCAGTCCATGAAATCCTAGGTTGATTATTTAAAGTAAACATCAATTATAAACTTATCAAACCAATAGGTAACTTATTAGTACTTAACTACAACTAATCTTCACAGTTCAACACATAATCATCATAATCAAAATAATTGCCTTTAATAAAAGAATTGAATGTTTGTCATAGTTAAAACATACTAATTTTCATTCAAATAAATAATTTTAGGTCTTAAAATTTTTAAAAATAAAAAATCAATAATACGCTCACATTCACTTAAAGTGGGATTATAAGTAAAAACAATGATCTTATTAGTTTGAATATTAAATTCTCTAAGTATATGGGTGATATTAAAAGCTTCAAAATTATCTATTAAGGCCCAAATATTTTGAGTATATCGATGAAGATGAGTTTATTTATTTTATAAAATTTACTTACTTATCTAACAATTAAGTTGGAATCACCAAAGACTTCTAATTGTTTAACATTTAATTCAATGGCCTTTTCTAAACCTAAGCATAAGGCTTCAAACTCTACTATGTTGTTAGTAGTATCAAAAGATAATTTATAAGCATAATAAAACATTTTTCCCTAAGGAGAAATAAGGAAAATTCTAGCACCACTTCCTATTTATGAACAAGTTCCATCAAAATATAAAGACCATAAATCATTCCTATAAAAAGTGTTATCTTGATGCTGCTTAGGTTTATTTAGGGTTAATAACTCATACATGTCGATCCTTATCTCTACATGAGTGAAAATACTACTAAACCAATCCTCTCTTCATATAAAACCAATTTTTTTCATATCAAAACTCAATTTTTATCTTTTCTAACAAATGTACCAATTGTTTTTGACCAATCTCCTCCTAGAAGCATGGCATAATTACTAGGAATATCTAAAATTTGAATGTTAGTCATACACCTAATTCTTTCATTTTATGAAATATTAATACTAAGATCATAAAAATTATCACAAATTTTTCATAATAAATGCCTAATTGGTTAGTAATAAATTTGGGAATTATATTCTTTGATGCACTAGTATCTAGAATATAATTATGTATGAATTTATCTAAAATTTTAATAGAGACATAAAATGGTGGTATGTAATCAACAAGAGGATTGTATATTTAATTAATAACAATGGAATAATATTATTCATTATTTTTATATTCTTCTTGAAATCCTAAAACCTTTTTACAATTTAAATTCTTAATGGCATCATTTATTTTATCAAGGTGTCCTGGTAAACTAACAACTTGTAATAATGAAAATATTGCTTTTATAGTAGCCAAATCATCAATGATATTATAATATCCTAGATCTAGATGATGTATATGCATATAATTTTTGGAATTATAAAGAGGGAATTAAGGATGATTATATTCAGTAGATAAAGGGTTGTTTTTTTTAGAACTAATTGCAGCATGATCAGATGTAGAATTATATTTCATACCTTTGCCTTTATCAAGATTTTTATAAGAATATTGATTGTTAGTTGTGTTATCTTTTTGATTATAATAATCATTTTGTCTTGTATTAATAGTATAAGCATTTACAAATTTGATTTCATCTAAAGACTCATCAAACCCACACATTTATATTGTCATCAAGATTAATGAAAATGTTATCTTTTCCTTGAATATATCTTTTAAATTTTTGTATAACTATACATGTGTTAGGATCATGATCCAATTCACAAACATTAAAATAATGAACATTTCTTCAATTTTACTTTTTTGAAGAAAATATGATTTTTTTGATGAATATGGTTTATCGTCTAACTGCCTTTTGATAGTGACCATCTCATCGCTAAGACTATGAATGGATTTAAAAACTTATGTATTATAAAAATTCAAACTTGTTGTAGTTCTATCATTAAAATTGATACATTTTAAATTATTTTTATACTCAATACAAAACTTTATAATCTCATTGTAATCTATAATATCCTTATGTTTTAAATCGATTTTATACTTTAAAGGTAAAGCATTACAAAAATATAATCTAGACAATATTTTTATAGGTCTAACCTCATGAGGAATATATTGTCACAATCTAATGAATATTCCAATAAAATGATAAATAGTTTCTCTTGGATTTATAGAAATATTTACTATTTCATTAACCAAGTCCAAATCTTGTTAAGGTTCACTAAAATGAAGTTCTAACCATTCTTCAATATCATTTTAACTACAAATTATATCAGAGGGAAGACTAATAAAAGCTTGATGATCTTTCCCTCTAACATTTGAGAGAAAACTATGAAACACATTTTTTCATTTATGATACCTAAAGTTGCACAAATCAACCTAAAAAAATATAAATGATCTTCCCATGATTCACCAAGATTTCTAGATAACTTAGGAATGTTAAGACCTTTTAATGAAAAAAGTTTATCTAGATGGGTACTGATATTAATAAGATTTCCATGAATCCAAGGATTTTCTAAAGGTTGAGATACTTCATCATCTTAATTTTTTTTGTTATTATTTAATTTAGATTTATTTCTATTGATTTAGAGACCTAGAATCAGGTCTTGAGCTCTTTGTTGTATTTGTTGAATTTGAGGTGGTTGATCTCTCATTAGAATTTTAAATAAATTAAACTACTTGACTAGACTGATTTAAATCTAAAGTTTTATTAGGGTCAGTAGGAAAAATATTATCCTCATTATGAAAAGAATCATAAAGAAAATGAACTCTAGGTTGAGGATTAGTAATCAAGATTTTCTCTCTCTCCTATTGATTTGTTAATTAGTTTCCTGAATATGGTACAACATTTCATGTGAAAAACTTGATTCTACCTCATTGATTTTTATTTCTTCTACTTCTTTGTTTATAATTTCAATTATGTGAGGTAGATCATGAGGTATGTTATACCATGAAAAATGAGTTAGAATAAAAGGAACATCAACTTGATCATCAACAATATCAATCAAATGTTGTATAATTGGATAAGGACCCCTAATGATCATGGAAAATAATGAAAAATAGAAAAATAAATAATATTTATGAAGAAAGTTTCCTATTGAAGTTACCAAATTTGTTGATGATCAAGTTTTTCACGTCAATGAATCAACCATTTTGCCTATCATAAAGGCTAAGGTGGAATCATACCAGTTTAATAGTAAGGATGTAATAGATCATGAATGATTTTATTGACATGTAATGAAGTTTTTAAAATGTTATAAGAAATAATAAGTAGTTAAACAATAAATTATAATTCATTATAATTTTAGAAATCAAATATTACTTGAATCAAATGAAGGAATTAGATTTGATTATATATCTAATATATCCGTAAAAGAAAGTCTATAAATAAGATATCCTCTTGAAATAAAGATTTATGATCCTTAAAGTCTTTATTTTATCAAATTGTCAACAATCTTTTGATATTTCAGTTACATTTAGAATAAATCTTAACCCAAAGACTAGTAAAACAACTGAAAATGAAAATCAAACAAGAAAATTGAAATAAAGACTAACATTATGAAACAATTAAAACTAATTAAATAAAACTATCTAAACAAGAAAATAACCTAAAAATCTAAATATAAAAATAAAATTGAACCAAATCTTAAGAATTACAATCTAGGAAGTTATGTAAAATGAAGATTAATCTAATACTTAATCAAATCTAAAGGAAAACATAAAGTAACTAAAAGACTACTTCATCTAAACCTAAGAAAGTGAAATAAGACTCTAGAATAACAAAATTAAAATAGATAAATGAATAATAATTTAGATCTTAATCTTCAACTTACAATGTAAATAAAGTAAATTAAAGAGAACAAATTAAAAGAGATATAAATCAAATTAACAACCACTAAAATGAGATGTAACTCAAATATAAATGAAATAAATTTATAAAAGTATCTTAAACAAATAGAAATCTATGATTCAAATGAAGATAAATTAATCTAAACTAACTAAAAAGAAATCAAAATAGATTGCAAGTCTTAACAGAGTTATCTTAGCAAAAATGAAATAGAATTTAATTAAATGATAATTTAAAGTAAAAAATATCTTTGAAAATGACAACTATTAAAATTTGAATAGATCAATAAAGTGTCACAAATGACGATGTAATTATTATTATTATTCAAGTTAAGTACTTTAGATTCTATACATATGACTACATATCTGCAATCATCAAAAGATATTAGACTTAATAGACTTTGAATAATTGATTTATAAAATAAACAAAAACCTTTGATATACCTATGTTGATTAAACATGTTACTTAACCATTAGAGATTGTATCATTGGTCTTTTTGTAAAAGTTGTATAATCTCAGAGATGTTGCACATAAAAGAGAATGATATTCTTTTTGAAATCACTCAGAGTCTTCAAAAGTATGTGTATAATGTTTCTTCCTTTGTGATGTAACTTTTATATCATTTTAAAACAATCTCCTCAAGAGATGGTTTAGAAATAAGTTATAACTAACTTTAATTAGTTATTTTTAACTTTAATTAACTTTTAAAAAGTTAATTAATTAACTTTTAAAAAGTTAATTAATTAACTTTTATAACTTAACTTTATGTTTAAGACTTTAATAAAGTCTTAAAGACCAAAATTAAATAATAATAGACCAAAGATAACTCTAAATGGGTAGGGGTCCTTAAATCGATGATATCATATAAAATAAATAAAATATGCCAAAAAAATATAATGACTAAAGAAATTAAATGAAATTAAATACTATAAACATTAATTCTATACGCATTTAACCATTTTAATTTAGTAAATATATAATTAAAATAACCATATTGCATAAGTTTAAACTACAATTATGTATCAAAACATATAACATCCATAGTCAAAGTATCAAGTATCATCAATAGAACATTAAAGTATCAAGTATCGACAAATAAACTTAACTAGTTATCGACTCATCATTTGTATTATACAACATCTCAATAAAAAGATGAGCTTTATTTGTCACATATTTAGTGTAATTCATGGTAGTATCAAGAAATTTAACTAGTTTGGTGCCTAGTTCACTATATTCATCATCAACTTACAACTTTTCTTTCTTCACCATCCTTATTATCATCGGCAAAACTAAAGCTAAAGGAGTGATTTCACACCTCTTATCTCTTAATGTAACTTCACTTTATTATCCAAGTGAATAATATTGAAAGTGGGAAAGACTTATCTTTAAACACCCTACATGATCAAATATTAGCTTGGGTGAAGGATATTTAGTATTCAATGGTAGAAGGGAGTATGTGTGCAGCTTTCTAGTTGCTTGAATCTCATTTTTAGGAGTAGGTGATCTGTGATGAAGATAATGATGAGGATAATTATTAGGATCATTTTAATGTAGTGTGTATATGTTGAGAAGAACTACTTGGAGTTCCTTTTCCATGATAATGATATCTTCAAGGAAGACCTCTCCAACCTCTATTCCATCAAGTATTGATAGGATTGAAAGGTAAAGTATTCAACACATTCCAAAAAGTAGGATCAGAAGCATCAAAGTGTATAGACATGCCTGTAATATGATTAAAAGGTCCAAAAAAAATCTTAACAGTCCTTATACCTTAAAAATTTTGAGTCTTGGGAGCATGTCTTTGTGGAGGGGTCTCATCTTTATGCCAATCATGGTTATGTTCATAATTATTATCATTTGAATGATGAGAACCTGAAGGAGTCCAACCTAACATTGTAATATTGAAAAATCATAAAATCAAATCAAAACCTTGATTATACTTCAAACCCTAAATATGTTAATGCATAATACAAATGCATCAAACTTTCAATAAACCATCACCCACTAGATTCTGTAATAAGTGAAATAAATTCCTTATAGAACTATATTAAAATTTCAATAGAGAAGATTTAAAATTTACATATTAATTAAACCATATATCCCTATTTCCAAAAATATGAAACTAATTATCAAATAAAACACCATAAACTTGACTATATTCCCCATTTCCAGCATGTTATCAACAATTAAAATATTTGACTTTATTCTAAATGTCAAACTATTCCTTTGCATTTGTTCAAAAATTAATACATGAAAATGTATTCAATATCCAAACCATGTTTAGATTTACTCCTTGATTTCAAAAAATCCTTTTAAATGTCAAATATCACCATTATTACTGTAAATAACTAATCATGCCTTTGAATAATGAAATAAAATGTCTAAACAAAGTTTCCAAAAACCTTTTAACAAATGAATCATATGTATATCTTGAAAAATACATTTGTATTTTATACAATCCCAAACATTCCACTGTAGTTAAAATATCGATTCTATCAAAAACATATATATATTTAAGGATAAATAATAGAGTTTCTACAAATAAATTCCATTGAAATGTTCAAAACATAACCACATGCATTGCCTAAAACTTGTTATATTAAACCTAAACTTCAACTTTACCAAATAAAAAAGAATTTTTTCCAAACAAAATTAATTGATAATATCATTTAGACCATTATATATTCTATTAAACTTAAAATCATTTGATGGTGAACATGTTGATGAAGTCAAAAATAGCTCATAAATGAATCATCTCATAACTACCAAATGCAAATAAAACCAAAATTTAGGAATAAATCCATTCATTTCAAAATTGTTATATTTGCATCTATTATAAGACAAAATGAGTATATACATACAAACCAATCCAATATGAACATGCTTAGATTTATTTTAACACCATACATGAATACCAAATTCAACCTTATATTTAAGGAAAAAATGTCCATCAAGATCAACAAAATGTTTCCTAGAATATGCATGCCATATAAATAACCAACGTAGAAACTAAAATCTTTGCTTGAATAAATTATGAACACAGATACACCATTATCACATCATCAACCATTTCCAACCCAAATTGTATTTACCCATTTTAAATTCCCTGAAAAAATAAATATTTCACAACTTGCCTCAAATTATCTAATACCTAGAAATTATTTGGAAGAAAACTCCATACCTCTAAATCATACAACTAAGTATAGCAATATTCTACATGTATAAATTATATGAAACCAAAAATATTCCCAAATGAAACTATATCATTTGAGAACAAACCTAAGTATCTATGTCTCATGACTCTCTTCAGAATACATGCAATGGATATCAAATAGAAATATGTTCTTGATACTTTTATATGATAATTATTTCATAACCTCCCTTAAAACACTATCAACTACTTGGAAATAATTAACCCAAAAACCAAACATTGAAGACTTAAATGATTTCCAAAACACAAAACTTCTTCATGCACTCCATAAAGTCTCAAAACCAATTTTTTTTGAAAATAACTTACACATATTCAAGATTATAAAGTCTTAAACTATTACCATGAAAACCAATATAATCATGTATAATTGACATTTCATTTGAGATTCAAAAAAAAATATAACCTTCATGCGATAATAACTAGTATAAGGATAATCAACATACCTTGTGAGATGCACACATCTATATCCTCTATCTTCTTCCTTCTTTCCCTTGGTCTACCTATATAGCTTCACTTCTACCCATGAGCTTTGTAAAAATGACCACAAAATGGGAATAACCACATTTTGTGTGACCTAAGCTTGAATTAACCATTTCAATCTATGTGTTAAATTTTCATTCACTATTTAATATACCACTAACTAGTTTGGTGACTCCATCAAACATAAACCATCACTACCAAACTTATCTATCTCCAAATTATCTCCAAGTATCCTATCAATACCTCATAAACCAATGCAAGTACCTAAGTTTTAATGTAATATTATATTTGGGCATGTAACAAATCCTAATAAAATATCCACCCCAAAATCCACATCAACATGAATTAATTCACACACTAGAAACATCCATGGTGGCACCACTAGTTAACTCTGGTTGAGTTCAAACTATGATTCATAAATATGATTCAAATTTAGTTTAAATAAATCCTCAAATATCCTAAGTCGTCAACTTAATAATGTATATGATGATCACCTTATAAATTTAATCATTGAATTAAAACTTAGGTATTTGATGGTATATTATAATATGTATCTAAGATAACAAACAATCACATAACCTCAAATGTTTTTAACATATTCCCACCATGATAGAAATAGCCCTTTTAAATATCTTGTAATATTTTGAAACTAACTTATATTTTAGATAGGGTATAGGCTTTAATATTGAATTTAGGTAATGCTAGGTCCAAACCATACTATAATAAAACAAAACTTATAATAACTTAGAACACCAATATCATTTGAAGACTGCATTAAATCAGGTTAAAGATAAATATGTTGATCAAGTATGAATGATTTTAACCACCACATAATGATCTTGTAGACATATTATACCATAGACTTGGAATATATGATTGAAAATGATTAATGGAAATAGAGAGGATAATATCACTTTATCCAATGTGTTAATCAATATTGTATTGTCTATAACTTTAAAATAGATAAAATGAGGTTCACAACTACCATTATTTGAACCAATAAAAACTATCATTTTGCATTTTGAATAATTTAAAACTCTCATGATTTCAAAACCACTTTTTAATGTTAGAGTAAGAATTTCATTAAATGAAATATTCATCACATTGTTTAACATAAGAATGTATCTTTGAAATGAAAGCAATTGACTAGGACCCCCATAATAAATTTTAGATGTCACAACACTAGTCATCAATATGGTAGAATATATAAGTATGCTGAAATTTTTATAAAAATAGAAGGGTGCCAAAAATAGTCATAATAGAGTTGAATCCATTTCTATGATGTTTGAGGGGCAAAGAGCCATGGGATGGTACTCCCTAATGTAAGTAACTATTTTTGTTTCTTCTTCTACCTCAAATTCCATGAATCCTATCATCTTAGTTTTGTCTTGCACTTCTATAAGGAACTACATCTAGGTTGGTAGTTCTCAAGGTGGAGGCCTCAATGTCATGAGTGCCTATTGTCATGGGTTGTCTATGTTAAATGGGGTGATTGTGCAAGTTACACTACTACTAATTTTCAGTAAGGTGTGTTTTGTGGTTGGGGAAAGGGTTGTGATATATTTATAGGTTTTGGTTCCAAGGAGCAACATGACCATGTGAGGAGGTTTGGGTGTTTGTATTGGTGTTTCCTAAGAACATGTCCATGAATGTTTGCCTTCAGTCATCTGAGTCTTTGCATGAATTTTTAATACTCTCTACATCTTTGAGTGTCATGAATTATGACTCTATGGAAGAGGTAATAAATGTTGGGATCATAATCCCTAGGTCTTGTGTTTTGTCCTTATCTAAATTCATGTTGGTTATTTTATGAGTAGTAACCTTGATTTTATAACTTGAGGTAGTGTTCATTTGGTTGGTGCTAATTTTGGTTATGATTTTGATATTACACATTATGAGGTAGTGGTCAGTTAAAATCAAATGCATGAATGGAATGAGGGGGATTCTACTTCTTGACCCCTACATTGTTAGTGTTATTGGCATTATTTTTAGGTTGATATCAATTATTGTTTATGGGGTTTTACTTATTTATTTGATAGATGAAACCATCGGTGATAGCATTAATATTGTGATTTAGGATCTTGAGCCTTGGTTATTTATGTTTTTTGAGATTACATTTTGAGATCTCCTATTATTTTGGTTTGGGGTAATGATGCAATAATTAGTCCCATAAGTCTTTATAATGCTATCAATTATTTGCTAATTGATACATAAGGAACTATCAAGGGATTATTCATATGAGTAATATAGGAATGTAAGAATTTCTTCCCTCATTTCCTTGTTAAGGGAATGAAGGAAAAGATCACATAACTCTCATTGATCCATGTTAGGTGCACTGGTAGAGGAGTATAGGACTTGCTACCATCTCATGATGAAATGGATAGTTGAATCATTGTATTCTTACTTGATATGAAATAAATTACATATGCTAGTATTTAAGAGCTTGTTCATATCAAAGTCTTTGACAAACTCAACCATAAGTTTGAAAAAAAAGTGTATGGATCCCTTAGGGATGTGGTAGTACAAGTCAAGTTTTATCCCTGCAAGAGTCTTGGGAAGGATATTCACTAAAACTCCATCCCAACATAGGATTTACCTAAGGTAAATGGCATAGACTTTCAAATGTGTGTTGGGATCCCCCTCTCCTTTGAACTTGGGGAGATTTTATAGGGGCCATGGGAGAATAACCCCCCATATCCCTTCAAGAGTCTTGGGAAGGGTATTCACTACAACTCCATCCCAAGGTAAGAGTTCCCCAATGAAAATGGCATAGGCTTTCACATGTGTGTTGGGATACCCCTCTCCTTTAAACTTGGGGAGATTTGATAGGGGCCATGGGAGAATAACCCCCCATATATTAGTGTCAAGGGGATCTTTGAGATATTATATGTAGGTTCCTATGTTGTTAAAGTCCATCATCATCATAGTGAGGTTGGAGTGAGGAGGTGGGATCATATATGGGTTAGCTAGATAGCCACTAGAAGGAATAGGATAAAATTGATAAGGTGGAATGAAGTAAGCTAAAACATAATTATCTAGCTAAGTAATTTTGAATACAAATGGAAATATGGAGGGACATTGTAAGATTCTATAGGCATTATGTCCTATTGTGGTAGAGTGTGTTTTGTTTATTGTGGTGGTGTAAATTTATTTTATGTGTATCTTGGGACTACATAGGGTGAGACATACCTTATCTATAAAGGGATATTGTACATGGGAGGTACATGTTTTGGATTACTAAATAATAATGGATTTATTACTACTAAATTATTTTGTAATGGTAGAGCATACGTATATACACTCCTTGTAGAGATTGAATGGTTAATTAGTAATATGAATAGGTTTTGGAGGTGTCAAGGTTAGGGGCCCCATGAGTGAGGATATCCCCAAGTGGTTGGTGAGAGACATGCATTTTTGGTAGTACATGTTTTTGTGGTAGTGTAATCATGTAGGTTTATGGTTGTGATGTTGTTAAGTCATAGTTTAAATGAGAGAGGAAGGGGGTGAGTTGGTGTAAGAGGATATTATCCCATTCTTTGAATGATCACTTATTAATTTTTAGGTCATGGATTTGACCTAGTAGGGTGATAATGAGTTAGTTTAGGTTGGTGTTAGAATTGGGTCCATGGGCCTCTAATGTATGAGGGGTATATGTGTGATATTGGTAGTGGGGAGAGGTTGGTTTGAGATGGTAGCCTTAGAAGTGGCCTTTGCAGTTGATGATGATGGTTTGGAGGTGTCTTGATTCCTATTAGGAGGAAATGTAGTAGCATACATGTGGTTGGCCTCATCTTCTAGGTGACAAATCCTTCCTAAGTAATGATTGTATTTGGAAATGATTTATATATCTTGGCTCTATAAGCTAATGGATGGACTTTTAGCCATATGAGGGATGATCATACCTCCACCTGTAAGGGTCATGGTGTTAGAATTATGGTGGTTGCTTACGGTTTTAGATATGTCATGTATCTCTTGAATGATAACCTCACTTTGTGTCTGAGTGTTGGGAAGAGAAAAATCATAAGGTTGGTAATTTATATTAGTGTCAAAGGTTGTATTGTTCCAAGTCATTAATGAAGGTTTAATTGAGTTTATTTAGATTCTCATATAGCCTTCTAAGATAAAGATCTGCTAATGGCCTATCTAGACATATTCTGGGGGTTATATGGATACCCAAAAATTAAATGGAAGGAGGGAAGATAGAGAAGGGAAAGGAGAAAAGGAAGAAAGGGGTATGAAAAGGATGAATTCCTTCACATTAGGTTTACCAATTTATATGCACATGAATAGTACATTCTAAGCTATGCAATTGACTCCCCAAAGTTTAATCGAGGAAACTAACATAATGGATAGGCTAGGGGTTTAGTTGGTTATTCGATGGAATGGGATTTGGGATAGGTGGAGGTAATGGGTTATCATGATGAAACTAAAAGACCTAAGTGACATCTAGATACTCATTAAGAGCATAAAAATAGGCCAAATCAAAGCTCCAAGGTCCTTCAGTCTCTGATATCACAAGAAGAAAAACTCTTGGTCAATACTAGGATCAATGAAATGAGGAAGATTGGGTTCGATGACTCATGGAAAAAGGCCTACTCTACTAGGTTAACTTTGCCTAGTCAATGTCATCCACTAAATGTGAATGATATAAGATGAGTCTAGTCCCAAAGAGAAGAAAGACAGGTATATAAGAGGCTAGGCTTGGATGATGTTTTATTGATGTCCTTTGTTCCATGGGAGAATAATGATAAGTCGATCAATGATGCATTTTTGTTCTTCTAAAGCAACTAAGTAGTCTACAATGAGATGAGGAATGAGAGTGGAGTGTAAAACCTCATATATTAACTTAGTAATAATATTAAACTATGTGACAATGGTGGGACCATTTGATCTAAACCTAGGGAGTAGACTATGCCTAATAAGACCTGATGTCTCAAGAAGGGTCATCCAAAATAGCCTAGGTAAAAGCCAAGAAAAAGCATATGAGATTATTCAACCAATGCCTTGTAAATGTGTGCTTACTGAAAATTTGAAGCAAGGATTTGTAATATATTCTTGTATGAATGGATAAGGATTTGTGTAGGATGATTGTATGAATGGACAACGCTAGGATGGAATGTGTTTGTCTGCATGTGTTGACAAGGTTTTTTGATAGTATTTTTGTTAAGTTTTTATTATTTTGTCTTTTCTTGGTCCTAGGGAAATAAATGTTTTATTTTATGAAAATGAAATGTTGAAATTAAAATAATGAAAAATATGAAAGTAAACAAAAGTGAAACTCTGTTTTTTATCTTTTTTCCAATTTGTAATGTATATAAGGAGAGAGGGAAAGGAACTATGTTGTTATGTAAAATGCAGAATTTTCCTATCTTTTGTTTATATACAAACTAGGTGACTATGTTTTTATCTATTTTTTATGAATTGAATTAACACAAAAATTAGATCTAAATATGAAAGAAATATAGTAATGAATATGATCTAAAATAGAAATAACACAACACTTTATTTTGATTTTCTTTTTTCCCAAGAAAAGTAAACTATATTTTCAATTTCCCTAATTTGCTAAGATTAGGTTTTTTGAATGAATTGCTAAAATGGAAATAAGAGATTCAAGTTATGTTATTCTATTTTGAAAGAGGGAAATGTTAATAATTCTAACTCTCCAAAATAAATAAAATCAGCAACATACTATCCTTGTGCATACACCTACAAATGTTTATGTTTTTATGATTGCCTAGATGATTGCTTGGAGTGCAAGAGACTTGTTTAGATCTTGAAAAGAAAAATAAGCTGTCTTGGATGGAAATAAATTGAAGATTTACTAATATATTTTTTATAATGATTGATGAGATGTATTAAAAATTTAAATAAAACTTATCTATTGGAATGCAAACATAAATCAAAGTTAACTATCTCTTTTTGTATAAAGACAGAAAATAAATATATCTCTCTTCCTATCAAATTTTATATTTTTATAATTATGGAAAATAATCCATCACAACAAAAATCTACACAAATGTAATTTAATAGATAAAATAAATACTTGAAATCAAGAGAAATCCAACCTGATTAAGGCATAAATTAGTTGAAGTGTATGTGATGTATTGATAGAAGAATCCTTAGTATGCTAGTTTTATATGCTCTTGTATAAATCCTTTAAAATCTCTAGTTGTAGGTCACATAAGCTCTAGAATAAGGTGGGAAAAGAGGAGATACAACCATAAATGAAGAGCAATTGAATTGAGGTTGGCTAATGTCTTGGATTGCAAAGTTTGAGTTGCTTTCACCAAGAACACTTATTAACTTACAACTATGTAGTCAACTCAAAAATAATAGAGTTGAATATTTTGGAAATTGTATCAAGTCTATGGTTGAAAATGTTTTATAATGGAAACTTCTAATGGCAATTTTTAGATCTAAAATCAGGCCAAAATTGGCCTTATTATAGAAAGAGATGGGAGTTTGCATGGAGGAGTTCAACTAAGTCTAATGGTGAGTTCAACTTAAGAGGAACTAAAGTGGACCAAAAATAGAAGAGGGAGTAATTGATGCCTAATTTGAGGTGAAAACAAGGTTATTAAAATAAGAAACATGACATTAATGGTGTAAAACATATCAAAACTAGTGTCATAGGAGCTAACTTTGGAAGACATTTGAAATATGATAAAACCATTGCTTTATGCAAGGTTGGTTGCATAACTACCACTTAAAATGATAAAAACACCACTATAAAATTACATAACCACTATTTTTTTAATGTGGAACCACCACTTAGTTTCAAAACCACTGCTTATGTTACAAAATTGTCACAACATTTATGTAAAATATAGGGTAGTTTCATAATGGAGGGGGGGGTAGTGTCCTCACCTAGAGATGGGGTTATGTCACATATATTTAGTTTTAAAACAAGGTGAAATAATTCATGAAATTAAAAACCAAGGGGATCAAAGGGGGTCAACATATGAGTAGGAAGGTAGAAGGAGGGGAAAGAGCTAGATAGTTCCCTATGGAACACAAAGTAAGAGATCATTACATCATCATCCGATTTATATTGGGGATGTCACACATGTCAATTTTAGGTGAATACATATTTCCCTCTTAGGAGGTCATATTATTATGAGTTGGAAATGTGTAGTCCTAAGTAAGGTGTGTGAGAAATTAGAAATACTTACCTTACTTACCTAAGTAGTGGAGCAAAGCTAGTGGGGACTCTATGCGACCTACAGACATAATATCAAGATTAAAGTGTGATTTTAATGAAAGACATAAAATGGAATATGTAATTGAAACATAAAAAGAATACGTACCATATGTTTGGGGGATATCATACTACCTAGATTGTCCCATCATGGGACTGACTTGGTGCCAATTCATGTGTACCTATAAAATTATAAAACTTGCTACAAGAAGATAGAGAAAATTGTTAAAAAGTTAGTCATGGAATCAAGGAGAAATATGAATTATAAACATGAGAATAAACATTAAACAAATAAATATGCCAAATTTGGAAAAATCTTGAATTAAAATGTATAGTTTAAGGCCTAATATATTCATAAACTTGCCAAAAATAGTTCATTTATGCCATTTGTCTTGAGAAAATTATGAGCTTTGGATTATCGATGACTATTTCAAGTGTGAAAGTAGTTGATGGTATGATAATGATGAGAGTATTATGAATGTACTAGTGGGAGGAGCTATTGGGCATGATCAAGTCAATTTTGTTAACCTTTTTTATTTTTACCCTAATTTTGAAATTTTGATCAAAACTTGGTTAAATTCCAATGAATTGTAAAAAAAATAGTTGTATGGTAATTATTTGTGGGGTATATTAGGGATTTTTAAAATTTTATGGGGTTTGGTGAATTAGATTGGGTTTTGGGAGGTTTTGTGCAATACACGAGCATCAGATATAACTATTGCTCACATTTTAGAATTATCACCCTCTATAGGGTGGTACATAACTATGGTGGCATTAACATAACTGCCATGTTGTGGTTATGTCACCACCACTTGTAAACTAGGATGGTTATGTGTATTATAAAAGTGTGTAGAATTTGATTTGTTTGGAAGGTAAAACTAATTTTTTGGCTAATCTCCTTTATTTATTTTAGGGAGACTATAAATGATGGAGTAGATCCTAGAAGTAGGAGTGGATCCATAAAGTGTTGGCATTATTGATGACTAATGAGTTGGACCTTCTTAATCAAGTGAGGATAATTTAGATTATACAAGAATGGATTATTCCTTCTTCCAACTAGCTATTGTGTGATCTCCCAACTTACTAGGACCCTGACTAGAATAGTTTTATGTTCCCCAAGCCCTAAGAGAGTGGATGATCACTCTCATGGACATGTATAATATCTTTGGTCTCCCTATGACTAGTTAACTAGTGTCTATTCAAGATGTTAATATCCATCATAAGGCCCATGGTTGGGTAGATCATTTTTGGGACTCTAATACACTTGATATGGGTGTGGAGTGAGACTTTTTTAGGATGAGGGACTAGTGATCCCCAATCTAAGAAAGGATATAATTGAAATCCTTACCTCCTAATTAATAAGATATAAGGACACAAATATGATCTTATATATATGGTCATCAATTATGTGATGCATTGA
Source organism: Torreya grandis (assembly GCA_037957365.1). Lineage (NCBI taxonomy): Eukaryota > Viridiplantae > Streptophyta > Pinopsida > Cupressales > Taxaceae > Torreya > Torreya grandis. The sequence continues at coordinate 301,619 of JARHVA010009312.1, forward strand.
GGAGAGAGGGGCATGCTACACATGAATCTAAGAGATGATAACATGGACTTACATAAACTTGTACCAAGTGGCTCATATGGGATCCCTTTTTATTATCCACCTGACCATTATCATGGGTTAGGTGTATGAAAGGATGATCCCCCATCATATGGGGGTGTTGATTGGGACATCAGGAGACATTAGGGATACCAAATGGATAGATGTGTCCCCTTTTCATGCCCTACCCCAAGTTGTGTGGACACTAACAATAATAGATTTGATTGTCATTCCCTACCAAGACATGGTTGGGTAATGGGAAAATGAGGGATTCTATCTTACGATAACTATTGGGGCCACTTAGATTCAATATAGGCTACTATAGATTGAGGTGCACCCCATGGATCATGTGACCCAATAGTTTAGTATGCCCTACGTCGGTAACCTCCTTGTCCCTAGAGTCATGTATAAGGTGATTTATAGGATGAGATTCATGAGATTTGGATGGCTGGTATGGAACCCACTCATAAGAGGGGTGCCCATCACTTAACCCCTTTCAAAGGTAGCAAAAAGAGGAGGACATGCTAGAGTTAAGCATTAATAGATGGGCCTACCACCACCACCACCACTGCTATAGGGTTATATATAGTAACAACAACCATGGGATGGGGATGTCAAGGCTCATGCACATGTTGAGCTAGAAGAGGACCTTGACATAGATGAGGAAGAGGCTATAAGGTATGATTCTGATCTAAAGTGGCTTGAGAGGGATCCAGGTAAAATATTAATTTTGTTCCTTTGTGATTACAACTCACATTTTGATTCCTTTTTATTACTCAACTAAATTTAAATGCATTTGATCTTTATATCAGTTAGATATAATTCATCTTATGTAATCTATGATTACAGATACTATGGGCAGATGGAGGTAGATGATCAAGGACACCCTAGTCAACCTTTTTTAACTAAGTACTAGCTAGATGTGAGACTGACTATTGGTAGATCTTAGGCTTCCTATAGGGATTAGGTGTCATGCAGATGTCTTTACCCCAATGTACCATGCTAGATAATGGTTAAAACATTGAGGATGAATAACAACACTTTGTTTTCAGAGTGAGGAGGGTGGATGACCTAGTGGATTCTATGGTAGGTGGAGGATGAGGCAGAAGAACCTCTATTCATAGGACATAGAGGACAACATCAAATGGAGGCTCAGGTAGGAGTCATCCTCCTAGTCACCAACTTATAGATAGTGAGGTAGAGTAGGAGGGAGTGACTAGTAGGATATGACATAACAATAACCCCATATATTCCTTAGCATTAAGACTTTCCTAGAGGAGGGAGACAGGTTCTTAAGACTTAGTTTATAGATAATTTTACTATACCATTGTCTATGTTGATTATTTTTTATATTCCTTGAGGCATATTAGCCCTCTATATAGGTGTTTATATCAGACATTTTTAATATATAAACTTAATAGTTTACATGATACATACAAAAATACATACATATATATAGTTTTTGGCATATATCTCATTTATTTGTTACCATTATGTGATTTGATTCTTATTTTCATATCAACTTTTCAGTTCATGCACTTTAGATGACTAGACATGCAATGGTATATGTGTATGTGTATCTCTTTATTTTTGATATGTTGATATGAGAAGTGTTTATGTATATGCATAAATAAAATGTATGCAAAGATTTAATGTAATGGATGTATTATATGGGACTACAACTGTGCTAATATTTTTTTTGCAAGTGATTACTTAATTGCTTCATTTACACAACATATGACTTTCAATTTGTAGCAAGGAATGAAGGGGGATCAGAATAAATGTAAGATGATAAATAATGAAAATCATAAATCAAAATTTCACAGGAAAAAATAAGATGACCTAATCCTTATGATCAAAGGGGAATATGCATTTTTTATTAAACTTATAAACTATTAAATTTATTAGCTTAATCTAAAGATAACTAGCCCTAATAGAACCAATTAATGGGGAAAGGTTACCTTATTTAAATGTATAAATGTAGGCAAGTTTTTTGATGAAATTTTTATATTAGACACTTTTTTATAATTCAACATTACTTTTGAATTTTTCTTTTACTTCTCTTTGTGACCCCCTACACCTAGTATCATGTGACTAAGAAGACATGTGGGCTCATCACTAAAGTCTAGATATAGGTGAGTAAGGGGCATCTCTCCCCATGGCTTCATCTAAATAAAACTATTTCTAACATAACCAATTAATAGGGAAAGGTTACCTTATTTAAATGTATACATGTAGGCAAGTTTTTTGATGAACTGTTTCTTTTAGTCACTTTTTTCTAATTCAAAATTACTTTTGAATTTTTATTTTACTTCTATTTGTGACCCCCTACACCTAGTGTCATGTGCCTAGAAAGACACATGGGCTCATCACCAAAGTATAGATATAGGTGAGTAAGGGGCATCTCTCCCCAATGTCAACCCTATGTAACTAGTAAGATGCAAGGGCTCAACATCAAGGGTTGAAAAAGGGTGAGAGATGTGTGATTTTGAATTTTGTATTTTCATAAGCTTTTTATTTTCATAGAATCATCTAATTTTATATTTTAAATTCCTTTACCCCCAAACCTTATCCCCATGAAACTAGTAAGATGCAAGGGTTCACCATTCAAGACCAAGATTGGTGGGTTAAATTACCTTATTATAGGCATGTTACTATGTTTTTTGTTTTCTAAAGGCATAGTAAAGGGGGAGTTTATCATGGACAAGATTCTAGACTCCACTGTAGGCTAACATATTTCTAAGTCATACAAGATGTAGGGAAATAAGTATACTCTGATCATAATAACTAAGGCAAACACCAATGTGACATGCTGATTTTGAGAATGCCTATTGTAGGGTGATAGGGAAATGTGAGAATGAGTTAAATTTGAAATGTTGCATTTTTAAGGTGTTGGTTCCCAGTTGTACACCTCTATAATTTAGTTTTGAATATTTTAAAAAGATGGAAAATAAAGATGACAAACCTAAATTATGTGCTTATAGTTAGGGAAGGGTTTAACACCTAGATGGACTAAACATAGATAATGATTGGAAGACACCAACAAAGGGTATGGTTAGTTCCATACTACTTTTGGCTTTACCTAAACCAAGTTGAAAGGACATACAAGGTAGTTTGATCATAAAGAGGGATACTATAGTTCAATCTCCAAGAGATTATTGGCACACACACATATCTAATCAAAGCATAACTAAACTTGCACAATCCACTCAAGAATAGTTGTCACATAGACTAAGGAAATGCTTTTAAATCAAATATAAGCTACTAAATATAGATAATATGTGATTTTAATCTTCATTTCTATAGAAATTGTTGACAACTAATATCCAAATATAAAATATCAAATGCTCCACCTCAATCTTATTGAGTTCAAGTTATTTTCCATTTGTACCTTTCTTGTGACATCACAACCTCAAAATAACACCAAGATTCTAACTATCTTCACCCTAAAAAAATATATGTATTTCCCCTTTAATTTTTGTGTTTATAAACCAAAAATGATCTTTTATTCATAGGCTTTTCATGACAATCTAGGAGAATTAATGTACTTTGCATTCCATGTCTTCAGAGGATTTGCCATTAAATTGGATGGTGACACATATGCCTTTTCCCTACCATGGGTTTTCACATTTCATGTATAAATTGAACTTTTTGGATTTTGGTGGGTTTACAGACCTTGGATGCATATTTACAAATGTGCAAATGTGCAAGACATCTCTGCATTCATGTGTTTGCTTTATAAGTCGATGCCTTTTTGAAATTTTGCTTGTAATTTAACCCTGGACTTCCATGTGCACTTTGCCATAAGACTTACCATAGATTTAAAATTCTCATGACTTCTATTTAAATGACATGTCCCTTGAGTTATGGAATTTCATTTGAACATTTCTAATTTACGTGTAAAGGTTGCTATGTAATGTTACAATTTCCCCCTGATCCTTTGAAAATTCCCTTATAATTTGATCATAGACTTCTGCATGCACAAGGCATTAGCATGGAAAAACATCCATTAATTTATTTTTTATGGCACTTTGTCACATGGGTTAGGACTCAAACTTTCATTTGCATAATACAAATTACATGAGACAAGTTATGATGTATTATTTAATACCTTCCCTAAGCCCTGAGACCTTGTCCTTTTACAAACAAAATTTCAAACTTTGTATTTTATAGTAAGTATTTCCACCATAGATCCTAAAATTAAAGCATGATTGAAAAACATGAAAACATTAATCATTAGTGAAACCAAATTTTGTGGGGTTTATAAAACATGATTAAAAAAATGGGATTTTGTTGTAGATGAACATTTCTTCTAGATTCCTTTTAGGGAGAAATAGTTAGACTCTTAGGCATTCATCTTTTTGAGAAAGGGCTCAAATTTATTAGAAATATTTGGGCACTAATAATAGCTATCACCCAGGGATGTACACCCCTCATGGGTGTACAAAGAACCCCAAAAAAAAGACTAGATTCAAAATTTTGACAATTTCTTAACAAAAACCTTTAGAAGCTCAATGCAACAAAGGAAGGCCAATAAAAATAGATCAGGAGGATCTAAGAATGAACACAACAAAAAAAAACAAAATAACTATACAAAAAAATCCCAATATAAAATGGCAACAAAACAACAAGACTATATACTGTACATTATTTTACACAATCATAGACTCAACCATGGAAGTGTTTCAGATGTCTACCATTAACTAGCAATTAAAGCATCTCACCATCCAAATCTCTTAAGAATAAAGTGTGTTCCCCAATTCTTTAGTTAATAAAATAAGGGCCCATCCATAAGGCATCAATTTTACCATGTTTGCCTTTCTCTTCATGTCTTTTATCCCAAAGTAAAACTAGATATCCTATTTAAAAAGTTACTGGAGTGACCCGTTTATCAAATATTATTTTGAGTCTTTCCTTGAACTCTATGTGTCTTTCATAATATTATCTTCTAGTTTCATCAATCTCAATAATCTGTTTCATTCTACTTTCATAGTGGTTAGCTTCATCACCTTTTTCTAGCTATCACATGAACTAATAGGTTAACAACTATAGATTCATAGGACGACCATCCTGTTCTGGTTTGCAAAGCTTTTGTGGTCGCAAGGGGGAAATTCTGTTTCCTCGAAGGTTGGTGTTTTTGCCACGGCACCCTGCTTAGGGAAATTGGAGGATCCTAAGCCGTGGAAGAGCCTTGCTCATTATTTTGATGGGTTTGCGGTTCTGTCTTTGTTGTTTTAGCGCTTTCAGGTTGTATACCTGGTTCTTTCTAGGTTTCAGGTCCTTGTAAAACCTGGGATGCTTTTATTGGTTTATTTGTTGGTTTCAGGTCCAAGTAAAACCTGGTTTTGTTACCATTTTTCGGTGTGTTTGTCTCTTTTGGCATTTTGTAATGTTTATCTTTCTGATTTTGTACAGGGTTTCGGGGCCCCTTCAAAACCTGTTTTTACCTTAATCTAAAACTATAGATTCATAGGTAAAACATATTGATTTCCATAAACTAGATCAAAATGGATCTTATCTATAGTCCTTTTCGGTGTAATCCTATCAACCCATAAAGAAAATTTCAGCTATTCACTCCACTTTTTCTTGTTAGCTTCTAAAGTCCTAATGATTTTGAGCAAGCTTTTATTATTATATTCTACTTGCGCATTTCCATGAGGGTTATAATTATAAGCATAAGTTAATGTGATCCCATATTATTCACACAATGCCATTAAATGTTTAACTCTAAAACTCATGGCATTATTAGTAATTATCTTAAAAAGCACACCAAATCTACAAATAATGTGATTCAATAGATATTCCATGATCACTTGATGTATGGCTTTCTTTGTTGGGACTTCCTTAACCCATTTTGTGAAGTAGTCAGTTGCAAATAATATCCACCTATGCCCAGTGCTCGATGTATCATTTATCTCCCTAATAAAATCCATTCCCCATTATTTAAATAGACCTTCAATCAATACAGGTTACAAGGGGAGAGAGCTAGAAGCTTTAAACCTTCTAGAAAAGTGTTGACATTTCTCACTTTTTATTACTTTATATGTAACATCCTTGAATAGTGATAACCTCCAATAGCTACATTTTAGAATATTATGAGCTATGACTTTAGGTGAAAAGTGGCCATCATATACTCCACTATGAAAGTCTTCAATTAAATCAACAATTTTTCCTTCTACTAGGCATCTTAAGTGAAACACATGTGGATTCTTCCATGCCAATCCATTTTTAGTTAAGAGATACTTATGGGATACAATATTAAGATTTATCCTTTGATTCTTATCCAAGTCAGGGGGACAATTCAAACTTTTTAAGGAATAAATAAAATCCATATACCACAGAGACATGTTAAGTTTACTCAAAGAATCATAAATATTAAAAATAGTAGTTTTGACCTCCAAAGCTTGTAAATTAGTCTTAGCCATGAGATTTGGTAAGCCCATCCCTCTCACCAACTTGGTAGTTTGGATCTCCATGTCATACTCTTATAACCTATTGACCCACCTACACCTCTTGCTTGATATTTCAATTTGAGTCAATATGTACTTGACCATCATATGCAAGATATAAGTAAAAATATTTAAACTCATAATATAAGGTTTAAACATTTTAATAGCTTTCAAGAAGGAAAAAACCATCTTTCCTATGATAGTATGGTTTAGTTCATATCTCTGTATAGATTTACTAAAGAAAGTTATGGGTTGATCATGACCATCATTATTCTTTTGCAATAAAACAAAAACTATAGTACTTTATGATGCAAAAGAAAATATTTTAAAATCCCTAGTGTAATTAGGACTGGCCAAGACAAGGGAAAACTTCAAGGCTCCTTTGATGTCATTGAAATATCATATGGCTTTCTCCTCCCACTTGATGTTTTGGTCCTTTTTTAACATGGAAGTAATAGGCATTGTGATCTCTAAAAATTTGGGCACAAACCTTCTTAAAAAGTTAATTTATGAAAAGAAGGACTGAATTCCCTTCTTGGATTGTGGGATAGGTACTTTTTTAAGGGCTTCCACTCTCTCAGAATTAATCATGACACTATCCCTAGACACTATGTGTCCTAGTAACTTGGCCTTTTGTACTCTAAAGTGACATTTCTTAGGATTAAGGGAAATTCTAAACTCCCTGCATCTAAGGATCACCTTATCTAGATGCTCCAAATTCTCTTTTCTATTTTGAGATTACACTATAATATTATCCTAATACACAATAATAAACTTGTTAATTACCCCTATGAAATAGACATCCATAGTTCTCTGAATGTTGCACTATCATTCATTAACCCAATAGGCATTCTCATATAGACATAAGTACTTTAAGACATTGTAAATGCAGTTTTGGGTGTCTCAGATTATTTTACTATAAATTGGTTATATCCTTAAAAACTATCTAATGTGGACAAGATCTTTGATCTTTTAACACTCTATAATAGGTTATCCATATTAGGTAGTGGGTAATTATCCTTTAGAGAGGCTTTATTTAAATTTATAAAATCCACGCACAAGTGGATGTCACCATTCTTCTTTATTATAGGGACTAAGTTTTCCACCCATGATGAATACCTAATGGGTTGAATAATCCCATCATCCCTTAATTTATTTAACTCTTCTCATATCTTGGTGGACAAGATGGGGTTAATAGGTCTCTAATTTTTCTTGAAAGGTTTGATACCAGGTGGTAATGGAATGATGTGTTGAAATAGATCCTATCTATATGCTTTCAATTTAGAATATGACCAAGCCATATAATCTTGATACTTCTTTAACAATTTCACATATTCTTGCTTCTCTTCTGTACTCAAGTGATTACTAAGGTAGACCTTTCTTGGATTTTCTTTAGATCCCAATTTGCATTCAATCACATCTTTTGAGATAAAGAGATCTCTACTTTTAATTCTGTCAGCTCCATCAAAAGATGCCTCTAAACTCACTAATCCTCTTGGGATGGTGTTTGTCTTAAATTGAATGATATCTTTCCCAAACAAGGTTTCCTTCCCATCACAGATTTGGACCATGGATTCCAAGTATATCATCTGACCCTAAAATTCTACTTCATAATTGAGAAAACTTTTAATTTGATCATCATCATCATCAAAAACTTTCCAGTGATGAATGTTGTTTGGGACTGAAGATTTGACAAACATCTCCACTTGATACTGACAGTGATGATTCATATTTTAAATTTCAAACTAAACACCCAACCCTACAATTCTGTCATATTCCTCATTGAAACTTCTATCATGATGACAAATATTGAAAGCATTAAATAATTCTAACAAATCCCATACAACATTTCTATATTATTTTAGCCTTTTATTTTTGGTGGCATAAGTGTTTTGGAACTACTTAAACACTAAATCTGAATCACCCTTTACAATAGGACTTGTAATTCCATGTTCTTAGGCAATCCTCAAACCAAGTAAGAGTGCCTCATATTATATAATGTTGTTAGTGCACTCAAAAGATAGTTTGAAAGAAAACCTAAAAGATTTTTTATTAGGGGCATAAAAGACAACCCAAGCTCCATTTCCAAGATTGAATCAAGCCCCATCAAAACACATTCTCCAAACATCATTACTTTTTTTGTAAAATAGAACATTAATAACAACATATTATTCAACATAATCTACATTTCTAATAAAATTACCCATCTCCACATCAGTGTACAGAACCTCATTTAGAGAACATTTTGGATCTTCAAGTGCATGTAATATTCTAGGATCTCTTTGAAGTTTCACCATCTTACCCTCAAAAGGAATGGTGACATAAGAAAGGTCCATTTAAACACTACCACCCATGTTGGTAGCCCATTTTCTTGACAACCACATCCCCCACTTGGGAGGATAATCCACAACTACCACATCCATGTTCAAAAATGTATTTGGCTGAACCACCAATTGCATTACCAATCCTTTAAGTAGTCCAACAATTGGTACCTCTATTGAGTCCATGGCATAGCATTTACCAAAAGCAGATGTGATTCTTACTCCAAGATCATTAAGGACATCTAGGGGCATCATATTACAAGAGGATCCTGATTCAAACATATAGTTTTGAATAATTAAACCATTAATCAATATGGTAGTGTAAAAGGGGTCAACATCTAGCTAACTTTATAACAATGTAGTTCCTAAATAAAAATCTAGGGTTGGTTCAATAACCTCATGTGACTCTTCATTTTCACCAATGGTATTGGGGGTGAAGTGATCTCATTAGCAGTTATATTCTCATTTAACTCTAAATACTCAAATGCCCTCCTTCTATGTTCTAGTATTCTTAGCAGCTCAACAAGTGGGATAATGATGTTTAATTGACTCAATACTTGGGCCATATCACATATACTATACTGAGGAAGGGGAGTATTTGAAGGAAGGGTGATAACACTTTTAGTATGAATACAATCATTTAAATTCAGAGGGGGAATGGGATGGGATGAACTAGCATTTATGATAACATTTTTCAAGGGTGGATTTCTTCTTACATCATTTGCACCCCTAGGTATATTGGATAACAAAGGTTCTCTATTCTTGGATGGATCACCTCTTTATTTGATAGTTTGGGAAGTAGGTGCTGGAAGAATTGGGATTTCTTTGGTTTTCTTAACTTCTCTATTTATATCCCCTATTGTTAGATCTACAAGGGTCATCCTTTGTGAAGAAACACCTTGTTTCTTGATTCTCAGATTATATTCTTTCTCTTAAGAAACTATAGCATTAATTAATAGTTACTTGTCCTCAATTGAAGGAGTCCCCCATCATATTTTTTAATCATCATAGATCTCAAAAACTCAAATTCATGATTGGGCAACTCATATGCTTGTGACATGTTTATATCACAAACAAATTTAGGTTTTGGGACACATACCTATTTCACATCATTACAAAATTGATCAACGTTAGTAACACTCAGTAATTTTGTTGATGTAGACATTTTAAATCAAAATATTTGATAATCAAACATCATAATTTCATCATTTTTAGATGCAAACTTAGGTTCCTCTGCACCTTCATCAACTCTTTTAGTACTATCACAAGGAGGATGGGAGAATAAGCATTTATCACACCAAAATCACAATCTATGAGGTTAACCTTGGAATTCAATAGATCAGGGGCATCCTTCCCAACTCCTCTATTTTGATTTCCATCATTTCTCTCATCTCAAGAAGGTTTCTTCCCTTAATCATTATCTATATTGTGGAAAGAGGATCTCCCTTGTGCTTGATTTTGGTTTTGAGCTCTCTCCTAACTAGAAGATCCATGAGGAAGCCCCTTCTCAGCTCTAGCCAACTTGTATGACATCTCTTTAATAGTAGTGGCCAAGGTTTTCATAGTTTCCTCAAGGTTGGTAGTCTTATTAGACTAAGACTTCTCAAGATTGGTCAACTTTACACCACCCCTTTTATTTAGAGGCTTCACCATAGCCTTTATACTATTTTCAATTTGAATGGCCATGTTGAATACCAACCTCAAATTTGTGGGAGACTTATCTCTCAAGTAATGTGATACCTTCTTATCAAATGTATCATAGTATTTAATCAAATAAGAAGTATCACTTGGTCTGATATTATCAGACAATCTCATCATAGTCTTATTAAAATTTGTATTGAAGTCCTACACACATTCATTTGGGTTCTTCTTTATGTTTTCAAATTTTTCTTGAAGAAACCTAGGATCAAGTCTATCACCATATTATATTTTTAAAATAGTTTGTATTTCTTACCATGAATCTATTCATCCACAGGGAAGAGATTTGAATCATTCATGTGCATCTTCTAGTGTATGAACAAACAATTTAATATAGACATCCTCATGCGAAACCTCATAATATTTAATTATAATGTGAAAAGCCCTCAAATGTTGTTCTCTAGTCACTCATTATTCCCCTAAAACTTAGGGAGTCAATTCCTTACTTCATTGGGGTAACCCTTCATTTCATCAAAATTAATTAGTCTAAATCTGGGAATCCTAAATGCAGGGTGTTCATTTTATTTATGATCTCTATTCCTCATGATTGGTTTTGTGGTGGGCTTAAGATCAGATGATAAAGGGTGGTGAAGGGGTGAGTGAGGTGTAATTAGGGGACCAAATCTTCTTAAGGGATCAAAATGAGGAGGAGATTCATCTTATTGAGAAGGTGTTAGGTAATAAACAAGACTCTAAGACTCTAGGTTATCAAGATAACTATGATAATCTTAAACCAAATTAATTTCAACAAAAATAAGTTTAGGTGTAATAATATTATGATGGTCCAGACACTTCTTTCCTCCATAATTTTGTCTTTTAATTAGCCTCCAAACTTGTCTCCTTTTATGATGAACAATCAACTCAGATACAAGCTAATTTGATGAATCACCTCTAAAGGAGGATATTTGTCCTTCCAGTTTTTCAAATAAGAGAACACTTGAAACTTAATCAATTAAAGTGGGCATTGATTTTTCAAAAACTAGATAAAATGTTAGAGTCACCACTATAAGAAATCTTCTAGGGTAGAATAGATCACAAACATATAGTGATACAATTTAAAATTACACTTTATTGTAATTAGTGATGAGATAGAAAAACAAAGACACTAAAATATTTTGATTCATGTTCAAAAGAGAAAATCACTTTAAAACATGAACAAGTAATAGTTCTCTACAAGAGTCCCTAGAAACACAGGTTCTAAGGATCTTATCCCCCAAAATGAAGCCAACTATGTGTGTTACGAAGTTGATGGCCTAAAATAACAAATCAAATTTTAATAACATCTAATTTCAAATGCATGAGATAATATGAGTAAATACCACATGAAACTACTCATCAGAGGTTAATTGATTAGATCTTTCACTCCCCAGTAATGGTACCAACTTCATGTTGGTTCTCAATTGTACACCTCTAGAATTTAGCATTGTATATTTAAAAAATATGGAAAAAATATGATAAACCTCAGTTATGTCACTATAACTAGGGAAGGGTTTAATACCTAGATGGACTGAACATAGATAATTATTGAAAGACACTTACAAAGGGTATGGTTAGTTCCCTGCTACTTTTGGCTCTACTTGAACCAAGGTGAGAGGACCTACAAGGTAAATTGATCATAAGGATTGATACTATAGTTCAATATCCAGGGAATTATTGGCATACACATATATTTGATCAAATCATAACCAAACTTGCACAATCTACTCAAGAAGAGTTATCACACAGACTGAGAAAATGCTTTTAAATCAGACAAAAGCTACTAAGGATAGATAGGATGTGATTATAATCTTCATTTATATAAAAACTATTGACAACTAAAAACCAAATGGAAAATTATAATGTTAATCTCCAAAGATGAATCACATACACATTTCAAATTAATAATACTTATGCATCTATAAGCAAATAATACTCAAAATATTCAATAGTATGTCTTACTTGTAGGGGCAGGACATGCAGGATGAGTTAGGTATATTTAAATGAGTTGTGGTATTTTTCAACACTAGGAATTCCTTCAATTTCCATGCTATCATTCATTCTAGGATGCAAAAGATCGAGAAAAAAAATAAATAAAATTATCATGAATGATTTGCATTCATTGATACCAATCCAATGCAACTATTCAAATGAACCTTAAGATCTCTAAAGCATACATTGTAAGTAAATCCTCAAGCACATTATCTTATTAATTCCATAAATATAGGATATCCTTAAAATATTATTAACAAAACATTCCCAAATCACAATGCAAAAATGAATTTATAATTAATATTCTTGCCCAGAATGACTACCATTAAGAGACATAAAACCCAATACCCAATCAATAAGGCATAAATAATGTGATATTGAACTTGATTGACAAGAAATAACATAAATCATAAATTTTTTACATTAAATTGAAATTAAATAAACATACATCAATGTTCAAAATGCTAACATGGTGAAAAGCATAGTGGATTTGCTTTGAAAGAGGGGAGACATGTACATAAATGCTCTCAAAGTTTGATAATGATTGTACAAAGAAATAACCTTAGAAATAAAAAAAAATGTTTTATATTTATAAATGATGTCATGATGATGTCATGAAAGTGTCCAGGTGAGTGGATGAAGTGCCTTGATGGTCTAAGTGAGAATGACAAAGTGTGCAATGTGCTTGTTCTAGTATGCTTGAAGGAGGCTTGGTTGATCTTCAGTTTTGACATGGTTAGAGATGTTTAGGGATGATTATGGTGTATTAATAATGTGAAATAGGTCAGTAATATGTTTTATATTTTTTTAGTGCTTGTGTTCATGAGTGGATTTCATATGGTTGATCATTGTTATCATCTAGACATTTTGGGTCTAGTAGCAGAAAATCTAAGTAGGTAGTTGATGACATCACCATTACCAAGTGTGGATGAGTCAGGAGGAGTTGGTCATATTTTTGTGATCACATTATTCAATAGTTTTTATGTGATAAATATTAATTCATGTACCTAAGTGTAGTCAAATATATGTGGGTGCAAATTTGGGCTCTCAAGAATTTTAACAGTGTTTTCTATGTTCAAATAGAGTTAAGTAAGCATGTTGATGATGTCAAAATTCATACACATGGAGGTTTTAGTAGGATATTATCACATGGGTTTGTTTATTTTTGTACCTAGTTTATTTTTTATAAATTTTAGGTCAATCACCTAAGTGCAACAAAAGCTATCATGTCCAAAGTTGGCTTTCTAGGTAATTCTTGACATAGTTGGCTCTATGACAGATAAATCTGAGGAGGTATTTTAATGTCATTATATCTCACATGTGTGAGTTTTATAGGATAATATTGAAACATGTTTGGATTACCCTATGTGAGGAGACATATGGTCCAAATTTTATAACATGCACTTGAGTGAAGCAAAAGATAAGGAGATGTAAAGTTGACCTTCCAGGTAGATAAGCAATGGTCCCCATACTTAGTCATTTTTGACTAAGGGTAAAGACTATGACCAAATGGAGATAATATGGCCCATATGTGATCATAAATATTTATATAATAGTTTATGGTATATGATAAGTGTTGTTCCCCAAAAATATCACTCATTTTTGGAACAACATTTGAACTATTTTGGTCCTACAGTCCAAAATTATCTCTTCCCTTTTCAAAATTTGTCTTGAGCATTCAAATTCCTCATTTTTTAGGCTTCTCATAAACCTACGGACTCTATAGGCTTAAATCTATAGACTCTGTAGGCTTAAATCTATGGACTTAGCAGGAAGAGGAAATCTACAGACTTTACAAATCAATTTCAATGGCTTTACAGTTTGAAATCTACAGACTCTTTCAAGGATAAAGAAAACTATGGACTTAGTTTCTATGGACTCTGCAGGATTGGTTTAGTGCCTTGGTTCAAACAAAAATATCCATCGGCAAGCATTAGTAGTAGGTTCAATGTTTAGTTCATCCTTTGGTTCAACATCAAATGGTTCAAAGGTGGGTTCAACTAAGTAGTTCAATGCTTCGGTTCTTTCTTTGGTTCAATCAAATGGTTCGTTAGTCAGTTCAAGGCTTTGTTTGAACCATTGAACCAAAACTTGGTTCAACAATTGGTTCAATGTCTTGGTTCAACAAAAAGGTTCAACGGTTGGTTCAAACAAAGGATTCATCAGCCTGAACCATTTTGGTTCAAAGCCTAGGTTCAACAAGTGGTTCAAAGCCTTGGTTCAATGGAATGGTTCAATAGTTGGTTCATCGCTAAAGTTCAAAGGGCCTCCCAAAGGACAAGTGCCCTTGTGGAGGGCACTTGGTCAATGAAAGTAACCTTCAAAAGGGTCATTTGCAAAGGTAATTCTTTTGAAATTCAAATAAGACTAAGGCAAATAAAGGCAGTCATAATTATTTCAGACTTTAGTCTAAAGGAATTCCTTAGGATAAAAAGTCTGAAAGAATTCAAGAACCAGCCGTGGGCACAGGAAAACCCAAAGAATTTGATAGAGATAAAGAATTTCTATGGACTTTTTGTCTGTGATAAATTTCTGTAGACTTTTTTCCATGAGAATTTGTCCCCAGACTTTTTGTTTGTGGGAATTTATCTGTGGAGAAAGCTCGAGGAAAGCCAGCGAAAACTCTAAGGAAAAAGGCCACTGAAGAACCCCGAAGGGCAGGTGCCCTTGCGGGGGACTCTTGGCTGCCAATTTGAAGACACTTCCTGAAGCCGAAGGGTCACCTGAAGAAGCCCGAAGGCCATTTAAAGACTGTCCAAAGGGTAGATACCATTGCAGGAGGCTCTTCTCGACATAAAATGGGTCATTTCTTAAGGCCCAAAAGGGCAAGTTCAATCTGGGAAAGTGCCAAATAGAAAATCCAAAAGAAGACAAAGTGATGACGTGCCTAAAGACATCAAATTCAAGACAACAAAATAGCCATTTATCCTTTGAACCTATAGACCAGAATGCATTCATAGACTTCAAGGCCAAGACTAGCAGAAAGCAAGGAAGGAACATAACAAAAAATTGAATCTAGGACCCGATTCAATTAACTAGAAAAAGAGGAACGATGAAGGGAGGATCAGATCACCAGGTGGACATTGAAAGTTACAAAATTTTAATAAGCATGACTTGTTTCCCTACATTGATAAAATCAAATGGGTAAAATGCCCCTAAGTTCCAGCCTATCTTCTTAATAGATTCTAATGCAACATGATGTGTTACTATTCCCGAGTCCTTCTTGAAAAGGCTATATAAGGGACTCTCTTCTATTGTAAATATATCTCTTTTTTGACAATTAGAATGAAACTCTGCCCAAATTGAAAGGCACTTTTGAGACTTTGAGCTCAGTTTGTTTATCATATTTTGTTATTGGAATAAGAAAGCAAATGGTTTTTTAGACTTTGTGCTGTAATATCTTTGTTATTGAGGAAACTATTCTTATGTCTTTTTCTTCAATATATCTTCTATTCCTTTAATTCAACAAGTAGAATTAATGACAACAGTCAAGAAGGTGTCTTGAAGAGTCAACTTTGGAGAGACTTTGTGCCCCCATAATTGCCTTTAGTGTGTTTTATTTTCATTTCTATGTAAAGGACCTTGGGGTGACTTTGTGCCCTCATTGTCCTTCGTATCTTACTCTTAAGTAATCCAGGTGAAGACTTTGTGCTGCATCTCAATTTTTTGGTTATTACATCCTTTGTTACATTTTGTTGTTACTACCTAGAGTATTCTTGTGGCTTGCTGAATAGTACTTTTGAAAGAAGAGGAGTGCTTTCTGTCATTTTCCTTGAGTTTCTCCTTTGATTCACACACATCATCTCTGAAGAAAGAGAGATGGATGGTTTGTCTTACCCTTGAGTATTATTTTCTATATATATATATATATATATATATATATATATATATATATATAGCCTATCTATAAGGAACCTCCCCTTGATGAGAGGAGAGATCAGTCTCCTTCTGATGTGGTAAACCTACACATTTGGATGACTAATCTTCCTACTTTGGCTGATCAGACCTATTTTATTTATCAGTACGCTGATTGACAAAATATTCAACCAATAATAAGGACCTATATAATCTATAGATATCAATGGTGCATAGGAGTTCGTACATCTAAATTTATGGTGTGGAACAAGTCAAAGAGGTCAAAGTGTTTGAGGTTCAATACTGAGCAGAGATAAAGATTGAGATTATTCTAGGATAAATGGTGAGTGGATATTTGTATTGATTTATATCAATGGTACACATTAAATTTAAAAGGTCAAAGATATAATTATCTAGTATGACTAAAGTGAGGACAATATTAAAGACATCGATGGAGCATATGAGGTTCAAGTTGCCATATTGCATGAGATGAAGTCAACCTATTCAAGGTTTAATGTTTGGAAATTGGAACTATATGAATTAAAGATTGAAAAATATCAATGATTTATGATAAATCTGAATTATCAAGGACTTGAGATGTGAGTATAGTGTTTGAGGTTTAATTGTGACCATTTGCATTTGAATATTTGAATTTACAAAGGAAAAACCAATGCTCTATATTTTGATATATGTAGAATTTGCTCATGGTGTAAAAAGTGAAATTATATAGGAATCCAAGATAAATATTAAAATATATATTTTAATATCTTAAAGTTTGTATAGACATAGTTATGAAGGTTCAAAGCTGACTCTGTATTCATGTGCATTCTGCAAGTAACTTGAGAAGATTGTTTGAGCTTGTGTGGATGTTATTTCGATGTTTCGTGTTGAATTAATTATTGGAGAGTGTTTTAGACTCTATGAGGATAATCTATGTGAATTTTGTACATGTGATAAATCTATATTGAGTATGAACAATTCTTAATAAGTTGACTATGTATTCATTCATGGTGTCCTTATGAACAAGGCTTTTATTTGAGTTGATCGAGCTTGCACATAAGAGTGTAATGATGATTGTAAGAATTTAAGGATGAATAAGGGGTAATGTAGAGTGGACTTATGTATTTTAAGTGGTCGTATGTCTTTTTTTTCTTGATGAAGCGATAAAAGAGTGAATGGGTCTTTATGAGACCTATAGGGGTTATAAAGGCCTAATTGAAAGGTATAGTTCATTAAGGGTGACCCATGGGTGCTATGGATAACCTATGTGGATGGTATTGAGACATGTATTCATATGATAGATTCCTTAAGGGTTAAGACATGCCTAATGGTTGACCAAGATGTTGATAATCATGAATGCTCTATATATAGTGAAACCAACTATGATGGTTTCTAGACTTTGTGTGAGACTTTGAGGGTTATGCAGATGTGGAACCAAGTAAAAGAGAGAACCATTGAAAGCGAATGTATAGGTTAGTGAGGAATAGCATAAATAAAATAGTATCAAACATGATTGTCTGATCAAGGTGATGAAGGTGATTACATAGGTCATTAGACCTAATAAGCCTAAAAGAGGTAGAATGAGTGAGTATGATCAAGAGGTTATTTGAGAGAGAGTGTATGGTGAATGAAGACAAGGTGAAGACTATGTGTGCCTATTTGATGGGTTGAATGGAAGATTAGGGTGTTGATGGTGTGTATGACCTATAGGTCATATTTATGATGTCATAATAGTGATCTTGTAGGATTGAATATTGAGTGTAAGCGAAGAGTGGGGTTAGTTGGGATATGTAATGTGTCCTAATTGTTCTTTATGTGTTGGTTCAAGTATGTAATGTGATTTGGCCAGTAGGGAGAGTTGATTAATATTTCTTAATGGATGGATTGTTGATTAGAGTAAATTTAGGTATGTGTGTATGACCTTTTGGTCATGTTGTTTATATGGTGACAAAGTTATTATTAAGAAGGTGAAGAGTGATAATCAAAGGTCCATCATCAGGTGTTGAAGACATCATTTTAGAGGTGGATGTGTTCATAGGTGTTATTGTGGTAGCTCAACATATAAGGGGGTTGTAGCCTCCTTGCAAGGTGAAACTTGTTAAAGGTCTAGTTGTTATGGTAACTCAACTAGATAGGTGTGGTAAGCACCTTGTGGGATTGTAGTCTCACTAAATAAGGGATGGTAGTTCCTTGATTAGTTATAACTAGTCTAAATTAGATCTTGTCATTATAGGATTGTAGTCCATCTTGTAGGTTTTAATGGGTTTTATCCCCCAAGAGGGTTTCCCACATAGATGTTGTGTTGATGTGATGTATGATCTTGTTCATGCCTTGGATGTATGTTCTTTCATGTTTATGTCTCTAGATCAAGTTGATGAATGATGGAATGGTTTTGGAATTGAATGTTAATTATTGTATATTGATTCACCCCCCTTCATAGTATCTAATTTTAATAATTGGTATCAGTATAGGTCCTTTGGAGGAATCTTAACATCTTGGAGGAGATCCTAAGTAGCACAAGATGGCTAAAGAGTTGAATAAATAAAATCTTGAATTAAGATCAATGGTCAAAAGTCTTGAAGAATAGATTTTTCATATTAAAGAGCAAACATGTAGAAGGAATGATGACTTAGTTAAATAAGTTAAGAGGGAGAAGAAGATTATCCAAGTTCTCTAAATTATGTTAGAGGCTGCTTGTTCAAGCATGAGAGCTAAAAGAGATGAGTATGTTCAAATGAAGACTGATCTAGTTTCCTTGAAAGATGAGTATGAAAATTTTATAATCAAGATTGGAAAGCCTGAAAGCAAAAAAAAGGAATCATAATAAGTGAAAGAAGATGGAAAATAGATCATCAATCTCAAGGATTAGTTAGAGGCATCTAATGCAAATATGAAGATAAGAGAAGAAGAATGCAGCCATCTTAAGACTCAGTTAGAAGAAAAAAATGCCAGAATTAGTTCAAAGCAAGGTGAGCTTGATGAGATGAAACTTGAGATAAATTTTTTAAATAATTATCAAGAACAACTCATAGACAATTTGAATAAGTTGGAAGAGAATCATGAGAAGCCTAAGTATGTCAAGGAGAATGCAAGCTTTGAAAGTAATACTTGAAGGTTTGTTAGACAATCAAATGTTTCAAGTTATGTTAGTTTATTCCATGGTCATTGTTATACATGTAATAAATATGGTAATAGAGATAAGGACTGTAGAAGAAAGTATTTCAAGAATGGGTTATCATGGATCCTTAGAAGAAGAAGCAATTGGTCTTAGATAAATCATATCTCAAATCAATAAATAGAAAAGAAGGAATCATATATGAATAATATACATAATTTGTCTTCAGTCTAGATAGAAAAGGAAGATCATAATCATCATCAAGCAGAAGGTATGAATGATTTTATTTGTTTTAAATGTCATAAAGTTGGTCACATTACTCGATACTAAAATAATAAGATGAATGAGTTCTCAAAGAAAAACAAGGTGTATAGAGCTCCTGATGTGCAAAGAAGAGGTCACACATGGGTTTAGAAAACTAAGCTTGTTGGAAGAGATCAAAATGAGACCAAAGATGGTTTATTTTCCATGATAGACATGAAGGAGAGACAAGAGTTTCTATTAACATTTATTGGCAAATCTAAAGAAAATAATGAAGTCAAGGATTCAGTTAAAGTCAAGCAAGATTGAAACTTAGATGAGATTATGGAGATATGGGACTCTCCATAGTTTTGGGACTTTTAGTCTCTCTATGTCAAAGGGGTGTCTCTATCTAGGCTTCAAGGAGACTTGTCAGTCAGAGGAAGCTTGGTATCTATCAGATATTATTTGATGAGAAGGTATGAAAACAAGGTATGTTTGTGAATTCTTTTTATATATCTATTTGTTGGAGAAAAGAAGCTTATGAAGAATCTTAGTGGTCCTATCTTGAGAAGGAGTTAGCTTATTAATCATGGTTGGATGCTCTGGTATAAAGGTGAGTTTTAACTATCTATTTGCATATTAGTTTATGTTAAATGTTAGGTGAGCGTATAATTTAAAGGCCTCTCTTCTAGGCTTATGACCTAGATCTTGTTAAGTTTATTAAAGGCTTGTTGAACAATTATGTATGTCATAGAAGTTCACAGTGTTGTGAAGAGGTGTCTCTATATGAGTATTGACTATGATTGGATAGTATTTAAAGACTTGTTGAAGATGTCATGTTCTAGGTGAAGCATGAAGTTATGGGGATATTTGTAATTTGTTAGGTCCTAGGATTAGAGGACGGAGTAGTCAAATTTGAGAAATAAGGTATGGAGGTTTTTATGTGCTCTCAATTTTATTAGTTTTTGTCTTTAGGGTGAGTAGGCCTAAAATGGGTTATAGGATTTAAATGTTCCAAAATGTATGAAGGCTCAATTTTTGGTCCAAAGGTGTGTGATGGGTGTCTTTAGGTGTGTAATAAGTTTTAGTGTTGGATGTTAACTAGAAGGAGGTTTGTTGACCTTGTTTGTTTTGAGTTTCTAAGGTTTTGGGATTTGCTAGAAAAGTGGTCTGCCTTATGAGTTGAGGTTTGAGACTTATTGATAGGTTGAATGGGACAAATGGATTTTTTTAAAAATCTTCATAGATATCTGAAGGTTTGTGGTTTTCAAAATATTCATGTTTTTGTCAAGATGAAGGCCTAATTAGCAAAATGGTTTGTGAAGGAAGTATGTTTCAGAGGATGAGCTAGGTTATTAAAATTGGTGTGATTGAGGGGGCATATGATATTGATCTAAATAGTAATTTTTAGGTCCTAAATATGTGTCTATTGACTATTGTGGGCTCTATAAGTACTAGGTAGGGCTACAAGGAGGCTAAACAAGCCTAGTATGCAAACGAGTGCTTTTTTATCAGTTTATTCAAAAAGAGAAAGGTATGTATTTTTAAATATGAGTTTTTATGTTGGTTTAGTGCATGATTCCTATTTGGTGATTGGCATGAAGTTCTATTGGTGGTCCTTGTGGTAGCTTGAGAGAGAAGGCTAGTAAGCATATGTGGTGGTTCTTCATGGTATGTGGTGATCTGAAGATTCTAAAGAGGTGCAATGGATTAGAGATATTAGGGGGAATATCCTTAAAATATTTCTTAGTGAGTTCCATCATATTTCAATACTTTTGTGTGTTTTTTCTCTATTGATTGCAGTGCTTGGTTGAAGAGAGTGTTGGCTTGGACCAAGAGGAAATTATCAAGGCAAAGAAAAGGTCAGCTCAAGGTAAGGGGGAGTTTGTATCATCTTTTTAATATGTTATTATCCTATTTTTGTTATTTTAAAGTCCAAAATATCAGATTGTGCCCATTTTGTCATTGTGTCAAAGGGGGAGAAAGTTCTGGTTGTGAGAGTGCTTGAAAAGAGAAAAGGAAGGTGAGATGTATATTACTATATATGATGGTTGTTGACATCAATGAAAAAGGGGGGATTGATGGATATTTGTTAATGATGTCATTATTATGTCATGGAATTTTCTAGGTGAGTGGATGAGGTGCCTTAATAGTCTAAGTGACAATGACAAAGTGGGCAATGTGCTTGTCCTAGTATGCTTGAAGGGGGCTTGGTTGATCTTCATTTTTGGCATGGTTAGAGATGTTCAAGGATGAGTATGGATTATTAATCATGTTAAAGATGTCCCTAATATGTTTTTAATGATTTGGGTGTTTGTGTGCATGAGTGTATTTCATCTGGTTGATCATTGTTATCATCTAGACATTTTGGGTCTAGTAGCAAAAAATTTGAGTAGGCAGTTTGATGACCTCACCATTACCACGTGTGGATGAGTCATGGGGATTTAGTAATATGGATATGATAAAATTAATCCATAGTTTATATGCACTAAATATAAAGTCATGCACCTAAGTTTATTCAAATATATGTGGGTGAAAAATTGGGCTCTCAGGCATTTTGATAATGTTTTCTATGTTTAAATAGAGCTAAATAACCATGTTGATGATGTCAGCATTCATACACATGGAGGTTTTAGGAGGAAATGGTCACATGGTTTTGTTTAATTTTTTACCTAGTTGAGGGGTAAATGGTGAAAATTAAATTCAAGAGGCCAAAGAGACATTTGTCTATCATGACTCAAGTGAGGACAATCTTGAAGAGATCGATGGAGTGTATGAGGTCAAAATTGCCAGATTGCACAAGATGAGGTCAACCTATTCAAGGTTTAACATTTAGGAATTGGTTATATATGCATTAAATATTGGATAATATAGATGGTAATTGATCAATATGAATCAAATTAGACATGATAGATAAGCATAGTGTTCGAGGTTTAACTATGACCATTTGCATTTCAATATTTGAATTTGCAAAAGAAAAACTAGTGATATGTATTTTAGCAATACCTTTAAATCTATGCATAATTTGCTTGTGGTGTAAAAATAAAACTTATAGAGGAATCCAAGTTAATATATAAATATATATTTTAATTTTTGAAAGTTTCTATAAACATATTTATTAAGGTTCAAAGTTGACTATGTGTTCATGTGTATTCTGCAAGTAATCCAAGAAGATTGTTTGAGTTTGTGTTGATGATGTTTCGATGTTTCATGTTGAATTAAATATTGGAGAGATTTTTATTATCCATGAGGATCATCTATGTGTATTTTTTAGGTTTTATAAATATATATTTAGTATGAAAAATCTTTAAGAAGTTGACTGTGTATTCATTCATGGTGTCCTTATGAACAAGGTTGTTGTTTGAGTTGATTGAGCTTGCATAGAAGCGTGAAATGATGACTGTAAGAATTTCATGATGACTAAGGGGTAATTTAGAGTGGGAATATGCATTTGGAAGTGGTCCTAAGTTATTTTTTTCTCAATGAAGTACTAAATGAGTGAATGGGTCTTCATGAGACCTATAAGGGCTACAAGGGCCTAATTGAAAGGTGTAGTTCCTTAAGGGTGACCCATGGGTGCTATGGCTGACCTATGTGGATGGTATTGAGACATGTATTTATATTATATTATATATGACCAAGATGTTGATAATCATGAATGCTCTATATATAGTGAAACCAAATGTAATGTTTTCTAGACGTTGTGTGAGACTTTGAGGGTTGTGCAGATGTGGAGCCAAGTAAAGGAGAGAAAATTTACAAGATAAGGTATAGTTTAGTGAGGAATAGTAGAGATTGAAGAGGATCATACATGATTTTTTTATCAAGGTGATGAAGGTGATCACATAGGTCATTAGACCTAATAATCCTAGAAGAGGCAAAATGAGTGAGTATTCTCAAGAGGTTGTTTAAGAGAGTGTGTATGGTGAGCAAAGGTAAGGTGAAGACTATGTGTGCATAGTGGATGGGTTAAAGGGTAGATTAGGGTTTTTATGGTGTGTATTACCTATAGATCATATTTCCAATGTCATAACAGTGCTCTTGCAGGTTTGAAGATTGAGTGTGAGCAAAGAGTTGAAGAGTGGGGTTAGTTGGGATATGTAGTGTGTCCTAATTGATATTTATGTGTTATTTAAAGTATGTAATGTGATTTGGCCAATAGGGATAGTTTAATAAGAGTGATAAATGGATGTATTATTGAGTGGAATAGATTGAGGTTTGTGTGTATGACCTTTTGGTCATGTTATTTATATGGTGATAGAGTTGTTGTCAAGAATGTGAAGAGTGATAATCAGAGGTCCATCATCAGGTGTTGAAGACATTAGTTAAAAGGTGGATGTGTTCATATATTTTTTTGTGGTAGATCATAATATAAGGGGGTTGTAGTGTCCTTATAAGGTAAAACTTGCTAAAGGTCTAGTTGTTATGGCAGCTCAGCTAAATAGGTGTGGTAATACCTTGTGGGATTATAGTCTCACTAATTAAGGGGTGGTAGTTCCTTGATCAATTTTAGATGGTCTAAATTGGATATTGTCATTATAGTAATATAGTCCATCTTATAGGGTTCAGTGGGTTTCCCACATAGATGTTATGTTGATGTGATGTATGCTCTTGATCATGCTTTGGATGTATGTCCTTTCATGTTTATGTTACTAGATAAAGTTGATGAATGATGGAATTATTTTGGAATTGAATGTTAATTTTTGTACACTAAATCACCCCCCTCTCAGTAGCTACTTTCAATAAAAAAACATAGCAAGAATTCTAAAAATCAAACAGCCTCTATAAAGAGGAGATTTTTGAAAGCTAAAAGCCTCTATAAAGATGACACCTCCTCTTTAATTATAATTTTTTTTCTCATGCATAATATTATTGAAATTAGTTCCATCTATAAGATGTCTTTGCATATTCCTGGAGACACTCATGCTCTATAAGGTAATGATTTTAGTAACTCAGTTGTCCATGTCTATGATGAATGTTGATCTTTTTGACTAGAGATTTGATGTAATTGAGTTCATGGGAGAATACTCTTCCTAAGTGAAAATAAACTTTGTCTTTATGTGAAACCATTTTTCCCTATTTTTTAACTAATCATTTACCCATCTGAACTAAGGATAATGTGCCAATTTTTGATCTAATTAACACTTTCAACTCTTCAAAGAATAAATAATGAGATAATGGAGGGAAGAATAGAAAATTAAAATCACTCCTCAAGGCATAGAATAGTATCACTCTCTTTATTATCTAGTACCGTCTCACATGGTTAGGGTATATGAGTGACATTTTGATAGTTAAAGGCTTTGTAAAATCATCTATGGAAGTTTTCCTTTTTAAAGGGACTACCCTTGGATCAAAACTATGAAACCTTGGCAAAACCCCTTTCAAATTATCATAGCCTCATTTTTGTCTATTAAAAACACTAACCCTGCACTCCTATCATCCATACCATCATTTCCGATCTCATTTTTCTTATCTTAAAGTCTAAACTCTATAGTTTTATCCTTTATCTCCACCACAGTAGCTTCACTTATGTCTCTTGAAAGCATACTTTATGCATCCTTATTTTCCTTAGATGAAATCATTTCATCCATGTTTCCTTCCTCCCTTTCAAAAATCCTAGGCTATGCATACTTAGTTACTATTTCCTTTTGCCACTAAATGTGATGATGTCACATGGAAAATTTTACCTTTTGGTGGGTTTACAGACCTCTTGTGCACTTTTTCACTTGGTAGGATTTTAGAACTTAGGTGCACATTTGGACATTTGTAAAAGTGAATAACATCTCTACATCTTCACACTTATTTTTCCATCTAAAATCTCCACTGTAGTTTGAATGATGAAATTGTGAATAGCTTTGATATAAAATCAGACCAATTACATTCCTCATCCATTAGGTCAATTTCCTTTTGAGTTGTCCTCTGATCAAAATTCCCATAAAGTTTACCCTAAAAATTAGCATGCCACCACTTTATAATTCATCTTATATGTGATAGCTAGATAATAGCTTCCATGAATATAACTTTGACTTCTCTCTTTTGACCAATATGACAATCCTTAGCCATAGCCTACGATCCCTCAAATATTTGGTTATAATTGTAATCTTTAAGCTTACTTCATTTGACACCCTACCAAAAGAAGCTTTTAATTCTACTCTATTTTCACACTAAAATTTTAGGTTAAATGATTCCCCATCAATATTAATTACAATAAGATTCCATGTTCCTTTAACCTTGAATTTGTTTCTCACCAAGCCTCTAAGGGGGAAGTGCAATCCTCCTTTTGTACTCACTTCAGGGCATGCATATTTCACTATTCCTTCAATACTATCTTTATATTCTTCACTAATCTCTATCAAAGACTTTTATATTACAACTATTAGGTGTAGATCAATCATATTTTTCAAGCAAGATATATTAACAACAAAGTGTGTTAAATGCTTCACCTAAATATTTTTGAGTTCAAGTTATTTTCCATATGTACCTTTCTTGTGACATTGAAACCTCAAAATAATACTAGGATTCAAACTATCTTCAACCTAAATAAAATATATGTCTTTACCCTTTAATTTATACTTTGCTAAACCAACAATGGTCTTTTCTTCATAGGCCTTCCACAATAATCTAAGAGATTTAACACACTTTACATTCCATGGATTTAGAGGATTCACCATTAAATTGGATGGTGACACATGTGACTTTTGCCTCCCATGGGTTTTTGCATTTCACATGTACATTTGTAGTTTTTGGCCTTCGATAGGTTTGCAGACCTTAGATGCACATCTTCAAAAGTGCAAATATGCAAGAATCTCTGCATTCTTGAGCTTGATTTATAATTTGATGCATTTTTAAATTTTTTCTTGTAATTTGTCCCTTAACTTTCACATTCACATTGGCATAATAATTATGATAGATTTAAAATGCCCAGGGCTTCCCTTTGAATGACACATCCCCCAGGGTACTAATTTTCACTTGCACATTAAAAAATTTCATGTAAAGGATACTGTGGAATGTTATAATTTCCCCTTGATCATTTGAAAATTACATTTAAATTTGACTGTGGACTTCTACGTGCATAAGACATTAGCATGGAAAAACACCCATGGGTTTTTTTTTTTATGTCACTTTGGCACATGGGTCAAGACTTAGACTTTCATTCCCATAATGTAAATTGCATGAGACAAGCTATGATGTAATATTGTAATCTCCTCCTAAAGATTTGAGACCATGTCCTTTTGCAAATGAAATTTTAAACTTTTTATTTTAGACTAAGTATTTCCATCACGGATCCTACAATTAAAGCATGTTAAAAAACATTAAAATGTTAATCACTAGTAAAACCAAATTTTACCTAGTTTGTACAACATGATTGTAAAAAAGGGATTTTATTTTGGATGAACATTTCTTCTAGATTCTATTAAGGGGAAATAGTTAGACTCTCAAGTATTCATCTTTATAGGAAAGGGCACAAATTAAATGGACAAATTTGGGCACTAACAGAAGGTTTCTATAATATGTAAACTAACCAACTAAATAATCATGAAATAATACCTCTACTATGTTAGTGGAAATGTAACATATGAAAATTCAATGTATGAGAGAATAAAATGATATGTAATAATTAGATATGTTTTAGGTGCAAATATTTCATAGACTCACCAAACTCTTTGCCTTCTAGAGTCATATCTGATAGGCTATGTTATTCAAAACTTATGTCACTAGGTAGGGACCTAACTAGTTGGGTCTATTAACCTTCTCCTTTCTTCTTGTCAATTTGGCTATCGATTCTAAGGATAAGGTCTTTCACTTGCAGTGGGTGCTCATGTAAATTTTTGTAATATTTCCTACACATGTGGTCAATGTAAGTAATGTGATTATTTACGATGGTGATCTGATGTTCATCTATGAGTTCTAACTCATCCATGTACCCCTGTCTATATTTATTTTCATCAAGGGGGCCTTAAAGGAAACATGAAGACTAGGAATTTCTACTTCTAAGGGTAATTTTTCTTTAAAACCAAACATGAGTGAATATGGAGTGGCCCCCATAGGTGCTTTGATGGTAACTTGGGTCATTTATTCATCAATCAATTTTGATTTGGTTAAATAAGAACAAGTTTACCAACCAATATAAGTAGTAAATTTTATTATAGACTTATGTTTGTAAGACAAGTTATATGTTTTAGTGAACTATTTCACTAGTTCCATCAAAGCCCATCTGTCATCCACATAATCAGGAGTGTATATGGAGAAATTTCACAACCATAAATTCTCAAGTAGGTAAAATTTGGGATTTGTATAAACTAAGTTCCCCATATAAAAATATTTGTGCAAGCTTGAATCGATATCTTCATATTATAAGGTTTGGGTTCAAACATTTGGATCACATTCCTTCAATTTCAATAATGCATCATTTAATTTTTGTAAATGATGTGCACTTTCCTTCAATGAAAGTTGAGGGTAGAAATCATAAATTTTGGTAGTCTATATATCACCCAATATATTTAAAACATTGTATAATCTTATTCTAGTGACAACATAAACAATATAATGGGTCATATATGATTTGTAAGTTGTATTGATATCTACAAGTTGCTTGTGAATTGAAACACTAATCAACTATCCTTAATTGATATATTACTTATTCTGGTGGATGATCCATATGTACATGTACATCCATTTTCAGAAATTATTTAAAACTAGGATTCCCACTAATATGTGCAAGTTCATGAATTAAAATGTGGAAAGATTCATAGTATCCTTGTTTATGTATTCCTAGAATTTTTCAACCATTGATTTTTGACCCACTTTGAATAGGAGCTAGTATAAGAATCCTAAAATTATTGATCAGATGTGGGAGTAAAATTTATAAATGCTTACATATAAAGTAGCTATATTAGATGATAAATATTATATGGACCTAAACATAAGATTAATTCTCCTTTTATATTCTTGACTTCCCTCTTTTCTACATCATATTGTTGGGCCATTGTCAACACTAGTTCTAGACATTGTACTAAGATAGAAAACACATCTACTTGAGCCAATCCACTATCTTGGATGCTTTATCAATAATTTTTATTCTCAACACCATTGATTATATTCTATAATTCTTCCATATCAATGTGGCATAGGTTAGTATCTATTATATCTTGGACATTTAATTCTAGGTGTGAAGGTGGAATCACCCCTTAAAATTGATACTTCATATTTGTATCCTTTCAATTAGAGACTCTTCTTATTATGGGTATTATTTAGAGTGATTTTATTAGGAGTATAATTGATTGGGTTTCCTAATGTTGACATATGAAAAATATCACTTTCCTAAGAGAGAAACCAAAACCTAAATTGACCTGGTGAAGGGGGACATAAATTTGAATGTGTTTTAGTAAGAGGCATGTTTTAGGGTGTGAAAATGTAAATAAAATAATATGTGGGTTTTTTTAGTAGAGGGTTGGTATCTAATAAGTGTTTAGACAAGATTCATAATCTGTTATGATGTTTTATAGAGTATTAGAGTCTGATAAAGTGTTTGGTAAGATCTTGGATCCTGACAATTACATTTTCAAGCTTCAAAATCCATTAGCATGTTTATTAGGTGGTCAGAATCTGATTATGGTTCTAGAAACTCTCAAGGTCTGATGTATTTTTGAATATCCCTCAAAATTTGGATGATTTCTAGAATAGGTATAAATCTTGACAAGATGTGTTATGGGAAAACTAGTCTCTACAAAGTGTTATGAGTATGTTTTAAGAAAATGAAAAAGTATTGGAGAGAACCCTAAGAAAACTAATGCCAAAGTTAAACAACCACAAACCCTAGTTATTATTTGTGATTTTTCAAATGACCTAGATCCATGAAACACATATAATGTCAAAGACCATGAAAATACCAAATTTATAAAATTAGAGCAGCGAGGGGCTGAAAATACAAGTGATGAGGATAAAATAGTGGGTAAAATGCAATAGGATGTAGGAATATATTTGGGTTTGAATAATCCACATGTGTAATGTTTGAGAGTGCATTACTGGAAGATATTGGGGTATTCATGAACAAGCATTGAAAGCTAGAGTGTATGTTTGCAAAGGTTTTAGATCTTGGGAGGAGCACAAGCAAGTGTCAAACTCTAGGAGATGTTTTTATAGATGTTCGAGTCTCAAGCATGAATGGAAAGTGGTCAAGATCTAGTAGGTGTTTGATCACCTATCAAGTTTTGATGATTTTTTAAGTAGTGTTGAATTTTGATGATGAATATCTTATATATGAAATTTTGACTTATGTAAATGGTGACTTTTATTAAATTTGACTAAATTTGACTATATACAATTAAAATATTTGATACTCTTAGTTTTTTAATTCTATTCAAAAATAGGGATATCAAATGGCTCTAACTAGGGACCTTGAACTGTAAAGGAAAAGAGAAGAAATTCATACTCTGATTTCATATATTAGTGCATTTCCATTGGGTTACATTGTCATGAATTTTGATTGAAAGATTGACTTGAGATGAAGTAAGAGAATTCTATAAGATTTTCAATCACTTTTTTCTTCATTGTTGCAATTGTCAAGAATTTTTATGTAACTTGCATTTATATGCCCTAATCAAAATAACTAACATCTAGTTCACCTATATAAATCATATGATAAATGTATATGTGTTATCGAGACACATTCATTACTTTGAAATTTTTTACATCCTGATCTAAACAATTGATAGTCAGTTTGCCTATCTCAAATGTATGAGAAATGAACATGCACTATCAAGCTAGATCCCTTGATCAAGAGAATTTTTTATGTTTACCACTTATTAATTTTAAGAGATCCATAAAAAGCTATCTATTTTAGGAAATAAATAAACTTTACATTCTATAACTAGTATAAGACTTAAGATGTGTAATTCATTTGAGCTCAAAATAGGTGTCTAAGGAAATATTGATTATAATGTTGAACCATTAAATAATGGTTGTGCATATCCCATAAAGGAAAACTCTGATCCATTGTGAAGAAATAACTTCTTTGAATTATTTGTACAAGTCATTTGATTGATTACTTAGAGTTTCCAAGAAAAGGGAAAAGATATAAGATATTTAGGTTTAAGGACCACTACTTGGAGAAGAGGGAATAATAGATAGGATATTGTGTTATTGAAAAATAAAACACATACACACTAAAAAAATTATAGGAAAATAGAAAAGCCAACATTTTTGTGTACATACTTACATGCAGGGGACTACCTACTTTCATTTAAAGTAATGTTTAAGATATCACCCACTATAGGGTAATGGAAAATGTGTGCCATCATGATAGGACAAGTAAAAGTGTTGTATCCATAAAAGTGTTTTATTTTAAATAGGACCATCTATAATGAATCAAACTTTCCATGACTTCATTTTAGTTCTCTACACTTATCCCTCAGAAGAACAAGATCTCCTACTTGAAAACATCTCTTCTTTGATTTCTTGTCAAAAAGGATTTTGACTTGAGCCTAGTTCTTGTAAATTTTGTCAAAAAATCTAGATATATCTTCTTAAAATTTATTCAAATAAATATTTTTTTTTAAAAGGGACTTTCAAAGTTTTGATTCTCAATATCCCTAGTCAGCTAAAGTGTAGGCAGTTCAAGACTAATTGGAATTGTTACATCAATTCCATAGAGCAATTAAAATGGAGACACACCAATGGATTTCTTCAGTGTTATATGATCTACCCATAATGAATCATATTAATTCTTGTTCCAGTTCCTATGATTCTCATCAACCAACTTACGAATTATGGTAACTAGGTTCTTATTACTTGATTCAGCTTAACCATTTCCCTATGGGTAATAGTTTACAAAGTGAGACAATGAGATGCC